>CM038677.1:170233493-170534559 GCA_021605205.1 Aegilops longissima | reverse complement strand
TCCTGACACATTGCTTGCACGACAGGACTGGAGGAGGTGTATATGGGCACCCGTGAGCCAGCATGGGACTCACGAGGCCCTGCCTCTAGGCGGGTTGCGCCTGAATTTTTGGTTCGGAACATTTGCACGGGTCCTGCGAGATGGTCAGGTGGCCTGCATCGAGTGAATCTCCGGAGGATGTCGCATGAGAAGGCCAAACACCAACGACCCCAGGAGGTTATGTGAACGGGACCGGCCCGCCAGACAGAGCTCAGCCGTTGGGTTTATCGACGCTGCAGGGACGGACCCGAGCACAAACGTCGTGCCCACTCTTCTCATGCAATGATCCTAAAGAAAGACAGCCAGCGTGCGGCTCCCGCAGCGGCGAGGCACCAGGTCGCGCGCCCTAACTCATCCACCCACGATTAGCTCATGCGAGAACAGGGCACCAAGGACCATGGGAGATGATATACACGGGAGCTGGCCCACGAGACAGAGCTCAGCCACTTGGATTTAGCGACGCTGCAGGGACGGACCTGAGCACAGACGTCGTGCCAGTCCTTAATCATGAGGCAGTTGCGGGCGGGTTTGTGAGGGCGCACGACATTCATGGTGGCAAAGCACCGGACATGCATGTGATAACATAAAGCAATTCATGAAAGGGTAGCACCCGTATAGCTTGAGGATAATGCAACTCGATGCGCGCCCCCAATTGAACAAACTAAAAAGTCACCTGGCACTGTCATTGAAGAAGTGTTGGAGTAGCTGAACATGCGCGTCGAAGAAGTCACTCCTCACGAGCCGTCGGGATCCTGAGTCCCGGGGGGCTCTGGAGGTCTATGATGTTGGGGAACACAGTATTTCAAAATTTTACCTACGATCACACAAGATCTATCTATGCATAGCAACGAGCGGGAGAGTGTGTCCACGTACCCTCGTAGACCGAAAGCGGAAGCGTTAACTAACGCGGTTTATGTAGTCGAACGTCTTCGCGATCCAACCATCAAGTACCGAACGCATGGCACCTCCGTGATCTGCACACGTTCAGCTCGGTGACATCCCTCGAACTCTTGATCCAGCTGATGCCGAGGGAGAGTTTCGTAAGCACGACGGCGTGATGACGGTGATGATGAAGTTACCGATGTAGGGCTTCGCCTAAGCACTACAACGATATGACCGAGGTGGAAATCTATGGAGGGGGGCACTCCACACGGCTAAGATCAACTTGTGTGTCTATGGGGTGCCCCCCTCCCCCATATATAAAGGAGGGGAGGAGGTGAGGGCCGGCCCTCATAGGGCGCGCCCAAGGGGGGGAGTCCTACTCCCAGTAGGAGTAGGTTTCTCCCCTTCCTAGTTGGAGTAGGAGAAGAAGGAAGAGGGAGAGGGAGAGAAGAAAAGGGGTGGCGGCCCCCCACACCAATTCAGATTGGGCTTGGGGGGGGGGGCGCCCTCCACCTGGCTGCCTCCTCCTCTCTTCCACTAAGGCCCAATAAGGCCCATTGACTCCCCGGGGGGTTCCGGTAACCTCCCGGTACTCCGGAAAATGCCCGAACTCATCCGGAACCATTCCGGTGTCCAAACATAGCCTTCCAATATATTGATTTTTATGTCTCGACCATTTAAAGACTCCTGATCATGTCCATGATCACATACGGGACTCCGAACTACCTTCGGTACATAAAACACATAAACTCATAATACCGATCGTCATCGAACGTTAAGCGTGCGGACCCTACGGGTTCGAGAACTATGTAGAAATGACCGAGACTCATCTCTGGTAAATAACCAATAACGGAACCTGGATACTCATATTGGTTCCCACATATTCTATGAAGATCTTTATCGGTCAAACCGCATAACAGCATACGTCGTTCCCTTTGTCATCGGTATGTTACTTGCCGAGATTCGATCGTGGGTATCTCAATGCCTAGTTAAATCTCATTACCGGCAAGTCTATTTACTCGTTCTATAATGCATCATCCCGTAACTAACTTATTAGTCACATTGCTTGCAAGGCTTATAGTGATGAGCATTACCGAGAGGGCCCAGAGATACCTCTCCAACAATCGGAGTGGCAAATCCTAATCTCGATCTATGCCAACTCAACAAACACCATATGAGACACCTGTAGAGCATCTTTATAGTCACCCAGTTATTTTGTGACGTTTGATAGCACACTAAGTGTTCCTCCGGTATTCGGGAGTTGCATAATCTCATAGTCATAGGAACATGTATAAGTCATGAAGAAAGCAATAGCAGCAAACTAAAAGATCATCGTGCAAAGCTAACAGATGGGTCTTGTCAATCACATCATTCTCTAATGATGTGATCCCGTTCATCAAATGACAACTCATGTCTATGGCGAGGAAACTTAACCATCTTTGATTAACGAGCTAGTCAAGTAGAGGCATACTAGTGACACTCTGTTTGTCTATGCATGCACACATGTACTGAGTTTCCGATTAATACAATTCTAGCATGAATAATAAACATTTATCATGATATAAGGAAATGTAAATAACAACTTTATTATTGCCTCTAGGGCATATTTCTTTCAGTCTCCCACTTGCACTAGAGTCAATAATCTAGATTACACAGTAACGATTCTAACACCCATGGAGTCTTGGTGCTGATCATGTTTTGCTCGTGAGAGAGGCTTAGTCAACGGGTCTGCAACATTCAGATCCGTATTTATCTTGCAAATCTCTATGTCTCCCTCCTTGACTTGATCACGGATGGGATTGAAGCGTCTCTTGATGTGCTTGGTTCTCTTGTGAAATCTGGATTCCTTTGCCAAGGCAATTGCACCAGTATTGTCACAAAAGATTTTCATTGGACCCGATGCACTAGGTATAACACCTAGATCGGATATGAACTCCTTCATTTGCTGCTTCCGAAGCAGCTATGTAGTCCGCTTCACACGTAGATCCTGCCACGACGCTTTGCTTGGAACTGCACCAACTGACAGCTCCACCGTTTAATATAAATACGTATCTGGTTTGTGACTTAGAGTCATCCAGATTAGTGTCAAAGCTTGCATCGATGTAACCATTTACGATGAGCTCTTTGTCACCTCCATAAACGAGAAACATATCCTTAGAGCATCTCCACTAGTCCCCCCAAGAAGCCTCTCCAAGGCACTTTTTCACCGCCGGCGAGTAAAATTCGCCCCACTCGTCACCCCAAACGCCCAGTTTTCACCGGATTTGAGGTAAAATACAGCCGGCGAGCCCAGGCGAAACCCAGCCCCCCGGGGGGCAGCTGGGGACGCCAACAATATTATTTGCATGCAAATGGTCCACTGTCAGTGTCCCACCTCCCTCTCTCCTCTCTCTCTCCATCCCTTTTCTCCAGGCCCACCCACGTGCTCGGCCACACTCCCCCATCCCCCACCACCGAGGCAAGCAGGCGCGCACGCACGGGACGGGACGGGCGCGGCGAGCAGGGCGCCGGATCTGGCAATCGCGGGCGTCACGGCGGCCGCGTGAGCTCGCGGGGAGGGTGCCGGAGCACGCAGGGAGGCGGGGATCTCGTCCATGGCGTCCTCGCTTGGAGTTCTCGCGCGTTGTCCTCCTCCACCGCCCACCTCCTCGCCGTCCGCCTCCTCCGCCCGCCGAGCTTGCCGCCCCAAATCCTCCTCGCGCTCGGCCTCACCCCCGCCGCCTCCTCCTTCACTGCCGCTGCCCTTGCTGGCCTGGGTCATGGGCGTGGCTACTGCCGCCGTGGCGTCCAGCTTGTTGTGGTGTCCGAGCGCACACAGTCTTGGGCGGGCGCGAGCCATCAGAGGATCAAAGGTATGTCTAGAGGGGGGGTGATTAGACTACTTGACCAAATAAAAACTTATCCTTTTCCCAATTTCAATCTTTGGCAGATTTTAGCTATCTTAGCACAAGTCAAGCAATCTTAACACAATTCAAGCAAGCATGAAAAGAGTATATGAGCAACGGAAAGTAAAGCATGCAACTTGCAAGAATGTAAAGGGAAGGGTTTGGAGAATTCAAACGCAATTGGAGACACATATGTTTTTGTCGTGGTTCCGATAGGTGGTGCTATCGTACATCCACGTTGATGGAGACTTCAACCCATGAAGGGTAACGGTTGCGCGAGTCCATGGAGGGCTCCACCCACGAAGGGTCCACGAAGAAGCAACCTTGTCTATCCCACCATGGCCGTCGACCACGAAGGACGTGCCTCACTAGTGGTAGATCTTCACGAAGTAGGCGATCTCCTTGCCCTTACAAACTCCTTGGTTCAACTCCACAATCTTGTCGGAGGCTCCCAAGTGACACCTAGCCAATCTAGGAGACACCACTCTCCAAGAAGTAACAAATGGTCTGTTGATGATGAACTCCTTGCTCCTGTGCTTCAAATGATAGTCTCCCCAACACTCAACTCTCTCTCACAGGATTAGGATTTGGTGGAAAGAAGATTTGAGTGGAAAGCAACTTGGGGAAGGCTATAGATCAAGATCCATATGGTAGGAATGGAATATCTTGGCCTCAACACAAGGGTAGGTGGTTCTCTCTCAGAAAATGTGTATTGGAAGTGTAGGTTCATTCTGATGGCTCTCTCCATGAATGAAGAGTGGGTGGAGGGGTATAAATAGCCTCCACACAAAATCTAACCGTTACACACAACTTACCAATCTCGGTGGGACCGAATTGAGAAACTCGGTCAGACCGATTCAGCAAATCTAGTGACCGTTAGGATTTTTGGTGGGACCGACATGCAACTCGGTAGGACCGATATGGTTAGGGTTAGGGCATAACGTAATCTCGGTGAGACCAATTACACAAACTCGGTGGGACCGATTTTGGTAATAAGCTAACCAGAGAGTTGGTCAGGTAAACTCGGTGGGACCGATTCGCTCATTTCGGTGAGACCAAAATGTTACAAAAAGGAAACAGAGAGTTTACATTGCAATCTCGGTGGGACCGATCGCTCATCTCGGTGGGACCGACACCTTACGAAGGGAAACAGAGAGATCACAATCCCATCTCTGTGAGACCGAGATCCCTATCGGTGAGACCGATTTGCCTAGGGTTTGTGGCAGTGGCTATGACATCTGAACTCGGTGGCGCCGGATAGAAAGAATTGGTGGGGCCAAGTTTGACTTTTGGTTTAGGTCATATGTGGATGTGAGAAAGTAGTTGAGGGTTTTGGAGCATATCACTAAGCACTTTGAGCAAGCAAGCCATTAAGCAACACCTCATCCCTTCTTGATAGTATTGACTTTTCCTATAGACTCAATGTGATCTTGGATCACTAAAATATAAAATGTAGAATCTTGAACTTTGAGCTTGAGCCAATCCTTTTATCCTTAGTATTTTGAGGGGTCCACTTTCCTCATCCATGCCATGCCATTCATTGAGCTTTTCCTGAAATATTTATCTTGGAATAATGTTAGCTCAATGAGCTATATGTTGTTAGGAATTACCAAAACCACCCAGGGATAGTTGCACTTTCAGCCACTCAGTGCAGCAGCGAGCAATCATGCTGTGGCGCCACGCCGATCTGGTAGGGCGCGTTAGCGATCGTCTCGCCCGGCCCATTGTTGAGCCGTCCCAGCGTGACCCCGCGTCCGAGCCGCCTGCCGCCTTTCTTCTCTTTCTGAGGCGCGTCGCGCTGCTGCCCCGCTCTGGCCTATGCCGTCGCGCCAGCGGCGCCTCGTGGCCGCGATCCTCCACCCACGCCTTGGTGTCCACCTACGCCTACCAGAGCACCGCGGCGTCCACCTGCGCCCGTGTACGACGAGACGATCGAGCCGAGGAAAAGCTCGACAGGTCCCTGCCGGTCCGCCGCGCGCCGTCCCCGCCCGGCTCTCCTCTCTGCCGCTCACCTCCCTTGCCGGGCCGCCTCGCCTCCGTGCTCCTCGGGGCGCAACGAGTGGAAAAAATTCCACCCCCGGGCCGAAGTTTTCGCCGGTAGCCCCCCAGGCGGCAAAAAAAACGCCTTCTTGGGGGGGGGGGGGCAACGACTGGAGTTGCTCTAAGTCCTCTTCAAGTATTTCAGGATGTTCTTGACAGCTGTCCAGTGATCCACTCCTGGATTAGTTTGGTACATCCCTGCTAAACTAATAGCAAGGCACACATCAGGTCTGGTACACAGCATTGCATACATGATAGATCCTATGGCTGAAGCATAGGGAATGACTTTCAGTTTCTCTCTATCTTCTGCAGTGGTCGGGCATTGAGTCTTACTCAACTTCACACCTTGTAACACAGGCAATAACAATTTCTTTGCTTGATCCATTTTGAACTTCTTCAAAACTTTAGCAAGGTATGTGCTTTGTGAAAGTCCAATTAAGCGTCTTGATTTATCTCTATGGATCTTGATGCCCAATATATAAGTTGCTTCACCGAGGTCTTTCATTGAAAAACTATTGTTCAAGTATCCTTTTATGCTATCCAGAAATTCTATATCATTTCCAATCAACAATATGTCATCCACATATAATATTAGAAATGCTATAGAGCTCCCACTCACTTTCTTGTAAATACAGGCTTCTCCAAAAGTCTGCATAAAACCGTATGCTTTGATCACACTATCAAAACATTTATTCCAATTCTGAGATGCTTGCACCAGTCCATAAATGGATCGCTGGAGCTTGCAGACTTTGTCAACATCCTTTGGATAGATAAACCTTCTGGTTGCATCATATACAACTCTTCTTCCAGAAACCCATTCAGGAATGCCGTTTTTACATCCATTTGCCAAATTTCATAATCATAAAATGCAGCAATTGCTAACATGATTCGAACGGACTTAAGCATCACTACGGGTGAGAAGGTCTCATCATAGTCAACTCCTTGAACTTGTCGAAAACCTTTTGCAACAAGTCAAGCTTTATAGACAGTAACATTACCGTCAATGTCAGTCTATGGCTTGCCGATCATCGGGCAAGTCAACCAAAGTCCACACTTTGTTCTCATACATGGATCCCAACTCAGATTTATGGCCTCAAGCCATTTCGCGGAATCTGGGCTCATCATCGCTTCCTCATAGTTCGTAGGTTCGTCATGGTCAAGTAACATGACCTCCAGAATAGGATTACCGTACCACTCTGGTGCAGATCTTACTCTGATTGACCTACGAGGTTCGGCAGTAACTTGATCTGAAGTTACATGATCATCATCATTAACTTCCTCACTAATTGGTGTAGGAGTCACATGAACTAATTTCTGTGATGAACTACTTCCAATAAGGGAGCAGGTACAGTTACCTCATCAAGTTCTACTTTCCTCCCACTCACTTCTTTCGAGAGAAACTCCTTTTCTAGAAAGGATCCATTCTTAGCAACGAATATCTTGCCTTCGGATCTGTGATAGACGGTGTACCCAACAATCTCCTTTGGGTATCCTATGAAGACACATTTCTCCGATTTGGGTTCGAGCTTATTAGGTTGAAGCTTTTTCACATAAGAATTGCTACCCCAAACTTTAAGAAATGACAACTTGGGTTTCTTGCCAAACCACAGTTCATAAGGTGTCGTCTCAACGGATTTAGATGGTGCCCTATTTAACGTGAATGCAGTTGTCTCTAAAGTGTAACCCCAAAAAGATCGCGGTAAATCAGTAAGAGACATCATAGATCGCACCATATCTAATAAAGTGCGGTTACGATGTTCGGACACACCATTACGCTGTGGTGTTCAGGGTGGCGTGAGTTGCGAAACTATTCTGCATTGTTTGAAATGAAGACCAAACTCGTAACTCAAATATTCTCCTCCATGATCAGATTGCGGGAACTTTATTTTCTTGTTACGATGATTTTCCACTTCACTCTGAAATTCTTTGAACTTTTCAAATGTTTCAGACTTATGTTTCATCAAGTAGATATACCCATATCTGCTAAAATCATCTTTGAAGGTCAGAAAATATCGATACCCGCCGCTCAATATTCATCGGACCGCATACATCAGCATGTATTATTTCCAATAAATCTGTTGCTCGCTCCATTGTTCGGGAGAACGGATTTTTAATCATCTTTCCCATGAGGCATGGTTTGCAAGTACCAAGTGATTCATAATCAAGTGATTCCAAAAGTCCATCAGTATGGAGTTTCTTCATGCGCTTTACACCAATATGACCCAAACGACAGTGCCACAAATAATTTGCACTATCATTATCAACTCTGCATTTTTTGGCCTCAGTATTATGAATATGTGTATCACTACTATTGAGATTCAACAAAAATAGACCACTCTTCAAGGGTGCATGACCATAAAAGATATTACTCATATAAATAGAACAACCATTATTTCTCAGATTTAAATGAATAACCGTCTCGCATCAAACAAGATCTAGATATAATGTTCATGCTTAACGATGGCGCCAAATAACAATTATTCAGGTCTAAAACTAATCCCGAAGGTAGATGTAGAGGTAGCGTGCCAACGGCGATCACATCGACTTTGGAACCATTTCCCACGCGCATCGTCACCTCGTCCTTAGCCAATCTTCACTTAATCCGTAGTCCCTGTTTCGAGTTGCAAATATTAGCAATAGAACCAGTATCAAATACCCAAGTACTATTGCGAGCACTTGTAAGGTACACATCAATAACATGTATATCACATATACCTTTGTTCACTTTGCCATCCTTCTTATCCGCCAAATACTTGGGGCAGTTCCGCTTCCAGTGACCAGTCCCTTTGCAGTAGAAGCACTCAGTCTCAGGCATAGGTCCAGACTTGGGCTTCTTCACTTGAGCAGCAACTTGCTTGTTGTTCTTCTTGAAGTTCCCCTTCTTCCCTTTACCCTTCTTCTTGAAGCTGGTGGTCTTGTTGACCATCAACACTTGATGCTCCTTCTTGATTTCTACCTCTGCAGCCTTTAGCATCGCGAAGAGCTCGGGAATTGTCTTATCCATCCCTTGCATATTATAGTTCATCACGAAGCTTTTGTAGCTTGGTGGCAGTGATTGAAGAACTCACAATGACACTATCGTGGAATATTAACTCCCAATGAGTCAAATGATTATGATACCCAGACATTTTGAGTATATGTTCACTGACAGAACTATTCTCCTCCATTTTACAGCTGTAGAACTTATTGGAGACTTCATATCTCTCAATTCGGGCATTTGCTTGAAATATTAACTTTTACTCCTCGAACATCTCATATGCTCCATGACGTTCAAAACGTCATTGAAGTCCCGGTTCTAAGCCGTAAAGCATGGCACACTGAACTATCGAGTAGTCATCGACTTTGCTCGCCAAAGCGTTCACAATGTCCGTGTTGCTCTGCGATGGGTCTTGCACCTAGCAGTGCTTCCATGACGTAATTCTTCTGTGCAGCAATGAGGATAATCCTCAAGGTATGGACCTAGTCCGTGTAGTTGCTACCATCATCTTTCAACATAGCTTTCTCTAGGAACGCATTAAAATTCAAAGGAACAGTACCACGGGCCATTGATCTACAATAACATAGACATGCAAAATACTATCAGGTACTAAGTTCATGATAAATTAAAGTTCAATTAATCATATTACTTAAGAACTCTCACTTAGATAGACATCCCTCTAATCATCTAAGTGATCATGTGATCCAAGTCAACTAAACCATGTCCGATCATCATGTGAGATCGAGTAGTCTTCAATGGTGAACATCACTATGTTGATCATATCTACTATATGATTCACGCTCGACCTTTCGGTCTCAGTGTTCCGAGGCCATATCTGCATATGCTAGGCTCGTCAAGTTTAACCCGAGTATTCTGCATGTGCAAAACTGGCTTGCACCCGTTGGATGTGAACGTAGAGCTCATCACACCCGATCATCACGTGGTGTCTCGGCATGACGAACTGTAGCAACAGTGCATACTCAGGGAGAACACTTGTACCTTGAAATTTGGTGAGAGATCATCTTATAATGCTACCGCCGAACTAAGCAAAATAAGATGCATAATGGATAAACATCACATGCAATCAATATAAGTGATATGATATGACCATCATCATCTTGTGCCTTTGATCTCCATCTCCAAAGCACCATCATGATCACCATCGTCAGCGGCTTGACACCTTGATCTCCATCGAAGAATCATTGTCGTCCCGCCAATTATTGCTATCACGACTATCGCTACCGCTTAGTGATAAAGTAAAGCAATTACATGGTGATTGCATTGCATACAATAAAGCGACAACCATATGGCTCCTGCCAGTTGCCGATAACTCTGTTACAAAACATGATAATCTCATACAACAATTTATATCATCACGTCTTGACCATATAACATCACAACATGCCCTGCAAAAACAAGTTAGACGTCCTCTACTTTGTTGTTGCAAGTTTTACGTGGCTGCTACGGGCTTAGCAAGAACTGTTCTTACCTATGCATCAAAACCACAACGATTTTTCGTCAAGTGTGTTGTTTTAACCTTCAACAAGGACTGGGTGTAGTCACACTCGATTCAACTAAAGTTGGAGAAACTGACACCCACTAGCCACCCGTGTGCGAAGCACGTTGGTAGAACTAGTCTCGCGTAATCATACACGTAATGTCGGTCTGAGCCGCTTCATCCAACAATACCGCGAAATCAAAGTATGACATGCTAGTAAGCAGTATGGCTATTATCACCCACAACTCTTTGTGTTCTTCTCGTGCATATAACATCTACGCATAGACCTGGCTCGGATGCCACTGTTAGGGAACGCAGTATTTCAAAATTTTACCTACAATCTTGCAAGATCTATCTATGTGATGCATAGCAACGAGCGGGAGCATGTGTCCACGTACCCTCATAGACCGAAAGAGGAAGCATTGAGTAACGCGGTTGATGTAGTTGAACGTCTTCGCGATCCAAACGATCAAGTACCGAATGCACGACACCTCCGCGATCTGCACACACTCAGCTCGGTGATGTCTCTCGAACTCTTGATCCAGCTGAGGCCGAGGGAGAGTTTCGTCAGCACGACGGCGTGATGACAGTTATGATGAAGTTACCGATGCAGGGCTTCGCCTAAGCACTACAACGATATGACCGAGGTGGAAATCTGTGGAGGGGGGCACCGCACACGGCTAAGATCAACTTGTGTGTCTATGGGGTGCCCCCCTCCCCCGTATATAAAGGAGGGGAGGAGGAGAGGGACGGCCCTCATAGGGCGTGCCCAAGGGGGGAGTCCTAATCCCAGTAGGAGTAGGTTTCCCCCCTTCCTAGTTGGAGTAGGAGAAGAAGGAAGAGGGAGAGGGAGAGAAGGAAAGGGAGGCCGGCCCCCCACCCCAATTCGGATTGGGCTTGGGGGGGCACCCTCCACTTGGCCACCTCCTCCTCTCTTCCACTAAGGCCCAATAAGGCCCATTGACTCCCCGCGGGGTTCCGGTAACCTCCCGGTACTCTGGAAAATGCCTGAACTCATCCGGAACCATTCCGGTGTCCAAACATAGCCTTCCAGTATATCGATCTTTATGAATCGACCATTTCGAGACTCCTAGTCATGTCCGTGATCACATCAGGGACTCCGAACTACTTTTGGTACATCAAAACACATAAACTCATAATACCGATCGTCATCGAATGTTAAGCGTGCGCACCCTACAGGTTCGAGAACTATGTAGACATGACCGAGACTCATCTCCGGTCAATAACCAATAGCGGAACCTGGATGCTCATATTGGTTCCCACATAGTCTACGAAGATCTTTATCGGTCAAACTGCATAACAACATATGTTGTTCCCTTTGTCATCGGTATGTTACTTGCCCGAGATTCGATCGTCGGTATCTCAATACCTAGTTGAATCTCGTTACCGACAAGTCTCTTTACTCGTTCCGTAATGCAACATCCCGTAACTAACTTATTAGTCACATTGCTTGCAAGGCTTATAGTGATGTGCATTACCGAGAGGGCCCAGAGATACCTCTCCGACAATCAAAGTGACAAAT
The DNA here is from genome assembly GCA_021605205.1 of Aegilops longissima. Lineage (NCBI taxonomy): Eukaryota > Viridiplantae > Streptophyta > Magnoliopsida > Poales > Poaceae > Aegilops > Aegilops longissima. The sequence goes on along the minus strand of CM038677.1, from coordinate 170,522,695 downwards.
CCTAATCTTGATCTATATCCACTCGACAAAAACCATTGGAGACACATGTAGGGCATACTTATAGTCACCCAGTTACGTTGTGTCGTTTGGTAGCACACTAAGTGTTCCTCCGGTATTTGGGAGTTGCATAATCTCATAGTCATAGGAACATGTATAAGTCATGAAGAAATCAATAGCAGCAAACTAAATGATCATCGTGCTAAGCTAACGGATGGGTCTTGTCAATCACATCATTCTCTAATGATGTGATCCCGCTCATCAAATGACAACTGATGACTATGGCTAGGAAACTTAACCATCTTTGATTAACGAGCTAGTCAAGCAGAGGCATACTAGTGACACTCTGTTTGTCTATGTATTCACATATGTACTAAGTTTCCGGTTAATACAATTCTAGCATGAATAATAAACATTTATCATGATATAAGGAAATATAAATAACAACTTTATTATTGCCTCTAGGTCATATTTCCTTCACAGGAGGCTCACGAGGGTCCAACACCTCCTTCATCAGGACCGCCTGACGCCTGGCCTCATGAGCCGCCAGGATGCCCTGCATGTAGCACAGGTGCGTGGCACCTGCGTCCGGCAGGCCGAAGGGCATGTGAACGTAGCTGTGAGGTGAGACGTCTCCAACGTATCTATAATTTTTTATTGCTTCATGCTATATTATATTCTGTTTTGGATGATTAATGGGCTTTACTTAGCACTTTTATATGATTTTTGGGACTAACCTATTGACCCAGAGCCCAGTGCCAGTTCCTGTTTTCCCCCTTGTTTCAGTGTTTCGCAGAAAAGGAATATCAAACGGAGTCCAAATGGAATGAAACCTTCGGAAAAGTTATTTTTGGAAAGAAAGAAATACAGAGACTTGGAGTGCACGTCAGGGAATCAACAAGGAAGGCAGGGGCGCCCACCCCCCTGGGCGTGCCCTCCACCCTCGTGGGCCCCTCGTGGCTCTCCTGACGTATTTCTTCCTCCTATATATACCCATATACCCTAAAACCTTCGGGGAATAGAATAGATCTGGAGTTCCGCCGCCGCAAGCCTCTGTAGCCACCAAAAACCAATCGGGACCCTGTTCCGGCACCCTGCCGGGGGGGGGGGACCCTCACCGGTGGCCATCTTCATCATCCTGGCGCTCTCTATGACGAGGAGAGAGTAGTTCACCCTCGGGGCTGAGGGTATGTACCAGTAGCTATGTGTTTGATCTCTCTCTCTCTCTCTCTCTCTCTCTCTCTCTCTCTTGTGTTCTTGATTTGGCACGATCTTGATGCATTGCGAGCTTTGCTATTATAGTTGGATCTTATGATGTTTCTCCCCCTCTACTCTCTTGTAATGGATTGAGTTTTCCCTTCGAAATTATCTCATCGGATTGAGTCTTTAAGGATTTGAGAACACTTGATGTATGTCTTGCGTGGGATAACCGTGGTGACAATGGGTTATTCTATTGATTCACTTGATGTATGTTTTGGTGATCAACTTGCGGGTTTCTCCCATGAACCTATGCATAGGGGTTGGCACATGTTTTCTTCTTGACTCTCCGGTAGAAACTTTGGGGCACTCTTTGAGGTTCTATGTGTTGGTTGAATAGATGAATCTGAGATTGTGTGATGCATATCGTATAATCATACCCACGGATACTTGAGGTGATATTGGAGTATCTAGGTGAGATTAGGGCTTTGGTTGATGTGTGTCTTAAGGTGTTATTTTACTACGAACTCTAGGGCTGTTTGTGACACTTATAGGAATAGCCCAATGGATTGATCGGAAAAATAACTTTGAGGTGGTTTCATACCCTACCATAGTCTCTTTGTTTGTTCTCCGCTATTAGTGACTTTGGAGTGACTCTTTGTTGCATGTTGAGGGATAGTTATATGATCCAATTATGTTATTATTGTTGAGAGAACTTGCACTAGTGAAAGTATGAACCCTAGGCCTTGTTTCAACTCATTGCAATACCGTTTACGCTCACTTTATCATTAGTTACCTTGCTGTTTTTATATTTTCAGATTACAAAAACCTATATCTACCATCCATATTGCACTTGTATCACCATCTCTTCACCGAACTAGTGCACCTATACAATTTACCATTGTATTGGGTGTGTTGGGGACACAAGAGACTCTTTGTTATTTGGTTGCAGGGTTGTTTGAGAGAGACCATCTTTAACCTACGCCTTCCACGGATTGATAAACCTTAGGTCATCCACTTGAGGGAAATTTGCTACTGTCCTACAAACCTCTGCACTTGGAGGCCCAACAACGTCTACAAGAAGAAGGTTGCGTAGTAGACATCATGAGGGCGGCCTCCGCACCGGCCGACGCAGGACGGCCAGAAGAGCTCTTGAGAAGCAGCTCTGTTGAGGCATGGGATGTTGATGCAGACACGCAGCTCTCCACCCATGTCAGGGGCGGGAGCTGCACTGAGTGATGCGGGTTGGCGCTCGCCGCGTATGGCTCGTGCCTCCTGAAGCTCTCCGACCGCCTTGGTGATGAACTCCTGAGTGCCTCGCGCCCTGCGCCCTGCCCGCGGAAATGCGCGTTAAAGCACGCCTCCACATGGTGTCCAAACGCCTCCCTCGTGATGCTGGTCAGGTCAGAGGCCCTCCAGAGGAGAGCCCCCGAGCCCAACCTGAGAGGGGCGTCAGGCAAGCCTTCCTATGCGAGAGGGAAAGGCGCCCCAGCGGTAGGCACGGGGCTTGAGTCACGATCATCAGACGCCCTAGCCCCCTGAGGGCCTCTGAGGAGGGTTGCTTCTTCTTCTTGGGGACGGCCTCAGGAGGATGGATGGCGCCCTTGTCATCTGAGTTCTCGACTGCTGCGGCCTGGTAGGTGCGCTCAAGGGAGCACACCGCATCCTTTTCGTCACAGGCGACCATGATGATGCCGCCGCTTCTTGGCATCTTGAGGACATTGTAGCCGTGGTGAGTCACTGCCATGAACTTAGCGAGGGCCAGATACCCGAGGATGGCATTGTATGGGAGGTGAATGTGAGCGATGTCGAAGTCGATGAGCTCGGTGCGGTAGTTGTCGCGCGTACCAAAGGTGACGGGGAGGCGGATCTGCCCCAGAGGGCAGGTGGAGCCTTCGACGACCCAAGAAAAGGGTTTGGTGGGGAGGAGCTGGGCGTAAGGCACATGAAGCAGGCCGAAGGCCTCCTCGGAGAGAACTTTGAGGCCAGCGTCATCGTCGATGAGGGTCCTGGTGACGGCCATGTTGCAGATGGTGGGGGTGCAGAGCATAGGAAGCGCGCCGACGCCGAACGTGGTCCTGGGGTGGTCCCTGGAGTCGAAGGTGAGGTCAGCCTTGGGTGTCGCCCAGCCCGGAGGCCCCCCCTGCCACGACTGGGCGGCCCCCATCTGGCGAAAGAACCGCTTGACGTGGCAGTACGAGGCTGGCGCCTGCAACCCGCCGAGGATGGCCACGACAGCGTGGGGCGCCGGCGCCGTGAAACACGCGATGAACAAGCCACATAGCTCTTCCCAGGAGGCCACTGAGGAATCCGGCAGGTTGAGGAGCCAGGCGCGCGGCACACCCGTAAGAGCCATAGGGAGCCAATTTTCCATGACCTTGTCGTCGCCGCCGGCCGCCCAGATGGCCTCTGCATGCACCTGGAGGAACTCCGGGCGGTCTTCCGCGCCATCATATCACGGCGGCAACTCCGACCTGAACTTTAGCAGCCATTGCACCTGCCGCAAGGCGGGGGAGAAAGCCTGGAAGCCTGCGATGCCTCCAAATGCGCCCGGCGAGTGGAGCGGCACTTGCCATGGGAACCAAGTGGCGAGGGCGGAGCGCGGCTGATGAGGAAGCAACCCTTTGACACGCTCCTACCTGGTGCGCCAAATGTCGGATTCAGGGCTTCGCAGACCCAAGAAAGGTTTGAACTCTGGGGCGTGTGCGAAGAACTCAACCTCTCCAGCCAACCAACTCGTCGCTCTCACGTCCTAGCTCGATGAAAAGGAAAGGAAAGGGACACGATAGTTTACCTAGGTTCAGGCCATCTTGCGGTGTAAGACCCTACTCCTGCTTTGGGGTGGATTAGCCTTGCAGGGGCTGAGGATGAACTAGTACAGGAGAAGAACAACCTCAAGAGGTCTATTCTTGTGTGGATATCAGCTAGTGAGGGTCTGGATCCTCCCTCCCCTCCTAGGGTGGTGGCTAAACTATATTTATAGTGGCCTCGGTCCTCTTCCTCCAAAACGGAGGCGGGAAGGGATCCCACAACAACCAATTTTGAAGAGGGACAAGTAGTACATCTTATCCTGACGAAAAGTAGTCTTCGCCTGCAAAGCTTCTGGTCGTGACGCCGCGGTGGGCTCGGCGATGACATCCATCCTGCCGTCTTGGTCATGTTGCACGGGAAGGGAAACCTTTGGCTGATTCCCCGGGACCCCGCGTTTGCGCTTGCCTCCTTAGCACCAAAGAGGAAATCTGCTGTCCTGCGCCCGCTGGCGCCCGCCTGGCCTTGGCGTCATGGCTTGCGTCACCCAAACCTCATGAGGTGGGCGCTTGCATAAGAATCTCCGCTCCTCAGGAGCCAGCCTAGGGAGGCCACTCCCTCCGGAAGTCTTGATGTCATCTGCCTCGCGAGGCTTGGCCCCTCGCGAGGGTCTTGTCTTGCCGGTGCTGAAGATGGGCAGTACCAGGATGTCGATGGAGCTACGCTGTGGGCCCCAGGCAGGCAGGTCTAGGTACCCTGGTTTCCAGAACGCCGACATAATGCAAATGTTATATAAGTGTAAAACAATGATTTAGAATATAATATTTTAAATACCTTTCGCCAATATTTGTTTGAACTCCTTATGGTTCTGAAACTGCATCCTTTACAAGATTTTTCTTATGTTTCAACCAAATAAGTAATATTGAGTAAAATCCCTATAAGAATTAACTCTAGAAGGATAAGCATGCACAAGGATCATTATGATTGAACTGTTTGTTCTACGCCACTATTGAAGTATGATATGTTCCTCCCAACGTTCATTACACTTAATCGTGTTTTTTTTCTGAGTATACACCATATATTTTTCAAAATTACAGCTTTGTTAGATAAACATGTAAATTCATCAGTTTATTATTACATGATACAACTTAAGGACACCGAAACAACTAATTTGTGTGGGCAACTGATGGGTTAAAGCTCGAAAGCTCACACCTAGATGTCTTTTTGCACACCTTCAAAATCGTGTAAAAGAAAGGTTTATAAAACAAATAAATGAACTTGGTTGGCCGTCCTTCCCGGAACCCTCACCATTTCCAACCCGTCCCTTTCCATCTTGTTTCCTCCTTTATGATATTTTTCTTCACTTGAGCTTTGGAAACATGTACTATTTATGTGGCTACTGTTTGCTCCAGAAAATTGATCTTTTGGGTTGTGATGGGTGAGAAACATGTACTCCTGTTGTTTGAATGATTTGTCTGCAGGAAGCGAAGACTTAAGCTCAAGACAATGGACTCTTCATGGAACGTCTGCTACAACAACAAACAATGTGAACGATGCATTTTATGGGTGTATATATTTCCCTTTTATTATGGGATGATCATTTCTAATTCTCCATTTGATTGACATACAATAGAAAATGTATATTCCCTGGTTCTCCTAATTTCTACATAGTGCTCTGTTGGCACATTTGATTTCTGCAAGAAGATTCCTTCAAGGACAATAATGATCATGGGTCTCTCACAGACATGAACTGAGATGTTGGTGAATAGTGTTCACATAGAACACCCAAACATAGCAGTAAGCACTGATGTATTGACATTGTTTTAGTGAGAAAATAGTTTTGGTACTGATGCATATAGACGCTTTGATCCGATAATGTGCATTTGTACTGATGCATTGCCTAGGTAATTATTACTATCACTGTACATTGAGTTTATTTATTCCTTATGCCGATGGTCTCTATTCTTCAAAGAAATTGCTAGGTGTTAAGTGACAGGGAAGTAAGCTCTAGATTTCCTTAATGGCACGCCTCTATTTCTACAAGTAGGTCAAGACCATCCTTTTTCTAGGTTAATTGTTTGTTTTTTCCTTGCTTTGCAAAATGCGTAGAAAGTTCGAGGTTTTAATGTTGGGAAAGTTGCGCAGATCAAATACTCAAATTTATGCATTGTTCCAATTCATGTTTGGTTTTCTAATTGGTGGTAGGTGGTAAGAATTTAATTTGTGCACAGATTTATCAAAATATTTGCTACCTAATCAAGTTACATTCACACATTTCAGTTGGGTCACTTAGATGTATAGCTCAGTTCGTCTCTAATACTTGGAACTTCTGTTATGATGTCACTGTTTTTCCTTTTAAGGCTGATCCATTCTCTGAGTGTGTTGCATAGCTCTGTCTTATTGTTCGAGTCATCAACTTTCATATTGTTGTACTTTGGGTCTAATGGAATAACACTACATAGTACAAATAGGTGAGTGAAAGGGACGCCTCCCATCTGGCACCGCCCCAACTTCCTCTTAGGCGGCAGCCCAACCACTATTAATTTTTGAAGCATGGTCTAAACCAAGCCCAAGAGACTTCACATTTGAAGGTTGGGTGAAGTGATATAGCACATTCTCCATGCACCCATATGTCGACACGATGGACATTTTAGGATGCGAACTCCCTTTTGCGACCATCCACATCCCTGTGCCGTCTTCTTTTGGTGCCACCTCTATAGCTCAGGCGGGCGCGATTTGGCCATGGTCGCCTTCACTGAGTTGTTCCTGGACCTCCGACGCTTCGCTGACCCCACGCCTTCTTTCCTTTGTCTAACCGCAGCACACCTACCACCGTGCGTCCTCAAGGTAAATTTTTGCAGCCTTTTCTTGCTGATTTAGTTCAGCGGCTAATAGACGAGAAGGATTCGCATTATGTGTAGACGGATCTAATGGCCGAGCTAATGTTTTTTTAGTGATTTGTCGTCAGATTCGAGCCTTGAGTCGAAGAGTGAATGATGGGCGTCGAAGAAGACGAGATAATATTGATGGTTGTTGAATGGATAGCATCGACCAGAAGGCAAATGTAGCATTCAATTTCACGGGTTGGGCGTGCGGCATTCCGCTAGGTTGGGCGTGCGACATTCAGTCGGAACAGAATCAGAGACCATCACCAGTTCATGCCATATTACTTTGTGTCAGGTTACCTTCCCAGTTGACGTGTTCCGGAGACGCTTCCACATGATCGAACAACTATTCAGGCGAATTGCGGACGACATGGAAGTCACTAAACATTTTTCCAAAAATTGAGAAATGTCATCGCTCTCCTATTTTGTTTTTCACTTTTCAGAAGGTGCAAGCGACACTTCGGATGATTGCATACGACTCCCCTACATATTCATGGGATGACACTCTTCGATTGTCCTAAGATACAATCGTAAAGTGCACGAATGTGTTCGCTGAGAACTATTTTGGGCTTTTAACCAATGCAGAGGACACGACCAGACTTCTAGCAATTAGAAAATGTTAGATTGAGATGCTAGGAGTGGTGATTGTATACACTAGAAGTAAAAGAATTGTCCTTCAGGTTGGCATGGCCAATTCATAGGAAGGGTACAACAATAATTTTGAAATACTCCCTTCGTTCCACAAATGTAGTGCCTACAGATTTTTTCTGAAAGTCAAACTTTGTGAACTTTGACCAGCTGTATAGAGAAAACTATCTACATCAACAATATGAAACATGTACAATCTGAAAATACAACTCATTGTGTATCCAATGATCTGCATTTGGTATTCTAGATGTGCCTATTTTTCTCTATAAATATGGTCAAAGTTTGTAATGTTTGACTTTTATAAAAATCTATAGGCACTACATTATGGAATGGAGGGAGTATGCTGCATTCAAAAATATGTGAATCCCACAGTGCTACTTTGGGTTGTCTGGATCTTACAATGACATCAATCTCTTGCATAGATCTCGCCTATTTGCAAGGCTTGCTATTGGTATTTCTCTACCTTGAAAAAAACTGTTCAGATTTCAAACTCATGAATTCTAAAAAATCATGAATTTCAAAATAGTTCGAGAACTCAAAAAATGTTTGACATTTTAAAAACTGGGCACCATTTAAGAAAATGTTTGTGATTTCAAAAATGTTTGAGATTACAAATGTGAAAAAAGTCGCCAATTCAAAGAATGTTTGCAAATTTGAAAAAACGTTGATGAATTAAAAAAATCATGTATTCAAGGAAGGTTGGCGAATTTGAAAGTATGTTTTTGAATTGAAAAATATTAAAGATTTTCAGAATATGTTTTGAAATTGAAAAAATGTCCAGAAATTCACAAAATAGTCATGATTTTCGGAAATGTCTGTCAATTCGCACAGTGTTCATGAATTCAAAAAATAATGAATTTGAAAAAAGTCCACTAACTCAAATTTTTGTCATTTTAAAAATCACCATTTCAGAAAAAGTTCGAGAATTGGCCAATTTGAAAAATACGCAAATTAAAAATATGTTCGTGAATCATAAATTTTGGCTTATGCGAATAATGTTCTGAATTTGGAAAACGTTAGTGATTTTTAAAATTTTCACAAATAAAAAAATGTTCATGAATTTGAAAAGATTTCACAAATTTTAAAATATGTTTGTGTATCAAAAAAATATTCATGATTTTGGAAAGAAATGTGAATTAAAAAATGTTCAGATTTTTTGAAAAAGTCCAGAAATTCATTTTTTTGCAAATTCAGAAAATGTTTAGATTTTAAAATGCTCATGAGTTTGAAATTTTTCATGAAATCAATAAGTGTTTCTAGTTTGAAAAAATGATCACCAATTCAAAAAATGTTTGGATGTGTTTGGTAGCCTGCATTAAGCCCAGCCAGGCCCGCGCGGGATGTTTTTAGGCTGTTTGGTTACCTTGATCGCATCGATAAGTTGGCGAAACTCAAAGCACCTCTCAGCCTGCATATGGAGGAACGCTCAAATCGACCGTTTCTACCGCGGCAAGCTGAGGCGAGCCACCCTCGAGTGCACATGGTGGGCCCTCTTGCACTAGATTATGTGAGCATTATACACCCCCTGCAAGTTGTTTCTTCTTCCACCTTCACTAAGATTCTTCTCTAATTTCGTTTCTTAGGTCCATTCTAATCCACACAACGGTGCATCGATTTGAGATAAGCTATATGTGAAAAAGATGCGCATCAATATTATGGTTCCATTTTTGTGATTAGTTTATAGTTTCGTCGGCCGTAAATGTTTAATTACATGTTCATGTTAGGAGTTATTTTGGATGAATTTTGTCAAATTCATCGCGCATGGTCGACCGTTTGAACTTTCCTTTGATCAGTAGCTTCAGCTTACAGTTTTACACAACTTTCGTGTTGCAGATTTTCTGTTTCGACGATCTTAGATGATTAAATCTGACTTCTTCCTCGTGAAAAATATATACGCATATGTGTGATATGTGTTAATGACACTCCTTAATATCAGTCTCCTCTCTCGTGTCCTCCTACACCGGCGTCACCGGCGGTGTTGGCGTGTCACTCCTCTCGGCTCCTCTCTCGCATGCTGTTGCACTAGAGTCACCGCCGACGTCGTTCCTCTCAACCTCCTCCCCCATGTCCTGGTACACTGAAGCCATCGTCAGCGTTGTTCCTCTATGTCTCCTCGCTCGCGTCCTACTACACTAGTGTTGTCGCCATCATCATTCTCTCCCGCATTGTGACGCCCCCGATTCAATCGTACACTAATCATGCACGCAAACATGTATGATCAAGATCAGGGACTCACGGGAAGATATCACAACACAACTCTAAAAATATAAATAAGTCATACAAGCATCATAATACAAGCCAGGGGCCTCGAGGGCTCGAATACAAGTGCTCGATCATAGGCAGTCGATGGAAGCAACAATATCTGAGTGCAGACATAAGTAAACAAGTTTGCCTTAAGAAGGCTAGCACAAAGCTGGGATCTGAGATCGAAAGAGGCGCGGGCCTCCTGCACAGGATTCTCCTAAACTACTCTTGGTCGTCGTCGGCGGGCTGCACGTAGTAGTAGGCACCTCCGGTGTAGTAGGAGTCGTCGTCGACGGTGGCGTCTGGCTCCTAGGCTCCAACATCTGGTTGCGACAACCGAGAGAGAAGGAAAGGGGAAAAGGGAGAAAGCAGCCGTGAGTACTCATCCAAAGTACTACAAACAAGGAGCTACACTACATATGCATGGGTATATGTGTAAAGGGCCATATCGGTGGGCCAGAACTGCAGAATTCCGAATAGGAGGGATAGCTAATCTGGCGAAGACTAAACTTCGCCGCCTCCATCTTCTGACATGTAGAAGAGAGTAGATGGTAAGTTCACCAAGTAGCATCGCATAGCATAATCCTACCAGCGATCCTCCTCGTCATACCTGTTGAGAGTGATCACCGGGTTATATCTGGCATTTGGAAGGGTGTGTTTTATTAAGTATCCGGTTGTAGTTGTCATAAGGTCAAGGTACAACTCCAAGTCGTCATGTTACCGAAGATCATGGCTATTCGAATAGATAAACTTCCCTACAGGGGTGCACCACATAACCCAACACGCTCGATCCCATTTGGCCGGACACACTTTTACAGGTCATGCCCGACGCGGAAGATCAACACGTCGCAGCCCACCTAGGCTGTGAGAGAGGTCAACCGCCGGTCTAAATCCTATCTTGCGCAGTGCAGGCCCATCGCCCATTGCACACCGCATGTTGCGTCTGTGGCGAGCAGATCTAGCCTAGGCGTTCGGTCCAATCCGGCGCGCCGCTTTCGATCGGCGGCGTCCGCGAAGGCTTGGTGATACCACGATGTCGAGTGCCCATAAGTTTCCCACGTAGTTGGTTAGTGCGTATAGACCAAATGGCCAGACTCAGATCAAATACCAAGAACTCGTTAAGCGTAGTTGGTTACTTTGTGGCGGAGCGACAGGGCAGGTTGAGACTACCTGGGTGAGAGGTGGGCCTGCCCTGGTCGGCGTCATGCGATACTTAACACGCTTAACGAGATCTTGGTATTTGATCCGAGTCCGCCATTTGGTCTATACGCACTAACCATCTACGTGAGTAGTTATGGGTATCCCGACGTCGTGGTATCACCGGCACTTCGTGATTCCAATGATCGAGCGGGCGTGCGCCGGATTGACCGAACGCTGTTAGGCTAGGTCTGCTTCCGCCGCCACGCAACGTGCGTGTGTGCATTGGGCGATGGGCCTGCACTTCGGCGCTTAGGTTTAGACCGCGTGTCGACCTCTCTGCTGAGCCTAGGTGGGCTGCGACGTGTTGATCTCCCGCGCGGGCATGACCCAGAAAGTGTGTCCGCCAAATGGGATCAAGCGTGTTGGGTTATGTGGTGCACCCTCGCAGGAAGTTAATCTATTCAATAGCCGTGATCTTCGGTAACAGGACGACTTGGAGTTGTACCTTGACCTTATGACAACTAGAATCGATACTTAATAAAACACACCCTTCCAAGTGCCGATATAACCGGTGGTCGCTTCTCTCGTGGCTATGAGGAGGGATCGCGGGTAGGATTATTGCTATGTGATGCTACTTGGAGGAATTCACCGCTTCTTCTACATGTTACAAGACGGAGGCTGCCGTGTTTAGTCTTCGATAAGACTAGCTATCCCCTCTTATTCGCATTCTGCAGCTCAATCCATCGATATGGCCTTTACACATATATCCATGCATATGTAGTGTAGCTCCTTGCTTAGTAGTACTTTGATGACTACTCATGGTTGCCTTGTTCCCCTTTTTCCCCCTTTCTTTACCCGATTGCTGCAACTAGATGATGGAGCCCAGGAGCCAGACGCCACCGTCGATGATGACTACTACACCGGAGGTGCCTACTACTACGTGCAGCCCGCCGACGACGACCACTGTGAGTAGTTAGGAGGATCCTGGCAGGAGGCCCGCGCTTCTTTTCGATCTCAGATCCCAGCTTTGTGCTACCCTTCTTAAGGCAAACTTGTTTAACTTATGTCCGATCAGATATTGTTGCTTCCGCTGACTCGCCTATGATCGAGCACTTGTATTCGAGCCCTCGAGGCCCCCGGCTTGTATTATGATGCTTGTATGACTTATTTATGTTTTAGAGTTGTGTTGTGATATCTTCCGTGAGTCTCGATCTTGATCGTACACATTTGCGTGCATGATTAGTGTACGATTGAATCGGGGGCGTCACAAGTTGGTATCAGAGCCGACTGCCTGTAGGAATCCCCCTTCCAACTCCTTGGCCGAAGTCGAGTCTAGACTTTACATAACCTTTACTAACATGGCTGTGCGACCCATGGGCCCACGTCACCATTGGGTGGTATTAGGATCTTTTACTCCTCGCCTATACTCTGGGACTCTGAGCTCTCTTCTATTCGGGTTAAATGATTTTGCTAAAAACAAAACTAACTTTAGGTTCTCGATAATACTTTCCCCGGAGAGCCCTCACTTGAGATGATGCTTTCTGCACTAGAAGATTCGGGTTACTCTACGATGTTCTCTCGAGTCTTTGTGCCATCGCATTTGCGATTTCTTTCCACCACAACCCCTATGAAAAACTGCTTACACTTGCCATTCATACAATCATTCCCGTTGATCTTGTTATTACAAGATGTCCCAAATACTCTTTGTTGTTCGAAAATCCTTTAAGCTTATCGCCTTGCAGTTCTTTACCACATGAATATCCCTATTGAAAATTCCTCGCACTTTGAGTATCTGCTCATCTCCGCTTGTTCAGTATGCTTCATAAGATACTCAAATACTATCCGACCTTCCGAGCATCCTCTTCAAACTATTGCTCGGCAAATACTTGTATGCTTACATTATGGATGCTCCCATATCACTAGCAATATTCACTAGTATCTTTTGACACCGCTGTTTGATCCTTTGATTCAGCATGTGTGCGAATGCACACAATCATCTATCAACCCTTCTAAATTATCTTTCCGCTCGGGCGTCATTTTGAACATGAGCTGGTTCTCGACCAAACTATTTGTCGTCAATTTTGCCTCTGGTCTATCCAACTTATCCATCCTTGATCAAAGCGTCTGCTTCTGATCCTTTGTTTTGGAAATCATAATTCCTTTGTTAGCTAAGCATCGAATTATTCCAATGTTCTATAATATGATGCCCGTGCATTCTTTCTGGAGTACCGATACTCACATCAGCTCCGTTGCGGATCGCCTGATCCATTGTTGGATTTCATCCGACATCGCCCTTCATATTCAATCACTTTGGAAGTTCTTTCTCCATTGGTAAATCCTACCCTCGATTGACCAACCATGCTCGCTTTCGAGCTGGTGGTATTTACTATTGAAGCTTGTGGTATATGTTTCCATGATACCCTGACGGGTTGAACCTATGCCTTCCATTATATGTGTGAACTCGGAAGTTTTCACGAGTCATACTCATCTGGTATTTTACCAGGTAAAACTTTTAACACTAATACCATTATCGAAACGAGAAGTGAATGTAAGGTTATGCTTTGTAGAAGTGGGAGTCGACCTTGAACTTTTTGTTCATGCCCATGGACCCGAGGTGGAACTTATCATGGAAGCTTCTTGTAGTAATAATAATCCCCTTGTTATGACTGCTTCTCTTATCTATGCTTGGTCTTTTGCGACCGTGGTTCTGACCATATTTTCTTCTTGATTCTATTTCTCGGACAAGTTAGAGTACTTGTCTTCTGCAGAGCATTAACCTAGTCCAACCTATACTTGATATGTTGTCGAATATTACCCCCTGGTATCTCAAGATTATCACGGAATTGCATAACTTCTTATGAGTTCTCCATCAAGTGCTACATTCTCACTGATTCCAATTTTTCATGGGCCCTGAGTTATTAAACACTCAAAGACACCGATAACTGACTCGAGTCCGCATCGCGATTAAGGAACTATTGGTAACCTTCATTACTTACGAGTTTGAACCCGATCACGCCATTCCTAGCCTGTTTGGCTATAGCATTATCGAGCTAATTTTAACTGTGCTACCCGGTCCTTCTTCCCGAATCACAGACGATGAACTAACCTTATGTCGATCATCATTGTCATATCATTTCGCCTTGAACAACAAACTTGATTTCGAGTTTGTGTCCTAATCGTGGTTCCAATAACCTTTCGCTTCATCATTCATTTGACTTGATGTCATCGTCGATCGATTACATCTTCGTGAAATCTCTCGACAATTGTGTCATGATCATCATCAACATTTTGAGCTCTTCCGGGATATCAATTGAATTCATGAAGAGAAATACCATCCTTGCCCCTCGATGACTGTGTTATCATCGACAACATTCTTGCCTTCCCCCAACAAAAACTTGTTCATGTTATGGATGTAACTTGCTGTCCAGCTTGTATGATGTTCTACCTTGAAGTATTAATGTCCTTTATGACAAGGATGTTGTGTGGATTGCTCCACCTCTTAAGAGTTCTTGGTATAGTGATGCTTCTCACCGTCACCCTTCTTTCTTGGTCACCGTGTTGATTCTAACCGGGGTACCAACAAGTGAACGGTGCTGTTTGGATTCTGCCCTTCTAGCAACCCTATTGCTTTGAAGTTAATGGTCGGCCGTCATTAGACTATTGATTATTGAATCACCATTCCGACGTTGGTCGTGCAACCCAACCCATATTTCGGATGCACCTATCAACCAATGCTTAAACTGGGTATGTTTTCCTCGAGCATATCCCCTTATATCATTTCATCTGACTAATGATATCTCCTTGTTCACCTAATTGTGGAAATCAATCCTTTGGAAATCTCGATGAATTGTCATTGAGCCCATCAGCCACCTTCTCATCCCCTCCTTGGTTTAAGGATGAACTATTACTTCAAGAACCCGCTCCCATAGTTCATTTCCTGAGAATCTTGAAATGTCATTTCGTCTATTTGTGTTGCACCTTTTCTTCTCGGACATCCTGAGTCTGAGATATCATGACACCAAACGGATCTGAATCTCGGTCAGATATGATGGTTGGGACAACTTTCCAAGAGTTATGATGTTGGTCCTTTGATGACCCGGTAACATGATGTCATGCCTAGCACCCCCCCCCGGTTGGAGGACCTATTGTTGTAGTATCCTTTTTAGCAAGTTTAGCCATTCTTCCATGAGGAAATTGTAAGACTTATTCTATAAGTTGCTCCTGACGGATCCTTTGTGTATCCAAAGTTCGACCTTTGCTTGAAGACCATGTCAATGCTATCTCGAAGCATGTCTGTGGTACTCCAATCTTCAATAAGAACATTTGAAGCCCAATGCTAAATGTTTCTTGCTCAATTATCCAAACACCGTTGTATGGGTAATGTCATGAAATTTCTCTCCCCTTACCTAAAGGGTTTTCTACATTATCTCTTGTCGTGGATATCTTGCTCTTCTTGTCCTTGGGAAGGATATACTCCTGAAATATGAGTTTAAACACATTTTTTCCTTTCCATTATTCTGTTTAACCTGATGACCACATTTTCCTTTCCATTGGTTTGTTTGACCTTTTCTTGTGATCTATATAACCTAAGCAGTAATAATTCACTTCTTATGTAAACACCTCGGTGTACAACTCTGCCAGTGAGACCCTGTTACTTTTGTTGATGACATTTCGGTAACCACCGATGGATGAGAACTTTGCCTACTGGTCCGCCTCGTTCAATGAGCAGGAAAATGGTTCTCTTCGTCCCTCGCCCTTGGTACTGATGTTGTTGCCGACATAACTGATAGGCTATCCTCTGACATACCTTGCTTGCATGAACACGCAAGACGTCTCCGCCCTTCCTACTTTTAACCCACATGGTGGGCCCATAACCCACAGTTCCACAGGATCGAAACCTGACTCTCCTGTACACCCCTGTTCCTAAAGCTATTCCTCACGCTTGGCTTCGTATGAAATATCACGAGCCACCTTCCTAGTGATCTATTCTGGTATCAGACACAATACTTATTCCCGTTGCTTTGAACCCTTTCACGCTTTGTAACAGCATCAAGCGATTGCTGCCCGCCGAAACTTCCCATGATACCTCCTTACTTTGCTCTCGATACTTTCTTAAGTTTCAATTCGAGAGTTACTTCCCACCACCTTCCCCGATGTTATTGACCAGATAGTTAACCTGGTTCGTTCCCCCGGAATACCCACCCTTTATTCTTTCGGAAGTACGATGGAATTCCCGAAGAAAGGATGCCGACTTCATCATGATGACCTAAAGCAGAGAAATGAATACATCAACGAAAAGGATCAACCTCTTCGAAAGGGCAGCCAGGACCAAGAAGACTCGTTAGGTTTTTCGCTACCAACACCTTTCCCCCCTTACTCCACCGCTTAAATCTCGGGACGAGATTTCTTGTAGTGGAGGAGAATTGTGACGCCCGGATATTTAGGCTACAATAATTCCACGCTAATGATGCCACATCACCTTGGTTACTGTTGTTAATCTCGCGATGGTTCAAAAACGATTCAAATTCAAATTTAAAATCAAGTCAAACAATTAAAGTTTTCAAAAGTCAAAACTAAAATGTTCTTAATGTGACAAATAAATCATGGATATTATTGGTGGAGTAACAACATCTTTATAAAATATTTAAATACCCTAAAGTGATTAAAACAACATCAAAACAATTAGTTATACTCCTAATATATTTTACCAAATACTAAACTAATTTTATTCTGAGGTAAAACTTCTTACAAAAGTGGATTATTTTGACACACTATTTTTGGAGCTATTTTCATATTTTACTAAACCAAAAATAAAGTGCAACTAAAATAATTAGGAACTAAAAGAAAATAGAAAAGAACAAGTAAAATAACATAATAAATAAAAGGCCAAAAGGCCTCCCCCTCCCACCGGGCCTCGACCCACCGGCCAACTGGCCGGCCCAGTCGGGCAGCCCACCCGCACGGCCCAGCCGACCCCCACTCCTCCTTATCTCCTCGCCCACTAAAACCCTCACCCGATCCCCACTTCCCCCACTCTCCCCTCACTCCCCCGATCTGGATCGAGATCGGGGCGACCACGCACCAGACCCCGTCGACGCCACCGCCCCGGATCGCCGTCGCCGTTGCCTCCTCGCCCCCCTCTCCTCGCACGACCCCCACCTGAAGCCGCGGCCACGCCTCATCGCTGCCCCGACCCCATCGCCTCGTCGCCTCGCCGACGCCGCCTGGAGCCCGAGCCGCCGCCCGAGGACCTTGCCGGACCACCTCGCCGGCCTGCCTCCTCCTCCTCGCCGGTCTGCCTCCTCCACAACGCGTCGTCTTCGTCGACCTCCTCAACCACCGCTGCCCCCGAACCCTACAGCCCCCGTGAGCTTCTCCATCTCCTTGCACTCCCTCTGCCCCGCTCAGTCACCGCGTGCCGCGCCTGGTCCGGCACCCCGCTGGCACCTCGCCCCGCTCCGGTTCCCCTTGCCCCACGCTCCCCCCTCGCGTACTCTGCTGCCTGCAGCCAGCCGCGCCTCGCGTTGGCGAGCCCGCCCCGGCGAGCCTTCGGTTGCTTGCTCCGGCCACCGCCTTCGTCCCGCCATGCCGTCCGTCCCCTACCACGTTGCTCTGCCATACTCGGCCACCCATCGCGCCCCATTTTCCTCGGCGTTGCTGCTCCTCGCCTGCGGCCCCTTGCTCGCCGGCCGGCGCGTGCCCGACCTGCGATGGCTGATGCATGACCTCAGGCGTCTTGCCGTGCGATCTGGCAGCGACGCGCCAAAGACCCGCTTACCCTTGCGCCCGTTAGGCCCCACAAGATATGACATGGGGGCTCAAATTTAAGCGTTTAAAAAAAGAAGAAAAGAAAAAGGAAATAAAATAAAAATGAATTAATAAAATTAATAAATAAATAATCAATTAATTAGTGAATTAATTAACTTAATTAATCTTGTTTAGTTAACCTAATTAACTATTGTGAGTTAATTAAACTGTGATTAGATTAGTTAAATCCTAATTAGAGTAAACAGAGTATGACATGCGGGACCCACACGTCAGATTGACCCGATCAACTCCTGTTGATCACGGCGTCATGATGACGTCGGCGTGCACTATTCTCGATAATGTTAGAATTAAATAGTTAAATAAATTCTAAAATGATTAAAACTTTAGAAAATCATATAAAATAAACCGTAGCTCGATGAAAATACTTTCTACATGAAAGTTGCTCGTAACGACGAGATTTAACCCGGATCGCAGCCCGTTCGTCTCGCCACGCACCCCTAACATATCAAACTCGCAACTTTCCCCCTCCGGCTCCTCTGCCCGAGAACACGAAACACCGGGGATACTTTCACGGATGTTTCCCCCTTTCGCCGGTACCACCTACTGCCGCGTTAGGGCACACCTAGCACCGCGTATTGCCATGTTACGCTTTGTGATGCTTTGATTGATCTTTTATTTATTGTGTTCCCCCTCCGTTACTTCTTTCCGGTAGACCCCGTGACGATGCTGATGCCCATGTGGTCGACTACGTCACCGACGACCTCTCCTTCTTGTCTAAGCAACCAGGCAAGCCCCCCCTTTAATCACCAGATATCGCCTATTCTTCTCTATACTGCTTGCATTAGAGTAGTGTAGCATATTCTCGCTTTCGCTTAATCCTATACCGCTGCATAGCTTTGTCCTTGTTACTCTTTGTTGTTACCTTTACCGCTATCCTATTGCTTAGTATAGGATGCTAGTGTTCCATCGGTGACCCTACACTCTTGTCCGTCCGCCATGCTATACTCTTCGGGCTGTGATCACTTGGGAGGTGATCACGGGCATATACTATATACTTTACATTGTTACATTACCCGTGATATTTGTTCGGAGATGGGGGCTGAAAGGACGGTGGCTCCATCCCGTAGAGGTGGGCCTGGGTTCCCGACGGCCCCGATCGTTACTTTGTGGCGGAGCGACAGGCAGGTTGAGACTACAGGTGAGAGGTGGGCCTGGCCTGGTCGGCGTTCATGGATACTTAACACGCTTAACGAGATCTTGGTATTTGATCCGAGTCCGCCATTTGGTCTATACGCACTAACCATCTACGTGGGAGTAGTTATGGGTATCCCGGCGTCGTGGTATCACCGGCACTTCGTGATGTCGGCGACGGCGGCGGCGCTACCGGATTGGACCGAACGCTGTTAGGCTAGGTCTGCTTCCCGCCACGCAGCGTCTTGAGTGTGCATTGGGCGATGGGCCCGCACTGTGGCGCTTAGGTTTAGACCGGCGTCTTGACCTCTCTGTTGAGCCTAGGTGGGGCTGCGACGTGTTGATCTCCCGCGGCCGGGCATGACCCAGGAAAGTGTGTCTAGCCAAATGGGATCAAGCGTGTTGAGTTATGTGGTGCACCCTGCAGGAAGTTAATCTATTGAATAGTCGTGATCTTGATAACAGGGGCGACTTGGAGTTGTACCTTGACCTTATGACAACTAGAATCGGATACTTAATAAAACACACCCTTCCAAGTGCCAGATACAACCGGTGGTCGCTCTCTCTCAGGGCTATGAGGAGGGGATCGCCGGGTAGGATTATTGCTATGTGATGCTACTTGGAGGAATTCAGTCTGCTCTCTTCTACATGTTGCAAGACGGAGGCTGCCAGAAGCGTAGTCTTTGATAAGACTAGCTATCCCCCTCTTATTCTGGCATTCTGCAGTTCAGTCCACTGATATGGCCCTTTACACATATATCCATGCATATGTAGTGTAGCTCCTTGCTTGCGAGTACTTTGGATGAGTACTCACGGTTGCCTTGTTCCCCTTTTCCCCTTTCTTTACCCGATTGCTGCAACTGACGATGGAGCCCAGAGCGACGCCACCGTCGATGACGACTACTACACCGGAGGTGCCTACTACTACGTGCAGCCCACCGACAACGACCGGGAGTAGTTAGGAGGATCCCAGCAGAGGCTTGCGCCTCTTCGATCTGTATCCCGCTTTGTGCTAGCCTTCTTAAGGCAAATTTGTTTAACTTATGTCCAGACTCAGTATTGTTGCTCTCACTGACTGCCTATGATCGAGCACTTGTATTCGAGCCCTCGAGGCCCCTAGCTTGTATTATGATGCTTGTATGACTTATTTATGTTTTAGAGTTGTGTTGTGATATCTTCCCGTGAGTCCCTGATCTTGATCATACACATTTGCGTGCATGATTAGTGTACGATTGAATCGGGGGCGTCACAAAATACTAGCATTCTATACTAAGCATTTAGGATTGCAGGTAAAGGTAACAACAGTAGTAGCAAGGACATGCTATGCATCAGAATAGGATAAACGGAAAGCAGTAACAGGCTACACTAATCTAATGCAAGCAGTATAGAGAAGAATAAGCAATACCTGGAGATCAATGGGGGGCTTGCCTGGAAGCTCAGACGAGAAGGAGGGGTCGTCAACAACGTAGTCAATCAGGGCACCAGCAGCGGCGTCAGTCTCGTAGTCTACCAGAGAGAAGAGGGGGAAGAAACAATGAATACACTTTAAAAAGATGCATATCGATGCATGACTTGACAAGTAACAGTGCCAGGTGTTGCCTAACGTGGTAGGAGGTGATACCTACGAAGGGGGAAACATCCGGGGGATTATCCCTGGTGTTTCGTGTTTTCGGACAGAGGAACCGGAGTGGGAAAGTTGCGTGTTCGCTATGCTAGGGATGTGTCATGGGTTTGTCACGGAAGATGTCCTCGTGAAATGACTTAGTCGTGGAGCCATCACTACGGTTTAGCTTAAAGGGGTTAAACCGGACAAGGGACAAGAGAGTTTTGTACTAGTTCGGCCCCTTACGATGAAGGTAAAAGCCTACATCTAGTTGTGATGGAATTGCTGGGGTTTCGATGACCAGGGAGCGAATACGCTTTGCCTGAGTCTCGAGTTGTTGTTTGTTGTCCTTGAACCACCGCCGTGTCGTCCCCTTATTGTCACGCCCAATATGCGACCCTATCCAAAAGGAACTCGACGGTCCCACCAAGGATAGACCCGCATATTGAAACGCTTTTGCAAGGTGGATATCACTACATCAACATTACATAATATATGGGGATACATACATAAGGCACAAATGCCACAAGAATACATCAACATCATATACAAGATCAACATCCGACTACGGATGAAACATAAACAGAAGCTCAAACGACATCCACCCTGCTAGCCCAGGCTGCCGACCTGGAACCTATCCCCTGATCGAAGAAGAAGCAGAAGAAGAACTCCAAAATAAGCGAACATCGCTCTCACGTCGCGATCATCACATGAACCTGTACCTGCAACTGGTGGTGTAGTAATCTGTGAGCCACGAGGACTCAGCAATCCCATTACCATGGGTATCAAGACTAGCAAAGCTTAAGTAGGAAAGGAAGGGGTAAAGTGGTGAGGTTGCAGCAGCGACTAAGCATATATGGTGGCTAACATACACAAATGAGAGCGAGAAGAGAAACAAAGGAACGGTCGTCAACTAGTAATGATCAAGAATTGATCCTGAACTCCTACTTACGTCAGACATAACCCCGAAACCGTGTTCTCCTCTCGATCAACCCCGAAAAGAGACACTCACGATTCGCACACGGTTGGTGTATTTTAGAAGAGTTTGCTTCAAGTTTACTACAACCGGATATTAACAAATTCCCATCTGCCACATAACCGCGGGCACGGCTCTCGAAAGTTTATACCCTGCAGGGGTGTCCCAACTTAGCCCATGATAAGCTCTCGCGATCAACGAAGGATATTCCTTCTCCCCGGGAAGACCCGATCAGTCTCGGAATCCCAGCTACAAGACATTTCGACAGCAATAAAACAAGACCAGCAAAGCCGCCCGGATGTGCCGACAAATCCCGATAGGAGTCGCACGTACCTCGTTCTCAGGGCACACCGGATAAGTCAAGCTACGAGTAAAACCAAGCCTCGAGTATCCCCGTGGTGGCTCCGCAGGCTGCTCGGTTCGAACCAGCACTTAGAGAAGCACTGGCCGGGGGGCTAAAATAAAGATGACCCTTGGGCTCCGGAAACCCAAGGGAAAAAAAGGCTGGGTGAGGCAAATGGTAAAACCAATGTTGGGCCTTGCTGGAGGAGTCTTATTCAAAGCGAACTGTCAAGGGGGTCCCATAAATCACCTGACCGCGTTAGGGACGCAAAATCCGGGAACATAATACCGATATGACGGAAACTAGGGCAGCAAGAGTGGAACAAAACACCAGGCATAAGGCCGAGCCTTCCACCCTTTACCAAGTATATAGATGCATTAATAATATAAGATATATTGTGATATCCCAACAAGTAAACATGTTCCAACAAGGAACAACATGTCCATGTTCCAACAAGGAACAAACTTCATCTTCACCTGCAACTAACAACGCTATAAGAGAGGCTGAGAAAAGCGGTAACATAGCCAAACAACGGTTTGCTAGGAAGGGTAACAAAGGTTAGAGGCTGACATGGCAATTAGGTAGGCTTGAGCAGCAAGTGATAGGTAGCGCAGCATAGCGAAAGAACGAAGCAACTAGCATAGCAATGATAGTAGTGAGATCCAGGGTAGCGGTCATCTTGCCTGAAATCCCGCAAGGAAGAAGAACGAGTCCATGAAGAAGACGAACGGATGAAGCCGAACCAAGCGTAGACGAACGAATCCTCACGATCGCAACGAAACAGGAACTAACAAGAAGAAGCACACAACATAGTAAACACACCACACATAAACGAGACATGATGCACAACCAAGCATGACGCATGACAAATCTACATGAAGCTACTCGTGGCAAGAGATGATGCAAACAAGAACAACACATCAAGGCAAGTTTAAATGAGGCCGGGAACACATAGAACAATTCCGGTAAGTCCTCATATGCAAATTTCGAAATTGGTCCAGATCTGAATAAACCTTATGTTCAAGTTGTTAAACAGCAAGTTAAGATGCACCACAATGATCTACACGAAAATCTAGTCAAGTTCATATAAAGTTCATTTAATTCGGAGCTACGGCCTAGAAGATATGAGCAAAACAAGTTAAACATGGCATTGATGCAAAATGCATACAAACATCAAGCAAACTCCTCAAAACAAGGATGCAACATGATAATATGAAACTACATGCAAAAACAAGCAAGTTTCATATAGAGCACACTCAAAACGGAGCAACGGTTCAAAACATACACCCTATACAAGTTATAGCAACAATCTGTCCAAAACAGCAACTAGGCATATTGCAAGCATCAAAACAACATGCTACAGAATCTCAACATGATAACAAAAGGCATGGGCATGATGTACAGGTAAAGCATGACAAAACATGAACACTGAGCTATCTCCAGAAATCACTAGAACATGCTCAAAATGACATGGCAAGATTGCAAATAATAACAGTTTCAGACATAGCAGAAATAACATCAGGTTGCAATGTTTAGAGCTATCAAACAACATGCTACAGGAACTTATCATGGCAAACAAAGGCATGGCATGAATCTAATAATTGCATAGAACAAAAATCCCTTACTGACCATGAGCCAAAAAGGAACAGAAGATATGATGGCACCCATGTAAACATGGCAAGTTATATGACAGATTCATACATGGCAGAAACAACAATAAGTAGGCATGTTGGTGAGCTTGAACCACTCACCACAGAGCAATACATGGCATGGCAAGGCAACTCACAGTAAGAAGACATATTTATGAAGCTAAGCATGGCAAGAGAAAATTCATAGGGTACATGGATCACTAACAACAACCTTGGCAAAATTGAATAACATGTAAACAATCTGACAGGAAACATTTTATAGCAAAAGTAGAGCTTGATTGACTCAAGCTATGGCACTCCATAATTGCAAACAAGGGCATGGATGGATAGATAATAACCATATGTTCAAAACATCCTTACTGAAGTATCTCAAAATAAGAATGGAACTCTCGGTAGCATCAAGTTTACATGGCATAAAAATATCAGCAGAACAGGGACTGAAATCAGCAACATCACGAAGCCTAGTTTGCATGCTTGTGCTAGTCACCACAGAGATCACAAAAATACATGGCATACACCCCTGTAAAGATGGCATGACATATTACAAAACACGTGTAGGACTCAAGTTCATAGGATGCACACATCAATCATGGCAAAATGACAAAGTGCATGTTACATTAAGAAACAGAAACTAACATCACATAGCACTCTTCCAACAGCATTTCGGGCATCAATATGAGCTCAAATGAAAATGAAGCAATGAGATGAAATGATCTACTCATCGAGACGAACAATTTGACATATTATACGCACAAAACGGAGCTACGGATGCAGATTTATGGCATGATGCAAATGCAACAAAATACTGACAGAAAAAGACTTGGACGAAAACGGGGGCTCGGGGAAAGTCAACCTCGGGGCTGCACGGTTTTCGATGATCGCCGGAACTCGCCAGAGACGACGGGGACGGCGGCCGGAGTGAGGAGGAGGGGTCGCCGGAGCGCGGGGGGGCTGGATCCGGTCGCTCCTCGACCGGATCTGGCCGGAGTCGACGGGGGCGGCGGCCGGCCGGGGCGGCGACGAGGCGAGGTCCGGCGGCGAGGTGAGGCCCGGGCGCCGGTGAGGTAGAGGAGGAGGCCCGGACGAGGCGGGATCGCTGGGCGGCGGCGGCGGCGGCCGGGCGGCGCGCAGCTGCAGCGGCGGCGCAGCGGGCGCCGGGCGGCGGAGGCGGCGATCAAGGAGGAGCGGGCGGCGCGGGCGCGGAGGCCGGGCGCGACGGGCCGGGAGGGTTTCGCCTGCCTCTCTGGCGGGCGCGCTGGAGGCGCGAGAAGCGCCACATGGCGGCTTGCGGTAGGGCGAGGGGCGGCGGCGGGTTTTGTCCGACCGGACCGGACATGTCCGGCGCGGCGCAGAGGGGAAATTAGGGTTTCAGGGCGAATTGATCCGGAATTTCGGAGGGGGAGGTGTTTATATAGGCATAGGGAGCTAGGAGACTCCAAATGAGGTGCGGTTTTCGGCCACGCGATCGTGATCGAACGACCGAGAGCATGGAGGGGAGTTTGCTGGGTTTTGGGCCACTTTGGAAGGGGTGTTGGGCTGCAACTCAAAGAGGGCTTTACGGTTACCCGGTTAACCGTTGGAGTACCAAACGACCTCCAAATGATCCGAAACTTGACAGACGGTCTACCGGGGGTATACCAAGGCCGCTTGACAAACCTCGGTCCATTCCGAGGCAGTTTAATACCCGCACACGAAGAGAGGCAAGAAGGGGGCGCCGGGAGACATAGGAGTGCCGGATTGCAAAATGGACAACGGGGAAAATGCTCGGATGCATGAGACGAACACGTATGCAAAATTAAATGCACATGATGACATGATATGAAATGCATATGATGACATGGCAAAGAGAGACACGCAAGCACATGACATGGCAACGACGGCGAATAACTGGCGGACACCTGGCGCATCGGATCCGGGGCGTTACAACACTCCTCCACTAACAAGAGATCTCGTCCCGAGATCTTAGGACCGAGACGGAAGGGAAAAAGGGATGAGGTGAAACAAGAACTCAAGTGAAGAAGCAAAGAATCGAGAGCACACGAGAAGAAGAGAGAAAGGACGAGAATGACGAGAATCAAAAGCTCACGGAATCAGATAGACTATGAAACCACTCGTTCTAACCGGAGTGGTTAGAATGAGAAAAGAAACTAATAAGACTGAAAGGATTTAGGTAGCACTCCGGCTGAAACATGGAAGGAATAGAATCTGAACTTGAGAAGATGGAATGACACTTGATGAAGACATGACACAAAACCTCCGGAAAGAAATGAAAGAGTTGAATGAAAAGAACGGAGAAGAAAATGACAACTTGTGCCGCGAATGAAATTGAAAGCATCTTTAGAGGGAAGGATTGAACTGAGTTGTTGGAAAATCAACAACGAAAAGAAATAAGCTTGTTGTGGTCTTATGGACAACATCTCAGAAATTATGAGGTGATAAACGGCCACAAACGGAAATGATTGGATAGCTGAGAAGAACGAAGAAATGCAAAACTCCAATTCCAAAGAATACGGAGAATTAATTACACTTAGAGATGCAAGAAGAAAAAATATTTGAATACCACCAAAAAAATCTTGATGAACTCTTGAAGAATGAATTAAATCATGAAGAACCACCATGAAGACTCCGGTAACAAAAGGATGGTGAGCTAAAATGAAGGAAGAAAGAATAAGATGAGCCTTGCGTTGATTTAGACGGAGGTTCCGACGAGATGGCCGAGGGAATTTGAACTCCGGAAAAGAAAAGATGAAAACACTTGGAACTAGAATTTATTCATCAAGAACAAACTCCGAAGGAAGGGATTAATCACTTCGAGGAAATAAGAATAAGATTTATTGTATGCTTATCCTTCATCAAATTAAATTGATGACAAGCAATGGATTTGGCATGCAACTTATTCTTCTTGAAAAAGGATTGAGAAGTGACATAGTGCCACCTTGAGAAGGTCTTCATGAACCACCGGTAGGATTTGAAAGAACGAATGGATTAAAATGATAATCAAGGAAAAAGAATCTTGAACGAGCCACCGTAAGAATTCAGAAATGACTGGCGAAAAAGAATGAATCACCGGGAAGAATTAGAAGAACCAAATGCTAGAGGGGAATTAGATGCAAAAGGACGAAGAGATCATGAACTGATTAGAGAAAGCTTGAAGGAAGCACCGGGATAATTGGATAACGTTAGCTGAAATGATGGCCTCCGGTGAAAAGAAATGGAAAAACAACTCCTGACATACTCCGGATGGATGAGCAGAATTTGCATGATTGGAAACAATTAGATAGGATAACATCGAGCTAGCACCATGAACCTCCGGGAGAATGGACAAGATTTAGAAGGAACTCTTCTTCGATCTTCAAATGACGACGAGAAACACCACCAAAATTACTGGGACACTCCGGGAGAATGAAAAGCAAAGAGGTTGAGTCAACAATGAAATGATTTGAAATTGATCTTGGAAAAGGCATGTGACTGATGGGATCCATTCTTACGTCACACTTGAAAAGAATTGGGAATAGCTCCGGGGAAATTAGAAGAGTCAGGTAAGATCCTGGGAAAAGACCTGTGGGTTAGGGCCCACTGAAGAGAAAAACACCGTTGGAAAGGGATGTTGAACAGATAGATGATGCACCGGAAGAACTGAAATATTTGACTGAGGTGACAACCTCGAGTTAATTCAAACACAGACGAGTCTCCTGAGATGTCTTCATCACTCCAGAAGGATAAACTGGCAAGAGGAGAACGAGCAAAGAGAACACTTCGAAGGAAAAGAATATGATCAACTCGAAAAACTTGAATTGAGTGCACCGGAAAAGAAAAAGAGATGAAGAATGTCGTACAAAACGAGAATTCACCGGTTGAGACATTTTACGAAAGACTGAAGAGGTTCCGCACGAATGAGATTGATGGTTGAAAGAGATTCAAGCTCCGGGAAGAAGAGGGTGGGAGGGCGGGAAAACACAGAGGCAACTTGGAAGGGGAACCGACGAACAACTTGAAAAGACAACACCGGTTGAAATCATTAAGGAAAGAAAGCAAATACTTCACACGAGTAGGATGGATACTCGATTACGGGCTCCGGTTCCGAGAAGGAAAAAGGGTGGGCGGGTGGGAAAAACAAGGACAACTTCGGACAAGGAAAAACAACGACGTTGGAGGAATAACTGAGGATTGAACTTGGCAAAGATGAAGATGGTCGAGTCGACTTAACGAGAAATGCACCGGATCAAAAGAGCTGAGAAACAACTACCGGAAAACCAACTACGTGATCCTAAAAAAAATTGAAGGGGAAGAGAAGCAATTCAAAACACCTACGTCAAGATTACTCACCAGAGCGACGAAGGGGCTGAGGAGTAAAAGAATTCCTACTCTCCGATATAACTAGACTCCGAAAACAGTTTTCTTATAGACTCAACAACGGCCAAACTACACGATCAATCAAGGGGGCTCCTAGGGTCGGTCGAGGCTCTGATACCAACTTGTCACGCCCAATATGCGACCCTATCCAAAAGGAACTCGACGGTCCCACCAAGGATAGACCCGCATATTGAAACGCTTTTGCAAGGTGGATATCATTACATCAACATTACATAATATATGGGGATACATACATAAGGCACAAATGCCACAAGAATACATCAACATCATATACAAGATCAACATCGACTACGGATGAAACATAAGCGAAGCTCAAACGACATCCACCACCTTTAGCCCAGGCTGCCGACACGGAACCTATCCCCGATCGAAGAAGAAGCGAAGAAGAACTCCAAAATAAGCGAACATCGCTCTCACGTCATGATCATCACATGAACCTGTACCTGGCAATCGGTGGTGTAGTAATCTGTGAGCCACGAGGACTCAACAATCCCATTACCATGGGTATCAAGACTAGCAAAGCTTAAGTAGGAAAGGAAGGGGTAAAGTGGTGAGGTTGCAGCAGCGACTAAGCATATATGGTGGCTAACATACGCAAATGAGGCGAGAAGAGAAACAAAGGAACGGTCGTCAACTAGTAATGATCAAGAAGTGATCCTGAACTCCTACTTACGTCGGACATAACCCGAAACCGTGTTCTCCTCTCGATCAACCCGAAAAGAGACACTCACGATTCGCACACGGTTGGTGTATTTTAGAAGAGTTTGCTTCAAGTTTACTACAACGGATATTAACAAATTCCCATCGCCACATAACCGCGGGCACGGCTCTCGAAAGTTTATACCTGCGGGGTGTCCCAACAAGCCCATGATAAGCTCTCGCGATCAACGAAGGATATTCCTTCTCCCCGGGAAGACCCGATCAGTCTCGGAATCCCGGCTACAAGACATTTCGACAGCAATAAAACAAGACCAGCAAAGCCGCCCAGATGTGCCGACAAATCCCGATAGGAGTCGCACGTACCTCGTTCTCAGGGCACACCGGATAAGTCAAGCTACGAGTAAAACCAAGCCTCGAGTATCCCCGTGGTGGCCCCGCAGGCTGCTCGGTTCGAACCAGCACTTAGAGAAGCACTGGCCCGGGGGGGCTAAAATAAAGATGACCCTTGGGCTCCGAAACCCAAGGGAAAAAAGGCTGGGTGAGGCAAATGGTAAAACCAATGTTGGGCCTTGCTGGAGGATTCTTATTCAAAGCGAACTGTCAAGGGGGTCCCATAAATCACCCGACCGCGTTAGGGACGCAAAATCCGGGAACATAATACCGATATG
Organism: Aegilops longissima; assembly: GCA_021605205.1. NCBI lineage: Eukaryota > Viridiplantae > Streptophyta > Magnoliopsida > Poales > Poaceae > Aegilops > Aegilops longissima. Next base: position 170,493,604 of record CM038677.1, on the reverse strand, counting down.
ACGGAAACTAGGGCGGCAAGAGTGGAACAAAACACCAGGCATAAGACCGAGCCTTCCACCCTTTACCAAGTATATAGATGCATTAATAATATAAGATATATTGTGATATCCCAACAAGTAAACATGTTCCAACAAGGAACAACATCTCCATGTTCCAACAAGGAACAAACTTCATCTTCACCTGCAACTAACAACGCTATAAGAGGGTCTGAGCAAAGCGGTAACATAGCCAAACAACGGTTTGCTAGGAAGGGTGCAAAAGGTAGGGGGCTCGGGGAAAGTCAACCTCGGGGCTGCACGGTTTTCGATGATCGCCGGAACTCGCCGGAGACGACGGGGACGGCGGCCGGAGTGAGGAGGAGGGTCGCCGAGCCTGGGGTTGATCCGTCGCTCTCGACCGGATCTGGCCGGAGTCGACGGGGCAGCGGCCGCCGGGCGGGCGATGAGGCGAGGTCCGACGGCGAGGTGGTGGCGCGGGCGCCAGCGAGGTAGAGGCAGGAGGCCAGGCGAGCGGGATCGCCGGGCGGCGGCGGCGGCAGGCGGCGGCGGCGCGGGCCGGGCGGCGGAGGCAGCGACGAGGAGCGGGCGGCGGCGGGCGCGGAGGCCGGGCGCGGACGGGCAGGAGGGTTTCCCTGGCCTGGCGGGCAGGCGCGTGGCGGCGGGGAAGCGCCACGTGGCGGCTTCTGTAGGGCGAGGGGCGGCGGGTTCGTCCGGCCGACGGACATGTCCGCGCGGGTGCGAGGGGAAATTAGGGTTTCAGGGCGAATTGATCCGGAATTTCAGAGGGGGAGGTGTTTATATAGGCATAGGGAGCTAGGAGACTCCAAATGAGGTGCGGTTTTCGGCCACGCGATCGTGATCGAACGACCGAGAGCATGGAGGGAGTTTGCTGTTTTGGGCCACTTTGGAAGGGTGTTGGGCTGCAACTCAAAGAGGGCTTTACGGTTACCAAACGTTAACCGTTGGAGTACCAATACGACCTCAAATGATCCGAAAAATCTTGACTAGCGGTCTACCATGGGGTATACCAAGGCCGCTTGACAAACCTCGGTCCATTCCGAGAAAGTTTAATACCCGCACACGAAGAGAGGCAAGAAGGGGGCGCCGGGAGACATAGGAGTGCCGGATTGCAAAATGGACAACGGGGAAAATGCTCGGATGCATGAGACGAACACGTATGCAAAATGAAATGCACATGATGACATGATATGAAATGCATATGATGACATGGAAAAGAGATACACGCAAACACATGACATGGCAACGACGGCGAATAACTGGCGGACACCTGGCGCATCGGATCCGGGGCGTTACACTTATATACATGGGTTGACGCTCGTCAGTTTACAGAGTACCGAGGCCGTCTCATAAACGTGTCCGGCTCAGTCTCTGCTCTTTCTATCTTACAACACAAGTTTACATACTAATACCGGTTTATGGCTGCAGGCCTTAAACCGGCTCTGGGACCTGGGCCTTCATAAAGCGTCACCGTTTGTCTTCATGGGCTTCAGATATAATGAACTACCTATGGGGTTAACACGGCCTCTCCTAGCCGGTTTACACCCAGTGGTAATATCCCCAACATTAGGCCCCAGATTGATTTGAACTGGTTCATGTCAATCCTCAATACTTAAGAAAATTTCGTCTTCAACATCTTCTCATAATCTTGTAAACCGCCATGACGTCATCTCCCAGGACCATGGTAAACCGCCATGATGTCATCTGTTATTTAAAACTGTGTATAACCCATCTTCATTAATGGGCCTCCGAGGATCGAGGCAACAAAGCTGTCACACACCCCATTTTTCGGGCTCCTTGATTCTCGCGCCTGTCTTTTATCCATTCATCTTATAAATAGGGCCGAGGGGTCACTTTCACTTTTCCCCCTCGTGCCCTTTCGCGTCGTCGTCTTCCTCGCGCCGACCGAACCTCTAGTTCTGCCGCCGCTGTCGTCCTCCGCCTCTGCTTCGACAAAGGCCGCTACATCAACCTGATCGTACCAGAGAAAAGCAGTGATCCTCCGCTGCTTCCTCCTGCTCCCGTAACTTCCTCTTCTCCTTGCCCTAGATCCTCCATTAGGGTTCGGTGTTCTTCATAGCTTGAAGCTGTTCTTCCTTTGGCAATGCCAATGGCTGGTTAGATCTGACTGTTTTCAACGCCTTTTGTAGTTTAAACTCTTTTCTTCTTGTTAAGGCATCTGCTTGATATCCAACTCATCTGAACTTACTAAACTTTTTGAGTGCTTGATATTAGAGCAGAATATATTTTGATTATCCTACGCATGGTAGATCTGAAACTACCATGCTAAACTGTGAAACTTGTTTTTCCTTCACTTACGCATCTTTAGACTTGTATCTTCAATACCATATTAGGCGGTTTAACTTCATAGAAAAAATGATGACCCAGTAGATACCATTAGTCCCCTGTTAAACCGCCACTGCATTCACCATTGTACTATCTCCATTGTTAGACTCCGGTTTACATATAACCAGCTCCGGTTTAACAATATACTTAGATCCTTATATCGCTTTATAATTGTCCACTGTAAATCTTAAACTGGCAATAATCATGTTTCAGATTTTCATTGCCATGGCCAAGCAAGTCTATAAATGTAATTGGGCTCCTTCTCAAGTAACCGAAGAGCAGTTAAACAATTGTGTTAAAACGGGCGCTTTAGGCAAGAAAGATGTTATCCACTAGAGGGTCCCTGGCCCGGAAAATCCTCCTGCACCCAAAGATGGAGAGGTAGTTGTATTTGTTGATCACCTGAATCGAGTTTTTAGCCCTCCGGTTCAAAAAATTTCCGGGATGTACTAGCCAGTTTTCAGCTGCGCCCTCAAGACATCGGTCCCAATTCTGGGACGAACATCTGCCACTTCCAAGTCTTCTGTGAAGCTTATCTGCAAGAGGAACCTACATTCGAATTGTTTAGGGATTTCTTTCACTTAAACCATCGCACATAGTTCACGGATGGACCCAATACGGAACTGGGCGGAATGGTGGTTCAGAAAGGGAAGGAAGCCACTTTCCCTCATCCCAAGCTCCACAGTCACCCCAAAGAGTGGAATCAGACCTGGTTTTATTGCAAGGACACGTCTCCACCTGATGAAAACCCCCTGCCGGGTTACCACCCTGAACGCCTTAGCAACACACATCCTTTTCCTCAGAGGTTGCCTGCAAAAGAAAGGGCCAACTATGCTCCTCAATTACCAAAGCTTAGAGCCTTCATAGCGAACGGTTTGACAGGAGTTGATCTTGCTCGTTGTTGGATAAGCTAGAGTATTCTTCCCCTAAGCCGGCGCTCCGGTTTGATGTGTGAGTATACGGGGAGCTTGAAAGATGCTCAGCGGCACATTGACATTCAGCTTACAGGTGCAGAGGTCACTGAGGCTGTAAAAAAGATGTTGAACGAACCGGAGGATGTCTGTGCCCAAACCGGACTACTCCCTATCTGCACCTTCAACAAACGACCAGTTGTAAGAATCACATAATCTTTTTATTTGACGTTGCTTCCGTCCAAATATTCTCTGAAAGTGTGATTATTTTCTGACAGGGTGATGATCCGTTCTGGAATAAGAAACCACCACAAGACAAACCGGCAAAGCCGCAAGACAAACTGGTCAAACCAGTTCGTCCAAAGACCAAGGTTGTTAAAATACCTGCTAAGAAAAAGACTATTGCATCCTCCAAGCTACCAGCTGATGACGATGTGGGTAATATAGAATCAGAGGTAGAACTTGACTCTCTTGCTTCATTTTTCATATACCTCATTAACAATGATTATTATCACGACAACGCTGAAGGCAGTCATGCTGATGATGTAGAGGTAATCATTCTTTCCTCCGATTCAGATCCTCTGCCAACATCAAAAATCCGTCGAGCAAACCGGAAAGTACAATTTTCTCACCCCCTTGCTTATTTGGATCCAAACTTTCTTTTGAAGACACAGCAGCACGAAGCTCGCCGCACAACCCAGCACAGCGGCCAGGTAGTTACCTCCGCCGGTTTACCGAACACTCCGGTTCGGAAACACCAATCAGAGGTCTCTCATCCCCTTGACACTTCATGCCCCAAAGCGGGTTGTTTCCGTCAACCTCTTAACCTGTCTGATTCAAATTATCAGGGTACTTCGCACTCATCTTCTGGCGAGTCGTCGGCCACAAAGCTTCCACCCCTCAAAACAGTTCTTGGGTGAGCCATAAACTTATTTTTGTCCTTAATCTGTTATTTTGATATACTGTACTGATCCTCGTGTTTACTTTTCTCAGTGCCAAGCCCAGACCCAACAAGAAAGCTCGGTTGAATAAACCGGCTGATGAGGACGTGGCTGTTGAACCAGAGAAAACTCTAGATCCTGAAGAGACCAACATTGATGCCATACTGAATGACCCACCGCCTCAATATCATGACTTCGTTGCTGAGCAGGTAGAAGTTGACACCACAAGCCATGCTGACCAGTGAACCAACCCTGTCCGAACTGACGACAAACCGGCAAGTCCGGTTAAAAATACTGACAAACCGCCAACCCCAGTAACGGCTGCTGATGACAAAGATGATGAAGTTATGATTACTCGCACTGGCCATACCACCCCTGGCAATCCTGTCGCTTTTTCAAAGCATACTGCCAAGGATGAACTCTCTGCAATTAGCAAAGGCAAATGGAATGCCGATTTCTCAAATTACGCCCATCTGAATGCTCAAGACCTTCACTCCGGCTTCTTGAACCGTCTATACACCAGCCGTGACTATGATGCTAGTTTGGTAAATTTGATGAAGGAGCGATATGAGGTAACTCCATAAGTGTTCCTCTCTTATATTCAATTGTAGCTTATCAACTCCCAGTAGCCCCCAAGTGACGGTTTAAGATACCAATCTAAACCGGGACTTTAGTAACAATTGCATGTTCGCAACAATGCATCTTAACTTCACTGATATAGCCCCCAAGGGCCGGTTTAACTTTATAAAGATGAACCAGGACTTTGTAGAAGATTTCCCATATAAGCAATTATGAGCAAACACACATTAGCCCCCAAGTGCCAAGTTTAATACTTGTATTGAGCTTGGGACTTGCAGAAATTTCTGATAAAGAGCAAATATGCATTAGCCCCCAAGTACCAAGGGCATAACTTGTTATGTGCCTTGTACTTAAAATATGTACTATCAACTCATTATATATCTGTCTCTTTATAGGCTGAACTGAGCAAGAAAGAAAGCCAAACCGCTGATCTGCAGGAGAACCTCAAATCCCAGCAAGCCGAAAACCTCCAAAGCCAAGGAAGAGTTAACCAGTGCTCTAGGCGCTATGGAGAAACTTAAAGAGGGCTTCAACAAGGAGCGGGCGGACTGGGAGATTGAGAAGTCCGCTTTGATAAAAAGGGCCGAGAACACAAAAGCAACTCTTAAACCGGTGGTTGATGAACTGACTGGTGTAAAGCGGCAGATTCATGCCATGACTGCTGCTGTGTTCAGTAAACATCTTCTCCTTAATACTTTCAACATATCTTCCCATGTGTTGTCGGTTTACTGATTTGTACAATGGTGCAGGAACTCGCATTAGCCATCTGGGCTCTGATGTACAGAAGAAGTTGAAGGCTGCCTACACTCTGATAGAGCAGTTGTACACAGGCGCGCAGCAGATCATCTATACCGCTTCACACAATAATCCTCCCCCACCTTGATCAAGGAAACCTTAGAAAGATTATCTATGCTTCCTGCCCGGGTAGAAGAGCTAAAAAGTCTGCCACAAGAACGGGCGCTCTGACCGCACTAACCCGGGCCCAAGGCTATCCCAGCTTGAAAGAAGACGGAACAATATTTGGCAATGATGACCTCCGAACCATAAACCGGGAAGTACGTCCATTGGCTTACCAACTGGTTGAAGAGGCGGACCTCTCATACTACCAGGCGAGTTATGATGACAAGAACAGACGGGTTGCTGCACCAATTCCAGAAGCGCAAAATCTTATCCCACCAATCCGTAAGCACACTTATGCCCCTGACATTGAACCATCCATGCTTATAAGCGATGAAGCTGTATTCCAAGCCCTAACTGGGATCGACTGGGCAACTGTTGACTTCCAGCCACTGGGTAGAGAGGAAGGAGTTGAACCGGTGCGAGATGACCTGCATCCGTCAGGCCAAGCTGGTGACCAATCATGAACCGGAGGGCGGTTTAGTCTTCTACCTGCTGCACCATGTATTTGAGAAAACAACTATCCTTTTGGGCACTGAAACGCCTTGTAATAGGCTAGTTAAAATACTTGGTTTGGTATGCCTTCGTGCATATTTATCTGTGATTGATGCTTGCTTAATCCGACATGCTTAACATATGATGTTCATAATCCGTAGCCATTCATGCAAGCTGTTCCTGCAGATAAGAAGCTTAAAGCGCCCTGGCGGTTTAAGCCCCAAGGGTAAGATACCCAATATATATATGATATATATATATATATATATATATATATATATATATATATATATATATATATATATATATATATAAGGTTTATAACCAAGGTAGTAAAAGACAACCAAATATGGAAATATATAATACCTGTGACCTTTAGGCCTAATGTTGGCTGACCAACTTTGTAGTGAGGGTCATAACCCTACTTTGGAGGGTAAGTAACTCCTGTTATATGATGCCGGTTTACAATAAAACCGTTCCGTGTTGTAATAAACACCGGTTTATTCCATACTGGTGACTTTGAGTCAAAACCATACCGGGCTGATAGTCTCCGGATTTCATCGTGTACTGACAACTTGTAGTTGACAGCCTAACCGGGTTGATAAACACCGGTTTAAAAACATCATAAATCTTATAAAAACAAAGAAAACTTAGCAAAAGGAAAATAAAAACCGTTGTAGTCGAGGCTTTTCATGGGCTGCCAGACCCCAAATTCGAGGCTTTTCATGGGCTGCCAGGCCACTGAGTTAAACCATTTTTGCAAAGCCTTTTAAGATGGTCCTCAATCCTTAACCAATCATCGTTTTAACTTGACAAGTTCAGGGTCTTCATTTTAGAGTAACTTGTCAAAGTTTGAAGGGTCATACCAGGTTTACCTGGGCGGTGTGACTTACTTAAATAGGTAGGTTAAACCGGGGTTTTAGGTGTATACACCAGGCTTCCAAGCCATGGCTTGATAGCCTGTTACAAGTGTAGATTCTTAGTTCATTTCGACAGCAAAGAATTGCCAAGTAACATTTTGAGCTGTGCTCAGTGGGTGCCTATGTTTGAGTTGTTGTTTTACAACACTCTCTTTGGCCCCGGATTGATTTGGCTTTGAGCCGATCAAGAGGTGTGACTATGGTTCGGATACTACCAAGCCCCCAAGTGATGTTGTGGCATTGTGCCGATCAAGAGGTGTAGCTATGGTTCGGATACGACCAAGCCCCCAAGTGATGTAATATAAAGCTTTGAGAAGCTAAATCAAGGGGTAAACCGGACGCCACTTTATAAACAGAAGCTCCATGTAACCACACATGATGTAAGAAAACAACAGATACCCCGCTTTAGCTGAGGTTCCGGCTTATAATATTGATCATAATATATACATGGTCATAATATGTACATAAGCAGAGCCTATGGCTCAAGTATTGTAGGACCGAAGATGAGCAATATTCCACGGCCGGTTGGTCTCCTCCTCCGATTTACGTGAGTCTTTGCGCTCTCGAACATCGATCAGGTCGTATGACCCGTTGTGCAAATTCTTGCTGACCACAAAGGGTCCTTACCAAGGGGGGGATAGCTTCTGCATATCCGTCTGATCTTGGATGAGTTGAAGCACCAAATCGCCTTCTTGAAAGGTTCTGGTTCTAACCCGGCGGCTATGATAACGACGCAGATCTTGCTGATAAATCTACGAACGGGCTGCCGCCATGTCACGTTCCTCATCTAACAGGTCAAGAGCTTCTTGCCGTGCCTTCTCGTTGTCGGCTTCAACATATGCCGCTACACGAGGTGAGTCATGATGGATGTCACTAGGAAGAACCGCTTCCGCTCCATAAACCATGAAGAACGGTGTGTATCCTGTCGATCTGCTGGGTGTGGTATTGATGCTCCATAACATAGAAGGCAACTCCTCAACCCAACAACCCGGCGTCCATTGCAAAGGAACCATAAGTCGGGGTTTGATGCCTCTCAAGATCTCTTGATTGGCCCTCTCCGCTTGACCATTGGACTGGGGGTGAGCTAGTGATGACACGTCAAGCCGGATGTGCTCACGTTGACAGAACTCCTTCATGGCACCCTTTGATAGATTGGTACCATTGTCTGTTATAACGCTGTGTGGAAAGCCAAACCGGAAGATCACCTTTTTGATGAATTGAACCGCCGTAGTTGCATCACACTTACTAACTGGCTCTGCCTCCACCCACTTCGTGAGCTTATCAACCGCCACCAAGAGGTGGGTATTCTTATCCTTGGATCTCTTGAAAGGCCCAACCATATCCAGCCCCCAAGTTGCAAACGGCCAGGTGATCGGAATCATCCTCAATTCTTGAGCCGGTACATGAGCGCGCGTTGATAATTTCTGGCAGCCATCACATCTTTTGACCAAGTCCTCGGCATCAGCATGAGCTGTCAACCAATAGAAACCGTGACGAAACGCCTTGGCCACCAAAGACTTTGAATCGGCATGGTGACCACAATCTCCTGTTGGGGAACGTAGTAATTTCAAAAAAATTCCTACGCACACACAGGATCTTGGTGATGCATAGCAACGAGAGGGGAGAGTGTTGTCCATGTACCCTCGTAGACCGAAAGCGGAAGCGTTAGCACAACGTGGTTGATGTAGTCGTCACTACAAAAAAAAGACACATCCGTGACATTTTGGGCGAGCAATTTTTTTTTCATCATACATATGACACTTCTATGACGATAATTGTGACAAAACCCGGTATCATCATAGATGTGGTGGGATCCTACTTCCATGACAAAAAATCATGACAAAAAATGGGTTTTTCATCCTGGGCGGGCCGGAGACGCAGCTGCATGACATTCTTTGGGCTGTCCATGACGGAAAAAACAGTGGTAGAAGCGAGGGGGAGGAAAATTTCGGGGAGTTGGCGGTTACGGTGGGAGGTCGGGGGCCGAGCGATGCGCGTTTCTCTCGTACGTGACGCTGCTGCGTGTGTGCGGCGTTAGCTCTAATCAACCCGAAGCGAGGCATTGGGCTCTAATCGAACCCGGCGATTGCACTACGGGCTACGTTCTCGAACCCGAGCGATCGATCGATGGCTGTTAATCGAACCCGATGGGCGATTCGCCGCTCTGCTACTAATCAAGCCGATCGATTGGATGAGCAAAGTGGCGTTGCGGGGGTTGGATGAGCGGTGGCGGTGGCGTTGCCTCTGGATGAACAGGACCCGTGGTGTGGAGGGTTGTATGAGCATGAAGCGGTGGAGGGGTGGCCGTGGAGGGTGGTTGAACAGGACCCGTGGTGTGGAGGGCTGGATGAGCGAGAGACGATGGAGGGTGCCCGTGGAGGGTGGTTGAGCAATGAGTCGGTGGAGTAGCGCGCGTGGAGGCTGGATGAAAAGGAGCCCGTGGAGGCTGGAGGAGGTCGACGGTAGCCCGTGGAGGCCGGAGGAGGTCGACGGTGGAGATGAACAGAACCGTGGAGTCCGTTTTGCGATGCGCCACACCCACCCGATGAACAGGACCCTGTTTTGACCGTAGCGCTCAACACAAGTCCGTTTAAATGCATTTTGCGGTCGCCACACCCCTCCCGATCAACAGAACCCCCGTTTCGACCGTAGGAGGTCCGTTTCCTCCGTTTTGCGATACACCACACCCCTCCCGATCAACAGGACCCCCGTTTCGACCGTAGGAGGTCCGTTTCCTCCGTTTTTGCGGATGCGCGCACCCTCGATGAACAGGATCCCGTTTAGAACATGGCCGGTCGAACACAAGGCCGTTTCCTCCGTTGTGCGGTACGCCAGGCCTCGTTTCCATCGCCTGTTCCATCCAAGCCCTACCGATGAACACGACCATGCATTCCATTCCGACCCAGCCGGTTGGCTCCCACGCGTTCCGTTGCCTCCCGATGAACACGACGCATTCCGTTGCCTCCCCATGAACACGACGCATTCCGTTGCCTCCCCATGAACACGACGACGACGCTGTTTCTCCGTTCCGACCCAGCCATGTACGTATCGCGCGCGAGTAGGCGTTGAGACCCTGCCCGTATGTACGTGCGTGGCGTATTTTCTTTCTTGCACCCTCGCCGCTGTACATACGTGTACATGCTACGTCGCGCCCTCTACTACGACACGTCGCGCCGCCTCTACATCCACCGGTATATATATCGTACATGTTCGCGACCGAATGACAACGCTACGTGCGCTTCACCAGGTGGGTCCCGACGAGCACTTCCTTACTGCGAAGATGTAGCTAGTGGGTCCCAAATGTCGGGGCGAATCGTTTTTTTTTGCCCGGACGCACTTCCTTGCGTGCGAAGATGTAGCTGGTAGGTCCCAGCAGTCAGGGGGGGCGAATCGTTTTGTTTTTTGCCCGACGCAATTCCTTGCGTGCGAAGGTGTAGCTGGTGGGTCCCAGCAGTCGAAAACGTTTTTTGCAAAATATGGTGGCCCGTCCGGTGGGTCCCCTCTGTCAGGTGGAGGAATAATTTTTTGCGCGTAATAAGGAGGCACTTCCTTGCTGCGGCCGTGGACCCAGCTGTCAGCCTCTCCGCGTATAGTCCACGTCCGATGGAAGCCGTTCCTTGACCATGTTGACCATGCCGCGCCGAGAGCACCAGGGCGGTGGACGACGGCGAAGCCTAGGAAGGGGACGACGCGGAGCCGGGAAAACGCGGCGATGAATGCCCAGCGTGAGGAGTACGAGGTTCACCGGTTCGCTGCGGTGTGAGGCTGCCGTCATTGAAGAATAACAGGGGTGTGGTTGAGTAGAGGATGGCCTGCCAGCGGTGGGAGTAGTAGGGGCGGTGAGGCCTCCGCCGCATCGCAGCCGACCACGGGAGGCAGGAGCACGAGGCACGACCGCGCTGGTTTGGGCGGTGGAGCAAGAAGACCAGAGGTCGAAGAAGCACTACGGCCGTTGGATGGACATCGTCGGTCCTTTGGAGCTAGAATCGTGCATATTGACTAAGTTGACAAAGCCCTCCGTCCCGTCAACTTAGTAGGCCCACAAGTCAGCCTGCCACTATCTTTGGGTCCCAGCTAACGGGGAGTATTCATTTTTATGCGTAATAAGAAGGCACTTCCTTGCGTGCGAAGATATAGCTGATGGGTCCGAGCTGTCGTGGCGGTAATGTTTTTTTCGCGAAATCTGAGGCCCTTCGGTGGGTCCCGATGTCACCGGAGGAATCATTATTTTGTGCATAATAAGGAGGCATTTCCTTGTGTGCGGCCGTGACCCAGTATCGGCCTCTCCACGTCTGATCCACTTCAGATGCATGTCGGTCGTTGACCATGTTGACCAGGCAGCGCCAAAACAGCACCAGGCGGTGGACGACGGCGGGGCCTAGGAAGGAACGACATGGAGGCAGGAAGACTCGGCGTTGTTTCCCACGCGGAGGAGTCTGACCAGTCTGAGGTTTTTGGTTCGTCTGCCGTCGCCGGAGAATAACAGCAGGTGTGAGTGAGTAGAGGGATGGCTAGGCCAGCAATGGGAGAACGGTGGGGCGATGAGGCCTGCGTGGCAGTACAGCCGGCCGCGGGGAGGAGGGAGCAACCAGTCCCGTCGGCGCTTGTTTGAGCAGGAAGAGCAGAGATTGAAGAAGCACGATGGCCGTAGGATGGACATCCAACTGTCACTGCTTGTGCATCAACCTTTTTTTTAGGAAAGCCTCAAATCTGTGGAAAAAAGCATACAACCCATCTGCCATTGTTTCTAATAATTTACAGCCCATTTGCTAATTCTTAAGGTTTTTTTGGAGCCCATATTCTTTTTGTTAGCATTACAGCCCATACTGTGGCCATGGTTAAAAAATTATACGACATTTTGCATATTTTGGTGCGGTCCGAACTGTTTTTAATCCCGAAATTTCGACTCACATTCAAACTGATTTTAAAAATAAATGTATATCAATATAAAATCCAACAAATTCTCCACGCATAAAAATTAATGTAATTTAAAATCTCGAAATGAAAAAAAAAGATATTTGAAACTAATTGCCGGTTTGATGTGTTTTAAAAATGTACAGCCCATTTCTCATTACTGATGGGCCATTTTCTCGGCCAAACGAATGAAAGCTCTCCTCGTCTTGAAAGATTTGCAGCCCAAAACAGGCCTGACAAAGCGACTTACTTGGCAAATCACAAAAAACTGGGCTGTGGCCGTGGACCCAGTATCGGCCTCTCCACGTCTGATACTCTTCCGATGGAATGTCGTTGACCACATTGACCATGCAGCGCCGAGAGCACCAAAGGCGGTGGACGACGGCGAGGCCTAGGAAGGGGACGGCGTGGAGCCGGGAAAACGTGGCGATGGATGCCCAGCGTGAGGAGTCTGAGGTTCATTGGTTGGCTGCGGTGTGAGGCTGCCGTCGCCGTGAGGGCCTAGCTAGCGGTGGGAGTAGTAAGGCGATGAGGCCTCAACGGCAGCACAGCCGGCCACTGGAGGTAGGAGCAGGCGGTTTCCCGCGCTGGTTTGGGCGGTTGGTGCAAGAAGAGCAGCGATTGAAGAAGCAGCAGGACCGTTCGATTCAAATCCAACGATTCTTCTGCTAGAATCGTTGTTGACTAAGTTGACAAGCCCAATATGCGCATCAACATAGTAGGCCTGGTCAGCCTCCCAACCGTGCGCCCAGATGTCGATGGGAGGAATCATTTTTTCAGCGTAATAAGGAGGCAGTTGATTGCGTGCGGCCGTGCCAGCGGAGGGAGTAGGGTGGGCGGGAAGCTGCAGCAGTATCACAAAGCCACAAGAGGAGGGAGCGAGTAGTCCCATGGCGCTAGTTTAGGCGGCCGGAGCAGAAGATCAGAGATTGAAGAAGACACGTCGGCCGTTGGATGGACATCCAACGATCCTTCTGCTAGAATCGTGTGTTCATCGACAAAGACTTGCGTAAACAAGTCAGCCTCGAAATCTGTGGCGTGTATAGCCCATTTGCTATTATTTTTATAATTTTACTCATTTTCTAATTCATATGGAATTTATTGCAGCCCATTTTCCATTTTAGAATTGCGGCCATTTTCTCGTCAATTACCGTGGTGGAAAAATTAACTAAATATGTGGTAAATTTTGAAAATTCGCAAGTTTTTCTTTGGGGAACGAAACATTCTTAATCCAAAATTAATAGCCATACTAAAACAAATTTAAAAATAAATTAGTACTATGTCATGTTAAATCCAATGAAATACGATAAGATATCGTTGAAGAACAAAATTCAAAAAAAACTAATATCCCATTTGCTATAATTTTTTGGAATTTTCAACCCTTTTGATATTACTTTTAATGAGACATTGACCATACTCTTTGGCCAGGATGGAATGCATCCTCCTCGCTTTGAAAGATTTGCAGCCCAAGAATTTGGAGAAAACAAATAGGCCTAGCTTGGGTATTCTTCAAAAAGAAATCTTGGGCTACCTATTTTCCCAAAGAACTGGTGCATGAGCATTTAGCTTTATTTATTTATTTACTTATTTATGTTTAGGGGACCATGAGCATGTACCTAGGCCGGATTCATGTGAGAGCCTCCCTTCGAGTTAATTATGGGCTTCTCTATTGGGCCTTCATCAGTGGGCTCCATGTTATCAACAAGTGGAAAATGTGTTCTATACAAAAAATAGTATGAGCTACGTATTGTACGGGGCACTAAAGGATCGAACCGTGCAACGACTTCCACAACAACACATTTATTCAACCAATGAGATTAAATACACTACTGATTGTACATTGAAAACAGCAAAGCAGCAAGAACCAGGGCTGGGGGTGCAATGAAGCGATAAGCAGGCGGAGGAGTGAAGGCGACTCTCTCTTCCAAACCAAACATCAGCCATCATTACAAAAGGGCTACCAAAAAGAACAAGTGTATGCATCAAACTAAATAAAGATCCTACAACACCAAGTGTATGCATCTAATTAATCGGCTCGCTTAGGCGTTAGTATTTATTAAGCTGTGGAGATTGGTGACGGCTTGAACCAGATGGGTGCTGACGGGGAAACTCCAGCCAAGTGGTCGAAGTCGATACTTGATACCCTCTCTCCTACTTTGGGCTGCGAGCATGGCGGCACATATCGAGGTATGGTGCTTGCAGAGACGCATGGTACACCGTGTACACAATTTTGCCTCGATGAACGAAACCGCTGCCATCATGATCCTTGCCGTCGGTTATCTCCTCGTTAATCGGATAATTCAGTCCGACAAACAGAGAGCGTGTACCAAGGCTACTTACCAGCCTCCATCAAAAATTCCTGAAGGCCCAGAGAAGCTGGATCCTGCTCAAAGACACAGCGGTGACTTGTATTCCGCGAAACAACACGTCCGATGCGTGCGAACGATCATCAATCTTTCGCCGTCGTCGATCGAGCCAGGAACCACCGCAACTGCCATGCCGCTTTTCTTTGAAAGGTTACGGGATTAGGAAGGGTAGGGACACCAGTGACCTACAACATCATATCAAGTTGAGTCAAATAAAAAGGGCTCTTGATTTAGTCAATCTTAAGAACAACATGTTATGAGCATGAATATTTTTTCAGTAAATGTTGACAGTAATATAAGAAAGCCATCATGATATCATAGGAAAGTAACATACTGCTATAACAGCCGTTTGTAGTGATGACTGGAGTAGGCCAGCAATACATCCAGCCATAGAAGGAGTCGACAGCGTAAATGAAGCCCTTGTGTTCAATGGCATCAGAGAACCATGGAGGATGTATGATCCTGCGACGGACGTGCAGATTTATCCACTTACCGCAGTGACCTGTCAGATAGGCGATACCGCGGTTGAAGAACGCAATTAGCCTGTAATCTTTATAATTCACAGATCTTGTGGGCACTTGGCAGATTACAACCTTGAGCAAATCAAACTTGGTATCGTGTTGGCTACTGTAAGATTCCGAGTATTCTGGGCCACGGTGCCAAAGCAGTGCAGTGTTAATCAAAGGAAGGGGGATCAATCGCCGGGTGTAGACCTCCACGAGCATCCAGCTGCCGCGACCGTCGACGAGCACCATCCAAGATGTGTTCATGCCGACCCAGTACATACCGTTAATGTAGCTGAGGCTGACGGGGATCGGATCACAGTGAAGGGGGTTGATGCTCGCCACCCTATGATCGTTATGCTGCGTGACACGCCGTTTCTGAAGATCAGGCGGCATCAGCAAGCAAGGAGCAGGTTGAACAATTGAACGCTTTTGTTTGCAAAAGATACCTTTTTATCTATTTCACCCGGATGTTTGTGAGCTCTAGAGATGAGATAATATCCGAAGAAACCTATCGATACCGTTACATGAGATGACCCCACATCCTTTGTCAAAATAAACAACTCCCCAATCAATGCATTTCACTCTTGATTATAACGCACGGGCACCTTACTACTATAGATTAGTACGACCAAAAATTGAACTAACATTATATATAGTACGATAAATACTGATGCATGTCACCTAAAATTATATCATTCAAAACTACGTTCAAATACTGAATCCAACGATATAGTTTTTGTTGACATGCACTAACATTTTGTCGATTAAATCTTGATCAAATTCAATGGGGACTAATAAACCACGACCGATGTAGTACAAGTGTAGAGGGCGGCGCTGCACGGGAGTCTCACCTCTCACTGTATGGCGCTGCGAAAAAGCCGACATATCACAAAACCCAACCGCTCCCAAAGAATAAGTGGCCTGGTAAAATAAGCGGACAAGCAACCATCACATCCCTCGGTCTTTTTGCATTTCATCTCTCGCATTTACTTTCTCCGTTCATCTCCCACACTCGATCTCTAGCTACTACTCCTAGGGCCAGTTCTTTTGGCGGCTTCCCCAGCCTTTCCCACAAGACTAGTCACAGTGGAGAGTAACAATAAGGCGCCTCACTCATTTATTTGGGCTTCTAAACTACTACTCCGTCCTGGTTTATTCCTCACCATTGTAATTTGTGCTAAATTTTGACCAAAGATTTAACTGATAAAATGTTACTCAAAACACTTAGGCGCGGTGCATCTAGGTGTGTAAGTCATCTTACGAAAACCAAATAATCCCAAAACACTTAGGCGCGGTGCACTAAATTCTACCTCGTTTCTTGTTTCTTGACATATCAACCAATAAGAGATAAAGAGTGTGCATGCTTTTAATGACTTGAGATATCAAACACGACATGCAGTGGTTAGTTCATTGCATGCAATACTATTAATTAGAAAATAAACATTAACGCTTCTCGTTTTCTCCTCCTCCTTGGTCACGGTGCACAGCCTAAGATGACTTACTCACCTAGACGGATGGAGTAGTGCATGTGACATGCACTAACATTTCATTAGTTAAATTTATGATCAAAATTTGACACAGATTACAATGGGGACCAATAAACCAGGACGGAGGTAGTAGTTATGGGATTACTAATCTAGAAGCCTAAAAGAACTGGCCCCTGGTACTCCTACTAGTAGTAGTACTCACGTTGGAATCGTTTCACAAGCTTGACTAGTGTTGTTTTCTACTTTTACAAAAACCGCATCGTAATGTTTAAACGTGCATTTGCACGCATAAGTAATAGTAGTACTCCCTCCGTCTAGGTGTACAAATCTTCCCTCCTTCTTGGTCACCGTGCACAACCAAAGATGACTTGTTGACCTGGACGGAGGGAGTAGAAAAGTCTGCAAGCATATATCGAGAGAGACGTGTAGTCCGATAGTCTACAGTAAAGTTTGTGCTATATGCACGTACTTGCAAAATGTGTAATAATACACAACGTTTCCAAACTTTCCCTTTTACATACTTAATTAAGGACGCTAACAATTCATGAACATTCGGGATTTATCATTTGCGTCCCAAAACTAATGAGATCGCCTTACGAAACAAAAATTATACTCCTCCTAAAAGCCATGGCGCTTGCAGGAGCGCTTGCGGCGCGCCACGAGTGCCATGGTGCGCGGTCGTTTCCCAGCGCGCCGACACAACGCCTCTTCCTCAGCCTCGCAACTCGCGAGGTGCTGATTGGTGGCTTGCCGGCGGGCGAGCGCGATCTCGCTGGTGTGGTGATCCGGCGCCAACAGGTACTCCTCATGGCTGGAAGCGTGCACCCGGTCCACGTACCGCCAAGCGTAGATGGGGCGCTTGGGCCCGACTACACTCAGGGCGTCGGGACGGGCGTCCTCCGCCACCCTCACGGCCCTCGCACGAGCCTTCTGCCAAAGAACCAATTGCTTGACTCTCTCGGACGCGACATAGATCTCCCAGAAGGCTTGTTGCACGGTGGACTTCTCTTCCTCGGCCTTCTTCTCCGCCTCTATTTTGGCGCGCTCTGCTGGAGGCAAAGCCTCCCTCAAGGCGACATCCATTTCTTGCCAAAGCTCCTCAAGGCTGGGGGGGCTCAGCGGGCGGCACGGCGTTCTCCTCATAGCGGGGAGCCGACGCGTCTTCCGACGCGCGTGCTGGGGAGATTGGGAACGCCGACGCGTCCACCTCGACACGTCGCGGCGAGGAGTGAAACGCAGACGCGTCCTCCTCGACTAGTGGCGGCGAGGAACGGAACAGCGACGCGTCGCGTCGCGGCGAGG
The DNA here is from genome assembly GCA_021605205.1 of Aegilops longissima. Classification (NCBI taxonomy): domain Eukaryota; kingdom Viridiplantae; phylum Streptophyta; class Magnoliopsida; order Poales; family Poaceae; genus Aegilops; species Aegilops longissima. The sequence goes on along the minus strand of CM038677.1, from coordinate 170,475,922 downwards.
AGCGGAACACCGACGCGTCCTCCTCGACTAGTGGCGGCGAGGAACGGAACGGCGATGCGTCGCGTAGCGGCGAGGAGCGGAACACCGACGCGTCCTCCTCGACTAGTGGCGGCGAGGAACGGAGGCAGCGACGCGGCGTGACCGTCCGCGCGGTGCAGCGAGGGGCCTAGGGCTTGGGAGGGCAATGCCATGGTGGTCAACGTGAGAGGGAGGAGGAGATAGCAATGAGCGTGAGCGTGAGGGGAGGAGATAGCGATTTCGTGGGAGGCGCAGTATTTATAGCGAGCAATGGCACACCTCGTAAGATATGGATGAGCTGCATCGACTTAATCTGCAGGTCGGTTAAATCAGCGACATGTGGGCGATACACTCTTTGGGCCCGTATGTCGATGACCCAATGCAACCGAAGTTAAGTAAAAGCTACGTGGGCATATTTGTTGGAGTAAATTACGGGGAGCGAAGGGTGGAAATATTGCTGGTCTGTGGATTGGACGAAAGCGTGGGGGAGGAGGGTCATGCATGCAGATTTTTTCACACGGGGTGGAGTGGTGGGACACGGGGGAGAAGGAGAGTTTGGCGAGGCATATTGTTTCCACACATGGAGATGAAAAGATTTGGAGACGAACGTGCTTCCTGCAGGTATGGGGAGCGGTGCATAATAAGTCATCTTGCATGCCGGGCTAGGTATAGTCTCAAGTCATTAAAACATACCGCCCACACATGTTCATATTTCAAGGTGCACTAAATTATTGCATGCGATGATTAAGGCTGGCCATAATGGTGGTATCTTAGCTGGTATCATGCACACAGGAATAGCAAACATGCTGATGTGGCAAAGAGTTAAAGAAGAGAGGGGGGTTAGAGTAACTAGTGTTCATGCATGCATTGGTAAACACATTTTTTTGTGAAGAAAGACAACATTAGTTGAGTACTTTTGCAGACTTCAAAAACTATTCCACAGCCTCTACTATCTTGCTAAGAGTAGGTGAAATTTTTGAGTCGAGCCCTTTAAACTAGAAGGGAGGTAGTGGTACTCTAATAGCTAGGTGTGTAAGTCATCTTACGAAAACCAAATAATCCCAAAACACGTAGGCGTGGTGCATTAACTTCTACCTCGTTTCTTGTTTCTTGACATATCAACCAATAAGAGATGAGGTGTGCATGCTTTTAATGACTGAGACTATCAAACATGACATGCGTTGGTTAGTTCATTGCATGCAATACTATTTAATTAGCAAATAAACATTAATGTCTCTCGTTTTCCCCTCCTTGGTCGCGGTGCACAGCCTAAGATGACTTACTCACCTAGACGGAGGGAGTATCAACATTCACAATGTCAAATCAATATTTTTACAATCATTATAAAACGTAGTTCTTATACTCATTATAATCAGTATTGTAGATATTGATATTTTTAGTATAAATTTGGTCGTGGGATATCATTGATGCCTGTCAAAGCGTGGAGGAACCGGAGCTTAGGGCTTGCATTGCCGGTCTCTACATAGGTATTTCTCTTCATAATCCTGTAATTTTAGAGACTGATTGCGCTTTTGTGGTAGCGTCTCTTGCATCGGGGACTATGACAGTCTGCTATGCGTGACTCGAAGATGAAAGCGTTGAGCATCTCGAAGTTGATCAACAATCTTCAATTGTCAAAGATTAGCCGTTCGGCCAATAAGGTGGCACACTTAATCGTTAAGTATAGCTTTGACAATAGATTAGATGGTATTCTTGTAAATAACGTGCATACATGTGGTGAATATTATGTCGAATGAGTGTACTCGTGTGGCTGGTTAATTAATATAAGGTGGTGTTAAAAAAGTATATATTTGGTCAAACACTTTGCAAGCGGTTGACGGGAGTAAAAGGACGGAGGGAGTATCATGCATGCGGAGTAGGCAAAAAATTGCTTATTTATAGCGGTCGAAGTCTCAAAGGCGCGACCGCGCAAGGGAGGCGAAGGTCGTGGGAGGTGCGACGGTTGACGAATTAAGTGAAGTTACATCCACGCGCCCGCATGGCATGCGAACAGCGAAGCTATACCGTCGGGCCCTACGATATGGGTCTAGTAGACATGACATCTAATGGGTCCCAGATAGTTCTCGAGAACTCTTTGGGGCTTGCAGCCGTTTATCCACCGGGCAAGCCAGCAACCCCACGCCGTTCGCCGCCCTACTCGTCCCGTCTTCTACCTCACAACAGTTCGCTCCCGTCGTCCGTCCTTTCACATTAGTTCGCTCCCAGTTTTTGCGGGTACAATAGTTCAACTTCTCCTAACCCTCCTCCAAAATACATGGCCTCCCAAATCTCCATGTTAGCCGCTGAGTACCAGGTTAGAGCCATCACCGGCGATCAGTTCATAAATCATCTACACACGTGGATCATGACGGTGAAAGCATGGCTTGCTCGCTTCCTACGCATGTTCAACATTTCAACGGATGAGTGGGTCGCTGGGCGAGATGTTGAGTACACCACAGTCCTGGGACGAGAGAAGGATCTAAAGGACGAAGAGAGGAAGAAGCCCGCCGTGATCTAGGTTTGCATACATAATGTTTGCTTGGTGTACCACATATGCCATGCCGACGTTGAGTGCCAGGATTTTAAGAACTTCCTCAAGGACAAAAGACTGAAATTCGTTACTGTAGGCTTTAAGAACGACAGAGATGTCCTGCGTCGGATAGGTCTCGTTGTAGGCCAGCCCTTCGGTCTCCAGAAGGCAAGCCTGGTGTCCTCCTCTCAACCTTCAATGCTGACCCTGGCAGCAGCCATGATTGATCCTTCGTACGCTAAACTGAAGAAACCTCATCACGAGTTTCATCATGCGTGGGAGTCGAAGACATTAGATGAAGATCACATCATGTATGTAGCAATGGATGCCTACCTTTGTTTAAATATCTACATGGGTTGGATGAAGAAGCAGAGCCCAGTGTCCGGTTCAAGCAAAGAAGCGTCGGCGAAGAGGAAGAGGAAGAGGGCGAGGACAAAGTCGTGAGCGTGGACTCGGACTCCGAGTAGGTGGCGATGTCGTCGCTCATGCTGGTTCTCTTTGCGAGGTCAAGCGAACTAGTTGCTTAGTTTATTTTCAAGGGTGTGTTGTGCTGAGGCCCCAGCAGAACTATGTTTATGCTCTTTCTCGTTATTTGAACTCTTTATTACGTAGAGTAGTACTAGTACTTTGTCTTACTACTGTTCTTCTTGCAGTTGGTACTACTGCTCGTATCTTCGTGTTCCTACTGTACTTAATACGTTCATACTAGTAGTATAATTTGGGTCAGTCAATTTGTGAAAGAGGTGGAAGAAGCCCTTCTAGCCATCCATGTTGCATCAAACGGCTCACATGAGTCGACTGACCCAAATTTCTCCTTCAGATTGCATGATCCACGTGGCATTCAAGGTCTCGAAGGTAGATTCCGCGTCCGCACCCAGTTTGCGGGCTCGACGCGCGCGCGACCGGCTTCCACCGTGACAGCCACCATGCGCGCCTCCTCCGCGCGGGCGGAGACGACAATGACACGCTAGTTCCTCCTCGCCGGCATGCTGGAGCACGCGCTCGTCCTCCTCTTCGTACGCTGCGTCCATAGACGCGGCTCCACCAGCTACTCGCGTGCTTGGCAGCGCGGCGGCATGGCGAGGAGGGACTGCACACGAGGTGAGCGGGCGAGCCTTCGGCTTCATGGCACTGGGATGGCGGCGACACGGCGGTGATGGGCGAGAAATTGTTGGCCGGAGCAGGCGGACGCCGGCATGCGCAACGGTGGCGGCAACATATTGATGAGTGCGTGTATGGGAGCTTACTTTAGTTTTATATAAGGTTGGTCAAACTTAAAAGAAAACCGTACTAGTACACGTAAACATTAGACTTAGGCAGCGCTTTTATTAAAAAAAATTAAGTTAGTACCACAGCGATGATACGGAATCCTGTGCAAGCACGTGAACCGCGGCCGCGCGGTCGATCAAATTGTGCGTCACCATGTCGCGCTCGAAGGACATCCACCGAACCTTTTTGTGTGTGTGAAAACAATCCTCGAATATTACTCAAGTTTTTTTTCCTGGGAAAGTTCTTGACACTGCAATATTTCCATATATTTGAATTTAGCTCCAGTTTGTGTTTATTTGGATTTGGACGTTTTAGGTGCGCCCTAGTTTTTTAATACTTATTTTTGTGTGTGTGACTGAGAGAGAACGTGTGTATGTGTCCATATGTGTGTTGTGGCGGAAGGGCAATGTGGAGACGGTGTGCGTGTGATAATGATCATGCATGAGTGAGACATAGACAGATGCCGATATGTTCTGTATACATGAGAGAACGGTCTTCTAGTTTACTTGTGTGTGTGTGTGAGAGAGAGAGAGAGAGAGGAGCATCCGTAACACAACAACCATCTCTCTCGATTCGTCCGTCCCTCGCACGATCGCATGCAACACATGCATCAACGCGCACATTTTGACACCCTCACTCGGCCCCTGCCCACCTCAAGGCCCGCACAATCTCTTCGTGAATACCCATTTCTCTCCTTAGGTTTGTTTTCGCTCAATATCTGACACACACACACACACACACACACACACACACGCACACTCCCCCGAGCACACAATTCATCCCCATCCAAGGTTATACGGCGACCACTCTCGATTGTGCTTCTTTGCACCCCAACATGCACAACACCTCAATCTTCAAAGAGGGCATCAAGCAGATCGAAGACGGCGACCACACCACGCTAGAGAATGCGGGGTCATTTGGAAGCAGGGTGATGTGACGACGGCTGGCTGACTCCTCCCCCACCCTCTCTCTCTCTCTCTCTTGCACAAAATTACCAATCCCTCTCTCCCCCGCACAAAATTGTCAATCCCTCAACCCATGAGATCCTTCCCTTCTCGTCCATGTTTTTCCAGCTCTCTCATCAAACATGTTGTCTCTTCTCCTTCTACGTATATAGAATCCGGATGCACACGCATCTCACGTATATTACATGTCTCCATCTTTCTCACAGACCTAACTTCTTCCTCTCTCTTTCTCTCTCTCTCTCTCTCTCTCTCTCTCTCTCTCTCTCTCTCTCTCTCTCTCTCTCTCTCTCTCTCTCTCTCTCTCTCTCTCTGTCTCTGTCTTGTTAGGTTTGTCTCCTACTCTCTCGTCCACATACATACAATCTTTCCCGCCCTATCTGCTCCATCTTCAAAAGCTCTCTCTGCACATTTCATTCACAGAATGGGATATGTCAAAATGTTGCTTCTATAATGGCTGATGTAGAGTTTTGGTTGTTTTTGTTGCATCCTACAAAGTAATAACTATGAAATGCATTTAGATTCTCATTTGACTGGGATTATGTGAGTTTGAGCATGTTGTGAAGTACTATAGACCTTGTATACATCTTGGGATTCGACAATGATTGTAACTATTGAATTGTATAGACCATTACATTCGAAGTCAATAGCCTAATATATTTATTTCACAATTTCAACAAATGATTAGTTCACTACAAAATTAAGAAAGCAAATGTGTACTCCCTCCGTTTTTATTTAAGTCCGCGTATTAGCATTGGTAAAAGTTAAGTTTTGTAAACTCTCAGGAAGCTTATAACAAAAAATATTAACATATACAATAACAAATAAATACCATTAGATTCATTATTGAATGTACTTCCACATCATACATATTTGTTATGTTAAATGTTTATATTTTATATAAACTTGGTCAAACTTTAGGAAGTTTGACTTGGTCAAACCTAATATGGAGAGTTTATCGCTACTACTCGCTAGTTGCTTAGCGGATCACTCAACCGCCACACGGGAGTCCAAAGTCACAAAATTTTGAGGTCGGCGGGAAAATCTCCCGCGACCCTGATTCGAGCAGCGGGAAGTTACCATCATAGCCTTCGGAACAGGCCTACGGACGACGCTTGGTAGGGGGCTGTTTTCGTAACTTCAGGTTCACCCTACCCAGCCAACCCCACCCCGGCACCCAGAGTAGTACACCTGAATACTCCCCATTTTCTATCCCCACCCTAAAATAGACTTCTCCATGTCACCGCAGCCTTCGTGCTCCTCCCCTTTACATCGGCGCACTCGTCCACCGTAGCGCATATGCCTCATCGACGACCTCGTACGCCGCACTAGAGCCGGTCCACCATCGTCGTCGTAGACGGAGCCTCTTCCCCGGCATCGTCTTCCACGGTCTCGGATCTGCTTCCGGGAAGCCGACGCCAAGCGCAGAAGTACGACCGTCGTGGACAATGAACTGACTCCCGTTGCTGACCATGACTCACAAAGGCCGCCGCGACCATCGTTCTCCTCCTCGATTGGTAATGTGTGTATTGAATCACTTAGCAGTACATGTGCAGTTCCAATTTTGTTCATACCTACCCTTCAATCTTCCTGGGTGCTATTGTTCTCGTAAAAGTATTTGGTTATAGCCTCCATTGTCCAACAGAATATCAGCTGGTAATTGTGTGTCGTTCCTGTATCGCGCTGTGCTTGGGTAGGTTTTTCATCTGCAACCTGTAGTGTGGCAAATGATGGAAAGGTTTTTAGAAGTAGCAAGATGCCCATGCGTTGCACGCATCAAGATGCATTTGTATGAGTAGTTTATCTTGTGGGAGAAAAGGATGAACGAGGGAAGGCCTTATTTGCAAATCTGGAGAGGGGTATGGGTATCTTTCTGCAAAATTCCCATTTGTTTCCTTCCTATCTGTCAGATATAAATTGGATGGCCTATATTGCAAGAAAAAAAAGTATAGAGAAAAAAAAGTAGACAGTAAAGGAAGTAGAGATAAATATTAAATATTAAATATAAAATAAATATAACCGTAGAGAAGAGAGTAGAGATAGCAGAGACATCGGGAAAGGATCACGCGTGCGCGGGAAAAAGCGGTCGGGCGTGCGCTAGTTTAAGCGCGCGGCGTCTGGCGCGCTTTATAAAATCCAACGCCCTCCCACCGCTCTGTGCCTTGCCACCGCTATGTGCCTCACCACCGCTCTCTCCCCGCTCTTTTTCGCCACGCCGCCGCCACGCCACCATGCCGCCGCGTCGCCGGGAAACTTGGGGATACCGCGGCGTCCACGCGCGCCCCTCCGGCGGCTTCTCCGCCGATATCCGGTTCCACGGGATGCGCCTCGGCCTCGGCAATTTCGACACCGCCAATGAGGCCGCCCGCGCGTACGACGCGGCGGCATGGTGCCTCCGGTGGCCTCATAGAACATTGAACTTCCCCAACGTGCCGACGCGGGAGCGGGCGCAGGAGCTCGCGCCTCTACCGCGGCTTAGCACCGACGAGGATCGTCGCGACAACCGGAGGCGGGAGCACCGTCTCGGCATCGCCGGGATGGACGAGGAAGCCATGGCGTTGTGGCGCCAACACTTCCAGCAGGACATCATCAACGAGCGCGAGTTCTACGCGCAAAGGAGGGCGGAGAGGGATAAGAGGAGGGCGGAGCGAGCCACCTATCGCGAGGACAAGCGTAGGCGAAAAGCGGACGCTCAATTCAACATGAGGTTAGGAGAAGCGTCGCCCTGCGAATCCGACGACGATCGGTATCTTCACGCCTACAGTCAGATGTCGGAGGAGGACATCACCGAGGAGGAGTCGGACGACGAGGAGTAGTTGAATTATCTTTTTTTATCTATCTATGCTGAGAACCATCCTCTACTCTCTAGTATCTACTTCTCGATCTCAAGATCATGGCGCTTTTTAAAGCGGCGCGCGCTATGATTCTGTTGGAGATGCTCTAACATGGCATACGAGTGCTTTAATGTTGCCCACAAGATGCGCGAGTAATACTAGTAGTATTTTTATTGCCATGTTGAGATTTTAAAACCATGAGTGTGAACATGTAGAGGAGCAATGAAGACCAAACACGGGATATTCGGGACATCTTCAAGGAGCATGGCAAGTTAAAGAGGAGCTGCACCGAACCTATAAATGAGCTTTGGTAAGTAACACCCTTTCAATTACTTTCGTTTAGCCTCGTGTTCTTCGATGTGTATATGTTGTAGTTTCTGTTTCTCTTAATGTAGCGACCCGACCTCAGATGGTCAAGTCTGTGTGTTCGAGGTCATTCTGGATCGATGTCTTGACACACACGATTACTCGAAGGATTTATAACAGAGTAGCAATCACACACTTAATACATCGAATGTCTCAAAAGAGAACTTATTACAATAATATGGCTTAAGGCCATCTAATGCGATAATAGCGGAAGGCTTGGAAGATAAAGTGAGTCCATCAACTCCAACGGCATGGCTGAGCTGCACGACAACGACCTATCGAACCTTACTCCTCGTCTGAAAAGTCTGCAACATAATACGTTGCAGCCCGAGAACGGGTCAGCACATGGAATATGTTGGCAATATAACACAATAGAGCAGGAACAGAATAATGCTATCACTACATGCATGTTTGGCTGGTGGAAAGCTCTATGGTTATAATTTTGCGAAAAGCCAATTTTTCCCTACAACAAAGGAATAAATATTAATTTAACTATCATGGTGGTTGAAACATCATTGAGAATGGTTGACAGCATTCTCAATCCCAATTAAAGTAGTTAACATCCCAACAATATTAAATTAAGAGTGATGAGATACATGTGAATACTCAAGTACTAGATACTCAAAATTGTCCATAACCGGGGACACGGCTAACCATGATTAGATTGTACACTCTGCAGAGGTTTGCGCACTTTTCCCCACAAGACTCGATCGCCTCCGTTGATTTCTTGCACTACATGGTGTTTGAGAAAGGGATGACCGAGACAAAGTCTTTCAGAAACATTAACTCTCTACTCCGGGTAGACCATACCAAACCTACAAAACCCACTACCTGCGGATCTACCTCTTCAAGAGCTTCACGCAACTTACTCGACTATGCTAGAGCCCATAGTAGCTTGTGGCTGCACACGGAAGTTTCTAGCATGAATCATCTCAGTTCCCTTTGAACCTGGGTGGCGGTCCATAGGAAGATCGCACGGGTACCCCGGGATTTCCAAAAAAACAGACAACGCTGGGTTCCCCAGGTGCCTCAATCCACCCAGATGTGTATTAAAGTCGCCACCTTAAAGTAAACCATTAATTAATAATCTCACATCTGTCATGGATACACTCACCCAATCCACGTCTACTAGCATAGCATGGCATAATAAGCAAACGTAGAAGTAACTCCCAAGGGTTTGATAGTAACAGGGCAATAGGTTCTACCTCAACTACTACTTCCCAACCCACAAATTAATGATATCCTAATCATGCAATGTTTGAGGATTGATCTAATGCATAAAAACTAGGTATGAAAAGAGTATGATCAATGTGTTACTTGCCTTATTGACGATCCGTGAATCCTAGAGACTCGTAGTAACACGCTTCGCACTCCGGGAATTCTATCGCAAGCAAATAATAACATACATAAGCAACAAGCAAAGATGCACAGGTAAAACTCCACTAAAAAAGGTTGACCAGAAAGTTCAACTTAAGAACTCCGGTTTGCAAAAAGAATCAAACCAAACGAAGCAACAAAACTCAAACGGCGAAAGAAATAAGATCCGTTTACTAATATGAACTAGGGTCCAATTTTACTGAGACAAAAACTTGTTTGAGTTATTCAGAAAGAGGGTTTCGAGACGAAACTCTAGGCGCTTGAATCGCCTGATTTCGATAAACGAGCGAAAAGTTATACTAAATCGAACATCGGATCAGAAATCACGATCGGAAAAATCACGGAATAAGTCCGAGAAAAGAAAAGCGACGAACAACTTAACTAATGAACGTTCGTTATCTGAACCTAAACGAAGAACACGTTCGTTAAAACGAACGAACGAGCGAACGCTTGCTAAATAAATAAACCAAAGAAATAAACCGATCTAGAGAGAGAAAATAAAATAAAACGAAATCTAGGGTTTTCAAAAAAACCGAAACGGTTTTTCTTGAGCCGGGCGGCGGGCGGCTACCTCGTTCGGCTCGGCGAGGCTCCGTGAGGCTCGGGCTTGACGGCGGGTGGCGGCAGGAGGCGGCGGCGGCGGCGGGCGGCGGCGGCTGCTCAGGGCGGGGCTCAGCGGCGGCGGGCTCGGGCTCGGCTCTCGAGGCGGTGGGAGGCGGCGGTGGCGGCGGCGGTGGCTAGAGGGGGGTGGTATTTAAAGGAGGGGGGTCCGGAGCCTTGGGGAAGGGGCAGGCGGCGGTGGAGTCCGAGCCGGACTCTGCGGCGGCGGCGGCGCGGAAGGAAGGCGGCGGCGGCGCTTGGGCTGGTGAGGCAGCCGGGCTTCGCCACGGTGTGTGGCGAGTTTTTTCTTTTTTAAATAGTTCACGACAGAAAAATTCCTATAAAATAAAATAAAATCTAAAATACCAAAATAAATTTTCACCGTCTAAATGAAATATTTAGAACGAGTTGAACATTTTCTTGGCCCTAAAATGCAATTTTCAAAAACGTGCAAATTTATCTAATGCAAATAAAATTCAAAATAAACTCAATTAAAAAACAAATAATGATTTTAACATCTTTCCTCCAATATTTCAATTATTTTGGAGAAGTCATATTATCTCCTCTCATATATTTTAATATGAAATATTTTCCGGAGAGAAAATAATTAAAATAAAAAATCCTCGTTCTCAGTATTTGATAGAAATCAAAATATGAAAACCGGAAAATCCCCAACTCTCTCCGAGGGTCCTTGAGTTGCTTAGGATTTCGAGGATTGCGGAACGAAGATGCAATAAAATATGATATGCATGGATGACCTATGTATAACATTCCAAATTGAAAATTTGGGATGTTACAAACCTACCCCCCTTAAGATGAATCTCGCCCTCGAGATTCGGGTTGGCTAGAAAATAGGTTCGGGTGGTCCTTGCGAATATCATCTTCTCGTTCCCAGGTGGCTTCCTCCTCGGTATGGTGGCTCCACTGAACTTTGCAAAACTTGATAACCTTGCTGCGGGTGACTCGGCTGTCAAAGTCAAGAATCTTTACTGGCTTCTCCTCATAGGTCAAATTACTGTCCAACTGTATCGCCTCTAGGGGCACTGTATCTCTTAACGGTATATCGGCCATCTCAACATGACACTTCTTCAACTATGATACGTGGAACACATCGTGAACTCGTGACAATCCTTCAGGTAATTCCAGCTTGTAGGCAACTTCTCCATCCGTTCCAAAACACGGTACGGTCCTACAAATCTTGGAGCTAACTTTCCCTTAACTCCAAAACGTTTCACTCCTCGCAAGGGTGATACTCGCAGATAGGCTCTGTCTCCAATTTCATAAGTTACTTCCTTGCGTTTTGAATCGCATAACTCTTCCGCTGGATCGAGCAATATTCAATCATCTCGGATTAGTTTAACCTTCTCCTCCGACTCTTTGATCAAATCTGGTCCAAACAATCGACGGTCTCCTACCTCATCCCACATCGAGGTGTTCTACATCTACGTCCATCTGAGCTTGAGCGGTGCCATCTTCAAACTGGCCTGGTAGCTATTGTTGTATGAGAACTCTGCGTAAGGCAAATTGTCATCCCAACTAGATCCATAATCTAGCGCACAGGCTCTCAGCATGTCCTTCAAAATCTGATTGACTCTCTCTGTCTGTCCAGCCGTCTGTGGGTGGAATGTTGTACTGAACTCCAATCTGGTACCTAGGGTCTGGTGTAGCTGATGCCAAAACTTTGAAGTAAACTGTGTTCCTCTATCCTATACGATGGTCCTCGGAACTCCATGCAAACATACAATCTTGGACATATATATCTTGGCCAACTTTGCACTTGTGTAAGTTGATTTGACTGGGATGAAGTGAGCTACTTTGGTCAAGCGATCCACTACTACCCATATTGAGTCATATCCAGCTTTGGTTCTGGGAAACCCGGTGATAAAGTCCATGCCAAGCTTATCCCACTTTCGTTCGGGTATCTGCATAGGTTGTAGTAGTCCTATTGGCTTCTGATGCTCCGCCTTCACCCTCTGACATACATCACATACAGCTACATACTCGGCAATATCCTTCTTCATACCAGTCCACCAGAAACGTTCCTTCAAATCCAAATACATCATGGTGTTGGGGTGTATCGAGTATGGTGAGTCATGAGCCTCCTGAAGTATTAACTTCCTGATCTCTGAGTTATTAGGCACATAAACTCGGTCCTCAAACCATAAGGTATCGTGCTCATCCTCTCGAAAACCTTTGGCTTTTCCTTTGCTCGTTTTCTCCTTTATCTCAGCAATCTCTTTGTCATTCTTCTGAGCTTCTCGAATCTTGTCCAACAATGTAGACTGAACCTCCATTGTTGCAATGAAACCTCTTGGAACAATCTCCAACCGAAGTGCCATGATATCCTCAGCTAACTCCTTGGGCAATCCCTTACTTTCAAGGATATTAGCGTAACTTTTCCGACTCAAAGTGTCTGCTACGACATTGGCCTTTCCTGGATGATAGTGCAGCTTCATATCGTAATCCTTTATAAGCTCCAGCCATCTCCTTTGTCTAAGGTTCAACTCCTTCTGGGTGAAAATGTACTTCAAACTCTTATGATCCGTGTACACATCACAACGGTTTCCAATAAGATAATGTCTCCAAGTTTTCAATGCATGCACTACGGCTGCTAGCTCCAAATCGTGTGTGGCATAATTTAATTCATGGGGCTTCAGTTGTCGTGAGGCATATGAAACAACCTTTCAGTCCTGCATAATCACACATCCAAGGCCCAAGCGTGAGGCGTCACAATAAACTTGGAACTCCTTATGTATATCTGGCAGTGTTAGCACTGGGGCTGTAGTCAAACGTTTCTTCAACTCCTGAAAACTTGCCTCGCAGTCATCTGTCCATTTAAACTTAGTATCCTTCTTCAGCAATTCAGTCATTGGCTTAGCAATCTTGGAAAAATTCTCAATGAATCTCCGATAATATCCTGCGAGTCCAAGGAAACTGCGGATCTCGCCAACTGTAGTGGGTGCCAACCAATCAGTGACTGATTGTACTTTGCTGGGGTCCACTGCTATACCTTTTCCTAATATAACATGCCCAAGAAATCCAACTTCCTTCAACCAAAACTCGCACTTGCTGAATTTGGCGTATAACTGGTGTTCCCTGAGTTTCTCGAGAACCAAACGCAAATGCTCCTTGTGCTCCTCTTCGTTCTTCGAGTATACCATAATATCATCAATGAACACCACAACAAAGTTGTCCAAATACTCCATGAACACCGTGTTCATCATGCTCATGAAATAGGCAGGGGCGTTAGTCAGTCCAAACGACATGGTCGTATACTCATATAATCCATATAGCGTGGTGAACGTTGTCTTTGGTATATCCTTCTCTTGAATCTTCAACTGATGGTATCCTGATCGTAGATCGATCTTCGAAAACACCTTAGCTCCTTGCAACTGATCAAACAGATCATTGATCATCGGTAATGGATACTTGTTCTTTATCGTTACTTCGTTCAAGGCTCGGTAATCAACTACCATCCTCAGGGATTTATCCTTTTTTCGACCAAAAGTACTGGTGCTCCCCAAGGTGATGAACTCCTGCGAATATAACCTTTCTCCAATAACTCAATGATCTGTTTCTTAATTTCCTCCAGATCATTTGCAGGCATCCGATAGGGTCTCTTGGATATTGGCCCTGTACCTGGCAATAGCTCTATCAAAAACTCGATGTCTCGATCCGGGGGCATGCCTGGTAACTGCTCTAGGAAAACATCCGGGCAATCCTTTACTACAGGCACTTCCTCATGCACAACTCCCGTGAGGGCATTCACTTGGCTCCTCCTAGGCATATGCCTAGATACATACCTAATCCTTTTTCCCTCCGGGGTGGTGAGATAAATTGATTTGCTAGCACAGTCAATGCTTCATACCTAATATCACATCCAATCCTTGCGACTCCAGGATAATTAGGTCAGACGGAAAAACATGTGTGCCAATGATTAGGGGTATCTGGGTGCACCATCGGCTAGCCATGTACTCTGCTCCAGGTGAGCTCACTAAAAGAGGGGTCCTAAGGGTTTGGGTTGGTAACTTAAACTTATCCACAAATCCCCTTGATATGTATGAATGCGATGCACCAGTATCGAAAAGAACAAGAGCGGTAAATGACTTAACCAAAAAATTACCTATTACCGCATCCGGCTGCTCTTCAACCTCCTCCACGTTAATGTGGTTCACTTGTCCTTTGTTGAATGAATTGGGCTTCTTCCCAGCACTCCCATTTCCGTTCCCATTCCTTCCTTCAGGGCTGTCATTAGCATAGTGCCCAGTCTTCCCGCACTTATAGCAAGTAACTTGACTTAGGTATCTTTTGGCGGGTGTAGATGGGTTGGAGCGGTTCTGATTGTTATTAACTCCGTTCCCATTGCTATTCTTCGCACCATTGTGGTTATGAAATCCTCCTCCAGTATGGTTGTGACCTCCATGGTTATGAACAAGTCCTCCCGAGTTCGGGGTTAAACGGGGCTTCTGTTGAGCTCCTGAATTATACTTCCCTTGTCCATACATCCTCTTATGGCTCTCAATCTGATGTTGCTTTCCTTCAATCATAAGGGCCTTATCTACCAACTCCTGGTAGTTGTTGAAAGTTGCCACCATCAACTACATGCTCATATCATCGTTCAGCCCTTCCATGAACTTCTCCTGCTTCGCGGCATCTGTGGCCACATCATCAGGGGCATAGCATGATAACTTACTAAAATCATCCACGTATTGAGCCACAGTACGGTTCCCCTGGCGTAAGTTGCGAAACTCACGCTTCTTCATCTGCATGGCTCCAGTTAAGACATGGGCCGTGCGAAAGGCTTGATGAAACTGGTCCCAAGTGACATTGGCTATAGGAAAAGTAGCCGTGTAATTCTCCCACCATGCGGCTGCTGGTCCATCCAATTGATGTGCGGAAAAGCGCACCTTCTCAGCATCCGTGCATCATGCGGTGGTTAACTCCCTTCCAATACGGCATAGCCAGTCATCAGCAACTATTGGCTCGGTGCTGCTGGAAAACACCGGCGGCTGTAACCTCAGAAAACGGGCTAAATTGTCCACTAGCGGAGGGTTGTTGTTATTATTGTTGCCCTGGTTTTGAACTAGCAATTTCATCAGGGCATTCTATTGTTGGATCAACTGGGTGAGCTCCGGTGGGAAAACAAAACCGGTGTCACGTCTCGGAGGCATCTGATGGGTTTAGAGGGAAGAGATTAGAATAGAAAGAGGTCTAATGAGAGAACACTACCCATATGCATATGAGGCAAACACAATAATTTCACTCAATCAATCAAGCAAGGGCATACAAACGGTCTAGGACTATCGCAAAAGTGCTCAACTACTATGAGTTACATGGGGGAATACTACTACTATATGGTGGTCATCTAGAAATTTTGATCGGTGGAAGACTCCATGATGTCTGCTCCAGCTTCATCTTCGTAGTCATCATCACTTGGATCGGAATCGATGTCGTCGATGATGATGTAGTTGTCCGGGCAAGTGGGATCTTCCTCCTCTTCTTCCGGTGCTGATCCTCCCATGAATACTCCGATCTTATTAACTAGGTCGTCGTTCTTCTCCAGTAGTGTCTTGATTTTTTCCTCGTATCCATCGCGTGTAAACTTGAGTTCTTCCTCCAACTCGATGATCCTGGTCTTCGCCTTCTTCAACTCCATCATGTCTGCGCACATCTGGTTCTCCTGACGTCGAATGTGCTGGTTTAGCTCCTGGATGAAAGCTGCAATGGACATATCCTTCTTGGTGCTGATTACTTCCCATTGCTCGTCTCGGCGCCCACATATTTGATAGACGGTGTCCTTAAGCTCCCTGTTGTATACTTCTCTAATGCGTCCCATGGTAATGTGGGCTGCCATGCTCTTGCCTAGACTCCAGGTGGGTGCTTCGAAAGAAAATTCTATGGGTTTAGAAGTTGGCGAGAACGTCCTTCCTGGAACTTGTGCTTGAATCATCCAGCGCTCCTCTTCTGGTAGAGTGGCGTTGTACGTCCCGGTGAAGCTTGGTACTCCAATGTTTAAGTACCTAGTGACTACCTTTAAGTGGCATCCAAAAGGTGTGTCTTCATCCGGTTGTGCAAACTTGTTCTTCATCTTCGTCATCCTAAAGAGTGGAAAATGGAGAGGAGTTAGAAATGAGTAGAGAAGAGTGGCCTATGGTTTATCTTAATGGTCATGTCCTACACTCAGCGTGTGCTCTGATACCATCTTGTAGCGACCCGACCTCAGATGGTCAAGTCTCGTGTTCGATGTCATCCTGGATCGATAATCTTGACACACACGATTACTCGAAGGATTTATAACAGAGTAGCAACACACACTTAATACAGCGAATGTCTCAAAAGAGAACTTATTACAATAATATGGCTTAAGGCCATCTAATGCGATAACAGCGGAAGGCTGGGAAGATAAAGTGAGTCCATCAACTCCAACGGCATGGCTGAGCTGCACGGCAACGACCTATCGAACCTTACTCCTCGTCAAAAGTCTGCAACATAATACGTTGCAGCCCGAGAATGGGTCAACACATGGAATATCTTGGCAATATAACCTGTGAGCGAAATGAATAATGCTATCACTACATGCATGTTTGGCTGGTGGAAAGCTCTATGGTTATAATTTTGCGAAAAGCCAATTTTTTCCTACAACAAAGGAATAAATTTTAATTTAACTATCATGGTGGTTGAAATATCATTGAGAATGGTTGACAGCATTCTCAATCCCAATTAAAGTAGTTAACATCCCAACAATATTAATTTAAGAGTGATGAGATACATGTGAATACTCAAGTACTAGATACTCAAAATTGTCCATAAGCGGGGACACGGCTAACCATGATTAGATTGTACACTCTGCAGAGGTTTGCGCACTTTTCCCCACAAGACTCGATCCCCTCCGTTGATTCCTCACACTACATGGTGTTTGAGAAACGGATGATCGAGACACTGTCTTTCAGAAACATTAACTCTCTACTCTGGGTAGACCATACCAAACCTACAAAACCCACTACCTGCTGATCTACCTCTTCAAGAGCTTCACGTAACTTACTCGACTACGCTAGAGCCCATAGTAGCTTGTGGCTGCACACGGAAGTTTCTAGCATGAATCATCTCAGTTCCCTTTGAACCTGGGTGGCGGTCCATAGGAAGATCGCACGGGTATCCCATGATTTCCTAAAAAACAGACAACACTGGGTTCCCCAGGTGCCTTAATCCACCCAGATGTGTATTAAAGTTGCCACCTTAAAGTAAACCATTAATTAATAATCTCACATCTGTCATGGATACACTCACCCAATCCACGTCTACTAGCATAGCATGGCATAATAAGCAAACGTAGAAGTAACTCCCAAGGGTTTGATAGTAACAGGGCAATAGGTTCTACCTCAACTACTACTTCCCAACCCACAAATTAATGATATCCTAATCATGCAATGTTTGAGGATTGAGCTAATGCATAAAAACTGGGTATGAAAAGAGTATGATCAATGTGTTACATGCCTTGCTGACGATCCGTGAATCCTAGAGACTCGTAGTAACATGCTTCGCACTCCGGGAATTCTATCGCAAGCAAATAATAACATACATAAGCAACAAGCAAAGATGCACAGGTAAAACTCCACTAAAAAAGGTTGACCAGAAACTTCAACTTAAGAACTCCGGTTTGCAAAAAGAATCAAACCAAACGAAGCAACAAAACTCAAACGGCGATAGAAATAAGATACGTTTACTAATCTGAACTAGGGTCAAATTTTACTAAGACAAAAACTTGTTTGAGTTGATTATTCGGAAAGAGGGTTTCAAGACGAAACTCTAGGCTCTTGAATCGCCTGATTCTGATAAACGAGCGAAACGTTATACTAAATCGAACATCGGATCACAAATCGCGATCGAAAAAATCGCGGAATAAATCCGAGAAAAGAAAAGCAACGAACAGCTTAACGAACGAACGTTCGTTATCTGGACCTAAACGAAGAACACGTTCGTTAAAACGAACGAACGAGCGAACGCTCGCTAAATAAATAAACCGAAGAAATAAACCGATCTAGAGAGAGAAAAAAATAAAACGAAATCTAGGGTTTTCAAAAAAAACCGAAACGATTTTTCTTCGGAAAACCGGGCTGCGGGGCGCCTACCTCGTCCGGCTCAGTGAGCTCGAGCTCGGCAATGGGTGGCGGCGGGAGGCAGCGGCGACGGCGGAAGCGGCGGCGCTGCTCAGCGGGGCTCGGGAGGCGGCGCCTCGGGCTCGGCTGCAGGCGGTGGGAGGCAGCGGTGGCGGCGGGTGGCTAGAGGCGATGGTATTTAAGGAGGGGGTCCGGTGCCTTGGGAAGGGGCAAGGCGGCGGAGTCCGAGCGAACTCTCTGACAATGCGGCGGCGCGAAGGAAGGCGGCGGCGGCTTGGGCGGCTGGCCTAGCTGGCTTGACCCGGTCGGGTCTTGGCCACATGAGTTTTTTTTTTAAATAGTTCCGCCGACAGAAAAATTCCTATAAATTAAAATAAAAATCTAAAAATTCCAAAACAAATTTTCACCGTCTAAATGAAATATTTAGAACGAGTTGAACATTTTCTTGGCCCTAAAATGCAATTTTCAAAACTGCGCAAATTTTTCTAATGCAAATAAAATTCAAAATAAACTCAATTAAAAACCAAATAATTATTTTAACATTTTTCCTCCAATATTTCAATTATTTTGGAGAAGTCATATTATCTCCTCTCATATATTTTAATATGAAATATTTTTCCGGAGAGAAAATAATTAAAATCAAAAATCCTCGTTCTCAGTATTTGATACAAATCAAAATATGAAAACCGGAAAATCCCCAACTCTCTCCGAGGGTCCTTGAGTTGCTTAGTATTTCGAGGATTGTAGAACGAAGATGCAATAAAATATGATATGCATGGATGACCTATGTATAACATTCCAAATTGAAAATTTGGGATGCTACACTTAAGCGTGGTGTTCTTCGATGTGTAATAAGAAGAGTCCTAATCGTCCTAATGCTTTCGTTTTTAACTTGATGTAGGAAGTGGGTGTTCTCACCTCGTAGCCTATTTTTATATTTCTTTTCCTTTTTGAATTCACTTCTCCGAGTTCTGTTTATTTGGCTTCTACTAAATGGATCTAGGTTTCTCTGAGTATTGATCTAAAAAAGAAGTAACTTCATGTCAGGGTGCAGTTCCTGCGAGGAGGGAAGTATGGTCAACCGCGAGATCATGTTTCCAAAATGAGGTTGGATTACACACAAGGTGCCAGTTCCGTAATGATGCTGGATTAGACACAAGGTGCAAATTCCCAGATGATGCTGGATTACAAACAAGCCAGGTGGAGTCGTCAGTTGTTCGTGTCCTCGTGGCATTAGTAAAGGCTGAAAGAAAGCGTGCAGCAGCCCTTGAGAATGTAGCTGAGTTCCTGAAGAAGCGAAAAGAGCAATCAGATGCTCTCTTCACCCAAGCCAAAGAAGAGATGGAAGAAGCCAGAAATAAGCTAGCAGAGGCAGAGCAGGCTAGGCGTCTCCTGCTATCTAAAACTGTTATCAATACAAAATTTCCTTCATAATAGCTAGGTTCAAATGTTTATCCAACAAGATGCCTATTGTGAAGTCGTGCATCTCCGATGTGGCACAAAGTGTTTTTTGGGTCATGTAATAACAGCAATTACTTTCCAAACAATAATGATTTAAGCATTGGACATGGTATAGTTCACGCAAGCCCGACATTCCAAGTTCAACTTCCACATCAAACTCATGTTCACAGATATCTGCACATCCATACATAATGTCCACAACCATGATTCACTTCAAAGCCAAAAAAAATGTGAGGAGAGTTATAAATAAAGAAAAACCTCTACTAGTTCCTGCTTCCGGTGCGAGCACAACAAGTCAAGACCAATTACTCCCTCCGTCCCATAATATAAGACGCTTTTTGACACCAGTATAGTGTCAAAAAACGTCTTACATTATGAGACGGAGGTAGTATATTTTAGTCATGTTTTCTGTTCTAAAATGCCTGCCGGCTCGCGGAAGGACGTGTTGCCGGCACACACGCGTATTCAATGAAGGCAGGCGGGGCAGTCTTAAGCTGGTTGCACGCGGCGAGGAGGCGTGCTCAGCCGGGCCTGCAGCGAGTGCGGCCCTCTTGGCCGACGCGCCGGTTCAATGCCTGCGCTATGATAGGTCGCGTCCGTGTCAGAGCAATCACTCCCTCCAGTCCTTTTTTGTATGGGTATAACAAAATCTCGTTTTCCATTCACATTTTACAAGTAAAATTCATGGACAAACTTTGACCCAAAGTACGATGGGGACTAGTAAACCAGAATGGAGGTAGTAGTTTTTTTAATCAAAGAAGGGTTTCCCCTCCGATTCTCGAAAACCAGCATCTAAATCTAAACCATAGTATTTGCCCTAGAACTACCAGGTTCAACATCTCGCAACATAAACCCATACAACCATACGCCAAGGAGGTACGTAGTACTATGAATTCCATTTTCCCTCCATAATTCTAAAAACTACTTACTACTTATAACGTGCCATTGAAAATCGGAACTCTTAGCCCCACTAAAAAACGATATTCTAAACGTGGCTACTCGATCTGTGGCAACTGGCGAGCCACCGCGCTCCAACTCGTTCACCTGTGGTCCCGACCATCAACTCCTACAAAGGTGCTCCACCACGTACCCGGTACCCGCGAATGCAGCAATCGTGCGCCTAGGGTTTCAGGGTTTATTTGTTAACGTCGCCTTTACGTAACACTCATGTGTGCGAGACAGCGAGAGGGCTGATCAAGTCGTCGCCTCTTCTCTTCGTATATGTACTCCACCGTTTATCCGGTGTCCAAAAATTATAATAACTACTAGCAATGTGCCAATGCGTTGCCACACGATCAAAGTGGATTAATACATATTCACCGATTTGATAGAAAAAAAGTCTAGTTTTGAAATACGTATATCACTAAAAATATGTTATGTTTCACTCAAAATATATTCCATTGGCGGTTCTGATGAGATAAGGTATGAATGTTGTTGGTTTCAAGATTCGAGAAGTGGTATATGTCTAATTTCTACTCTTACTAGCAAGATGCTCGTGCGTTGCATGGAACATCAAGATCTTGTGGGAGAAAAGGATGAACGAGGGAAGGCCTTATCTGCAATGTGGTGAAGAGTGTGGGTAAATTGCCATATTTTCCTTCCTATCCGTCAGATATAAATCGGACGACCTACATTGCAGGATGGCAGGCCCACCATCATCACCAACTCTATTTTTTATCCCTACTCTTATAAAAAGCATTGTCGGTGATGATCGTGTGCATGCCATCCTGCAATATAGGCCGTCCGATCTATATCTGACGGATAGGAAGGAAACTATAACAATTTTGTAAAAGATACCCACACCCCTCTCCACATTTGCAAATAAGGCCTTCCCTCGTTCATCCTTTCCCCCCACAAGATAAACTACTCATACAAATGCATCTTGATGTTCCATGCAATGCATGGGCATCTTGCTAGTTGTTGCAAAAGGCCCATGTGTGTGTGAGAGAGAGGGAGAGTGGAGGAGGGCGGAGTGCATGTGTGACAAAGACACAAGTAGTGTGTGTGCGATGGGTATGAGCTTAAAATGAGGCGATAGTGTGTGTGTGTGCACGATCGAGAGGGCGTGTCTCAAGAAGGGAAGAAAAAGCTACATAGATGCAAGGAGCGGGAGAGAGACATGTATGCGATGGTGGAAGCACGAGTGTGCGGGTGTATAAACCTATCTAGAGGCTAGCTAGTCGATAAATGTTTGCGAGGGAAATACGAGTCGGGGTGCGAAAGCGAGGGTTTTGTGTGTGTGAGAGAGAGACGGTAGTCGGGAAGGGGAGTGGAAGCAGGAGTTGTGTGTGTGTATCTGTGAGAGAGAGAGAGCGGAGATGGTAGTCGGGGTTGTCTGGTCGGTAAACAAATGAATAATGTCAGTCTGGGATGGAGACGAAAAGGAGATCGCAACAAATGTTGTGTCTACAGGAGAGAGAGAGAGAGAGTAATTTTAGTGGTATGAGTCATATGTAGAGACATATAGGGTGTGTGAGAGAATCCCATAGAGAGAAAGACAAAGTGAAAGACGAGTGGAGACTGTGTGTGGCGGTGAAAAAGAAAGCTTAGGTACCGAGTGATACCAGAGAACAGTAGAGACGTGAGAGATAATGAAAATTGTATAATGTATAATGATAGGGAGAGTGTGACACTTCTCAAGGGAGACGTCGAGAGACCATGTTTGCGAGGATAGGAGAAACATGAAGTGAGCATGCGGGTGAGCTGGAGAAAAGAGAGTGATAGCTACCTGAAGGAGCATGCATGCGAGAGAGATGGGCGTGAAAGGAGTGAACAAAAAAGGGATTCAAATATTTGAATTCGAGATGATGATACACGTAATCCATACTCGAACCAAAATTGATCTATCAAACATGCATACTCATATGAATTCACGCACATCTATGTTACTTAATATGTAGATATTACTGATCCATACATTTTAGTAGAACATAATTTGGTTAATTTTTTCGAATTCAACCTTAAGATTTCGAGATCGTTGTATTTGTAAATCATATTATACATATAAAGGAGCAGAATTCTTTGTTGTGCTTTTGAAAGTATATATAAGAAAATGATGTATATAGAATGTAATTCCAATTGAAAATGGATCCCTTGAAAAAATAATAGAATACAAGCGAGATTCGAATTGAGTTGGCACGATGGCGATGCCTTGTGCAAAATTTGAACGAAGCAGGGAAAGTCGCAGTAACCCCGCCCGAAACCAAAATCTGCGAGATGGAAATCACTACTGCCTATCCCTGCCACGCAAAGCCTATCTTCTGGATTTCTATAGGTTTCAATTGGGGTAGGTTTGTAATTTCACCCAAACATGACGTAACCACCTCTCACCCGGATTCATACACGGTGGGCGCCAAAACACAGTGTGCCCTCGGCCGAAATCGACTCCCTCCCCGATTCATATTCATACACGGTGGGCGCCAAAAACAAACTCTCATCGGCAAATATTCGGTGTATGCGAGATTACCGTCCTATCCCCAACTGACTAATGTTGCTGTGATGTAATAGAAATTTGAAAAGCGGGCTAAGTTTGTAAATTTCCTCGCATTTGAGACAAGCGCACCCTGAATACATGGTTCCCCCTTCCTCTCTACCTCCATTTTCCCCATTCATACTCCGTGGGCGCTAAAACACCCTCTCCACCCCACCCTCCTCCGTCCGCCGCCGTCCTTCACCCCATCCACCGTCGTCCTCCTCCACCATTCCAGAGCTGATACCCCGACGCCGCCGTCCATTACAAGAGATCGACCTCTCTCATCCACGCCTTCGAACCGGGATCCTTGCATCCCGTCCTCTCGCTTCATCCCCGCCGTCGTCCACCTTGCCGGGGCCGCTCCTACGAATGTCTTGTCCACCGCGCCCTGCTGCCACCGTCTACCCTCCTAGATCTGCTTTCATGCTGCCGACAGCCATCGCTACCGCAGCATCGTCAAATTCTCAGCAGATGCGTACACGGCGCTGCACCAAAGGCGGTACTCTTTCGTATCTGCTCAACTTATTTATCGCAGCAAGAAATAGATCGCCACTGCTTTACTCTGATTTCTTGTCTTGGTTGCGAAGTTGCCTTTGTCCGGTTTGCACCTTCAGATCCGCCATGGCACGCTCAACACTATACTCCCAATGCTTATGGTTTTCCCCTTTTATATTCCACACTAGTTAAATCACAGTAGACTAAATTTCAAAATTGGGTCAGTCGATTTTTCAAAGCTCGTCGAAGTTCGCCGGTGCGATCCAAGGGGCTCGGGTGGTTGTGGGGCCTCGCCGAACGAAGAAAACTCGACGCGGGTGGGGGTGGGGGTGGCGGAGGATCACAGGCGGTGTGGGCCGGTGGTCCGGCCAGCGGCCCTGCGGTGTTCTGTATGGGAAGAATTAAGAGACGAGGAAGAAGAAGGGTTAGGAGACGTGGGGTCTTCATCCAACCGCCTGAAATGGTCGAGAGACAGTTGTGAGTTGCATTCTTAATGCGCTCTGGTTCATCTTGTGTGGGCACTGCGCAACCAACATTTTATTATCCAAAATCTGATTGCTCTTCTTTACCATGTTCCTCTTCCGTTCTTCTTTAATATGTACTCTCTCCGTTCCTAAATACAAGTATTTGTATAGATTCTACCATGGACTACATATGGAGCAAAATGAGTGAATCTACACTCTAAAATGTATCTGGATACATCTGTATGTGATCCATAGTGGAAATCTCTACCAAGACTTATATTTTGGAGCGGAGGGAGTATGCTAATAGTACAAGATGTTCCTTGTAATGAACATGAGCAGGACATTTGCGGTGTAGAGGTCCATACGATCGGTTGTGATGGACACTTTGAGCCTCTTTGATTCAGTAGGATCTTGTAAACATAGGAATAGGATTTGTAGTGGCCTGCCCACTTGAATCCTATAAGAATAACAAGGAAATGCGCGGAGCTGTGTCGCCTTTGAGAGTTACACGATATTAACAATACCGCACCTTCACTTGAAGAGAGCTGGTATCCGAAGCCTTTCTAGCCGTCATCGCAATACTAGCACATATATTCCAAAGAAGTTCCACTTTGCTGATTTTACTCGATGCTTAAGGTTTTCCGTGATATCTACACTATGATCTGTGTAGCTGCTTTGTGTCGCACTAGCAATAGTCCACTCTTGAAGCTAAACACTGCAATGACTTACAAAATTGGCACCAAGGCATTGAGTGTCATTCGGATGCAATGAAACTCATCGCTCCCCACTGTTGACTCTTGTTCGAATATGATCATAATGACTATTCTAACCTCGAGGAGTCAAAGGCGGATGGCTTTATCATGTTCACCCATCAAGGTGCTGTTCTAATTTGGCAATGTTTTATTGATTGCGGGTATCTTGCATATGTTGTCTTGCATTTCTTCTACTTTGTTGCACCGCCATCACGCTTAGTTTACTCATCATATATGTTGAGATGCCATGCCCATCCATTATCAATACATATTCCATCTGTCATCATACCATGTTTTTCCACTCAAATGTTGTTCGTGTGCATCGGACATCAAAAGGAAGAGGGTGATTGCGAATCTGAAGGAGCACCAAAGAAAGTCCTTAAAAACATGGTGGTGCCGAGAAATCGACAATACCCCATTTATATTGGTTGTACAACCAAAGGACACAAAACGTAGGACCGACTCCAGCAGACTATACCCATACTTCACTTGGCCACACCACTAGCCCCACCACACGGACCTGCACTCCAACAAAAGGTATACCAATTTCATTTGCCATAGCACCAAATGTACCACGTAAAAATCCCACCGAAAAAAAAGTACAGCAAGTCCACCGGCGAAGACCTATCCCAACTGCAGAGACGGCCAATTCCTGCAGATTGGAACCCCATTCCATTTATTCCCAGTTTAAAGACAATGCTTTCAATGTTGTTAGGGACTACGTGCATATATTCCCATCATGGGAAGATTATTGTGAAGAGAAACACCATTTTCACATCTTCTGTCCAACTTACATGTAAGTGCTATTATTCATGGTTATTATTTTCCTGTTTTACATTGATTGAACACATCAATGATTTACATTACATTGTTGTAACTAGGTGAGGTCAATCTGGATAGTCATGACGAGCAAAGCTTGCTTGTGCTTTTCAAGGAAGCATTGCAGCAGTATCGGTGTTACCTGAGGAAATCACACTTTGGTGGCAAGTCTAAACAAATTTCCGGTGAAGTATCCCGTGCTAAATTTAGAAGACATTGAATGGAAAAACCTTGCTATGCACTGGTCTCGTTCCCAGGATGAGGTATTGTCTATGAAATCACATGACAATTTGAACTTCTACTTTTCCGCATGTGCCTTACGGATCTTTTTGCGGAAATCTTCTCGAAGAAGAATTCGGTTTGAAAAGAACGACGAGGATATCGCAAATATGCTGCCCGCTGCTTTGCTCTTGTTAGTACTGTTGTCTGTATCACTGTACTTGCATACATACCGGTTCATTATGTGATAGCAGTATGCATGATAGCTTGCTTATCAATTGTTCGCTCCAAATTATCTGATCTGTATGAATGGTTACAGTAGTGTAGAATATATCCAATGCCAATGTTTTTTTTAGCTCTGCATTGTTCTTGTAAGTACATGCTCTCCTTTATCAGTGTACTTATAATGACAAGTAGTTGTTCATGTACAATCACTCTGCAGCTTATTTTCCTTTGCCCTCCATTTTCTACACATCAGATCTATATTTACTCTTACCATAAGGTTGGTACTAAAGAAGTTTAGCTGTGCATTGCTCTTGGTTGTACCTTTTGCCTGTATCGCTGCACTTACATTTATAGCTACTTGGTTATGTAGCATCACTCTTCATCTTATCTTAAAGATTCTCCATTTTTCGTATATTATCACATCTATACTTACTCTTAACAAAATGTAGAATAAAGGCAATGCTTTTGAAGAAGATTACGTGGTAAACTTCTTGAATTGCCCCCCATCAAGATGGACAAGGCCTTTATAGAGCCTGTCTTCACCAATAATGTAAGTTTCTCCATCTCAAGCCTTCAAACTTTGTTGTATATATTTGGCTAGGCATGACTGCAACAACTGTTTATTTTTGGTGTTTGCATCAAATTGCTTATTTAAAGTTTATTATGTAGCTCATAAACAAAAGTTTGTCCTTCCTCAATTTAAGTTTTTAGTTGTACAACCAAGTTCCTTCTTCATACCATGTAAATTAAACTATCTGAGCAAGTGATCTTCTTTTGCACCGCATGTATGCTTCGTTCTTCATCCGTAATCCAAAGGTGTGGTGAACCTACCCACTACAAACACAATGTCATATTCCGCAATGTCTTAACTATGAACAATGTCATATCATTCTACTATTATTTAAACCGTCTCTTTATTTGCCAATTTGAAATGGTATAAATTGACAGACACACTAACCATTGATACTTATGAGTTCTTGATCGTAATCCAGTGTTGTCGTTGAAGCTGCCAACTCCTTCACAATGTCATTTCCTGCCATGTCTTGACCTGCACAATACCATATTGTGTTGATGCAATTTTAAACTGTGTCATTTATTAAATCGATGAAATGTTATGAATTGTCAAGACTGATACTTTTACGTGCAAAACCATTCATCTGCATCGCTTGTTTATCTTTCAGAGTGAGGAAGATATAAGTGCTGAACAAGCGCATCTCATCATCTTGCTCACCGCTTGCTTGCTGCAGCTCCCAAAGAGGCTAACCTTTCTTGAACTCTATTGAAGTCTTTGTCGGTTTTGTATATTATTTTGTCGGCGTGTTTATTTGCCTTCGGTGGCGATCTTTGATGCCCAAAGTATGTATTCTGTTGTTCCGCTTATGCTTTATTATCATAGTTGCAAACTTTGATGCCCAAAGGATGTAATATGCTATAATTTCTTTATTGTATAGTCTAGGTTTTTTCTTATTCACGATGCTGCAGTTATTTTACTGTATATATATCCTGTCTCTGCAGTAAACCGGCCAAACCGTAAAATTACGGTACATAATCGGGCCGTCATGCAATCACGACGTAGGTTGGGCCTGAAACGTGCCGAACAGCTCACGGGCCGGCAGCAGCCCGAAATGAACCCCGACCCATGATTGTGCGAATCAAATCACGGGCTTTTAATAGGCCAAAATTGTCTCGGTCCTTGTTTCGCCCAATTAGATATCGGCTGCGAGCAGGCCGGATGCAAATCGGGTCGTAGTTAGGCCCAACTATATGACGGGCTTTTAACAGCCGAAATTAATATAGGGCCGAAATATTAAACGGGCCCTTAACAGGCCAAAACTAATATCAGGCCGAATTACTAAGTGTGCCTTTAGCAAGTGGGCCCAAAAGCATAGTGTCCAGTTGCCGGGCCGAATTCGATACGGGCCATAATTGAGCCCAAAGCCTCTTAAAGAGTCGGACCTGATCTGGGCCGTAATTTGGCCCACAACGTGGTGGGCTTATAACAGGCCGGATCTCATATGGGCCACTTTTAGGCCCGGAATGTGGCAGGCCATTAATGGACCGGATCAGATATGGGCCGACATTTGGCCCAAAACATGGCAGCCGTTAATGGGCGGCCTACTAGGGTCCTCAAAATCTTGTGGGCCTACAGCTGGGCCGGCCCATTAATGTCGGCGAAATCTCGTGGGCCTTTAGCTAGGCCGGCCCATTATGATCCACAAGAATCTTGTGGGCCTTTACCTGGGCCGGCCCATTATAGCACACAAAAATCTTGTGGGCCTTTAGCTGGGCCGGCCCATTATGGCCCGCAAAATCTTGTGGGACTTTACCTGGGCCGGCCCATTATGGCCCGCAAAATCTCGTGGGCCTTTAGCTGGGCCGGCCCATTATGGTCCGCAAAATCTTGTGGGCCTTTAGCTGGGACGGCCCATTATGGTCCGCAAAACTTGTGGGCCTTTAATTGGGCCGGCCCAATTAAACTTGTTAGGCTGTGCCACGTGTCGACGTATCATAGGCGCCTTCTGTCCAATGAGTGGATGACATCTGTCCCAGCGGTGAGCCGACACGTGTTTCCTCCAACCAATGATGATTTTACACGTGGAAAATCCCCATTGGTCGGGGCTGTTAACGGGTTATCGGATCCAAAACCCGACCCGATAGCTTAACGGTGTTCCGTTATGGTGGATGCCACGTGCGGTCACCCTTGACGAAAGAACTTCTGTGACGCGCGATTTAACGTCATGGAAGTGGACACTTCCGTGATGATAATTTTCGTAATGTCATGGAACACTTCTACGACAGCACAGGTATGACTATCTTGATTCTGTCATAAATTTGTCATGGATGTACATGCATCACAAAAAACGCGACCTACTGTGACAAACACGTATCATCACGGAAGTGTATTTTTTTTATATTGCGTACGTCTTCACGATCCGACCGATCAAGTACCGAACGCACGGCACCTCCGAGTTCAGCACACGTTCAGCTCGATGACGTCCCTCGAACTCTGATCCAGCCGAGCTTTCAGGGAGAGTTCCGTCAGCACGACGGCGTGGTGATGATGATGATGTTCTACCGACGCAGGGCTTCGCCTAAGCACCGCTACGATATTATCGAGGTGGATTATAGTGGAGGGGGGCACCGCACACGGCTAAGAGATCAAGAGATCAATTGTTGTTTGTCCAAGGGGTGCCCCCCTCCCCGTATATAAAGGAGTGGAGGAGGGGGAGGGCCGGCCCTCTCTATGGCGCGCCCTAGGAGGAGTCCTACTCCCACCGGGAGTAGGACCCCTCCCCCCTCCAAGTAGTAGGAGTAGGAGTCAAGGAAAGGGGAGAGAGAAGAGAAGGAAGGAGGGGGCGCAGCCCCTCCCCCTAGTCCAATTCGGACTAGGCCTTGGGGGGCGCCCAGCCTCTCCTCTCTCTTTCCCCTAAAGCCAAATAAGGCCCATATACTCCCCGGTGAATTCCCGTTACTCTCCGGTACTCCGAAAAATACCCGAATCACTCGGAAACTTTTTGATGTCTGAATATAGTCGTCCAATATATCGATCTTTACGTCTCGACCATTTAAAGACTCATCGACATGTCCCCGATCTCATCCGGGACTCCGAACTACCTTCGGTACATCAAAACACATAAACTCATAATATAACCGTCATCGAACTTTAAGCGTGCGGACCCTACGGGATCGAGAACAATGTAGACATGACCGAGACACGTCTCCGGTCAATAACCAATAGCAGAACCTGGATTCTCATATTGGCTCCCACATATTCTACGAAGATCTTTATCGGTCAAACCGCATAACAACATACGTTGTTCCCTTTGTCATCGGTATGTTACTTGCCCGAGATTCGATCGTCGGTATCTCAATACCTAGTTCAATCTCGTTACCGGCAAGTCTCTTTACTCGTTCCGTAATACATCATCCCGCAACTAACTCATTAGTTACAATGCTTGCAAGGCTTATAGTTATGTGCATTACTGAGTGGGCCCAGAGATACCTCTCCGACAATCGGCGTGACAAATCCTAATCTCAAAATACGCCAACCCAACAAGTACCTTCCGAGACACTTGTAGAGCACCTTTATAATCACCCAGTTACGTTGTGACGTTAGGTAGCACACAAAGTGTTCCTCCGGTAAACGGGAGTTGCATAATCTCATAGTCATAGGAACATGTATAAGTCATGAAGAAAGCAATAGCAGAATACTAAACGATCAAATGCTAAGCTAACGGAATGGGTCAAGTCAATCACATCATTCTCCTAATGATGTGATCCCGTTAATCAAATGACAACTCATGTCTATGGCTAGGAAACATAACCATCTTTGATCAACGAGCTAGTCAGGTAGAGGCATACTAGTGACACTCTGTTTGTCTATGTATTCGCACAAGTTTTATGTTTCCGGTTAATACAATTCTAGCATGAATAATAAACATTTATCATGAAATAAGGAAATAAATAATAACTTTATTATTGCCTCTAGGGCATATTTCCTTCAGTCTTCCACTTGCACTAGAGTCAATAATCTAGATCACATCGCCATGTGATTTAACATCAATAGTTCACATCACCATGTGATTAACACCCATAGTTCACATCGTCATGTGACCAACACCCAAAGGGTTTACTAGAGTCAATAATCTAGTTCACATCGCTATGTGATTAACACCCAAAGAGTACTAAGGTGTGATCATGTTTTGCTTGTGAGAGAAGTTTACTCAACGGGTCTGCCTTATTCAGATCCGTATGTATTTTGCAAATTTCTATGTCTACAATGCTCTGCATGGAGCTACTTTAGCTAATTGCTCCCACTTTCAATATGTATCCAGATGAAGACTTAGAGTCATCTGGATCAGTGCCAAAACTTGTATAGACGTAACCCTTTACGACGAACCTTTTGTCACCTCCATAATCGAGAAACATATCCTTATTCCACTAAGGATAATTTTAACCGCTGTCCAGTGATCTACTCCTAGATCACTATTGTACTCCCTTGCCAAAATCAGTGTAGGGTATACAATAGATCTGGTACATAGCATGGCATACTTTATAGAACCTATGGTTGAGGCATAGGGAATGAATTTCATTCTCTTTCTATCTTCTGTCGTGGTCGGGCTTTGAGTCTTACTCAATTTAACACCTTGTAACACAGGCAAGAACTCTTTCTTTGACTGTTCCATTCTGAACTACTTCAAAATCTTGTCAAGGTACGTACTCATTGAAAAAACTTATCAAGCGTTTTGATCTATCTCTATAGATCTTGATGCTCAATATGTAAGCAGCTTCACCGAGGTCTTTCTTTGAAAAACTCCTTTCAAACACTCCTTTATGCTTTGCAGAATAATTCTACATTATTTCCGATCAACAATATGTCATTCACATATACTTATCAGAAATGTCGTAGTGCTCCCACTCACTTTCTTGTAAATACAGGCTTCACCGCAAGTCTGTATAAATCTATATGCTTTGATCAACTCATCAAAGCGTATATTCCAACTCCGAGATGCTTGCATCAGTCCATAGATGGATCGCTGGAGCTTGCACATTTTGTTAACACCTTTAGGATCGACAAAACCTTCTGGTTGCATCATATACAACTCTTCTTTAATAAATCCACTAAGGAATGCAGTTTTGTTTATCCATTTGCCAGATTTCATAAAATGCGGCAATTGCTAACATGATTCGGACAGACTTAAGCATAGATACGAGTGAGAAACTCTCATCGTAGTCAACACCTTAAACTTGTCGAAAACCTTTTGCGTTTATTCTAGATTTGTAGATAGTAACACTACTATCAGCGTCCGTCTTACTCTTGAAGATCCATTTAATCTCAATGGCTCGCCGATCATTGGGCAGGTCAATCAAAGTCCATACTTTGTTCTCATACAAGGATCCCATCTAAGATTTTATGGCCTCAAACCATTTCGCGGAATCTGGGCTCATCATTGCTTCCTCATAGGTCGTAGGTTCGTCATGGTCAAGTAACATGACCTCCAGAATAGGATTACCGTACCACTCTGGTGTGGATCTCACTCTGGTTGACCTACGAGGTTCGGCAGTAACTTGATCTGAAGTTACGTGATCATCATCATTAGCTTCCTCACTAATTGGTGTAGGAGTCACAGGAACAGATTTCTGTGATGAACTACTCTCCAATAAGGGAGCAGGTATAGTTACCACATCAAGTTCTACTTTCCTCCCACTCACTTCTTTCGAGAGAAACTCCTTCTCTAGAAAGGATCCATTCTTAGCAACGAATATCTTGCCTTCGGATCTGTGATAGAAGGTGTACCCAACTGTCTCCTTTGGGTATCCTATGAAGACACATTTCTCCAATTTGGGTTTGAGCTTATCAGGATGATTTTTTTTCTTATAAGCATCGCAACCCCAACTTTAAGGAACGACAACTTTGGTTTCGTGCCAAACCACAGTTCATACGGTGTCGTCTCAAACGAATTTAGATGGTGCCCTTTTTTTACGTGAATGCAGCTGTCTCTAATGCATAACCCCAAAACTATAGTCGGTAAGAAACATCATAGATTGCACTATATCTAATAAAGTACGGTTATGACGTTCGGACACACCATTATGCTATGGTGTTCCAGGTGGCACGAATTTGTGAAACTATTCCACATTGTTTTAGTTGAAGACCAAACTCGTAACTCAAATATTTGTCTCCGCGACCAGATCGTAGAAACCTTATTTTCTTGTCACGATGATTTTCCACTTCACTCTGAAATTCTTTGAACTTTTCAAATGTTTCAGACTTATGTTTCATCAAGTAGATATACCCATATCTGTTCAAATCATCTGTGAAGGTCAGAAAATAAAGATACCCGCCGCGAGCCTCAACACTCATCGGATCGCATACATCAGTATGTAATATTTCTAATAAGTCAATTGCTCGCTCCGTTGTTCCGCAGAACGGAGTCTTAGTCATCTTGCCCGTAAGGCATGGTTCGCAAGCATCAAGTGATTCCAAAAGCCCATCAACATGGAGTTTCTTCATGCGCTTTACACCAATATGACCTAAACGGCAGTGCCACAAATAAGTTGCACTAACATAATTAACTTTGCATCTTTTGTTTTTAATATTATGAATATGTGTATCACTATGATCGAGATCCAACGAACCATTTTTATTGGGTGCGTAACCATATAAGGTTTTATTCATGTAAACAGAACAACAATTATTCTCTAACTTAAATGAATAACCGTATTGTAATAAACATGATCAAATCATATTCATGGTCAACGCAAACACCAAATAACACTTATTTAGGTTCAACGCTAATCCCGAAAGTATAGGGAGTGTGCGATGATGATCATATCAATCTTGGAACCACTTCCAACACACATCGTCACTTCATCCTTAACTAGTCTCTGTTAATTCTGCAACTCCCGTTTCGAGTTACTAATATTAGCAACTGAACTAGTATCAAATACTGAGGGGTTGCTATAAACACTAGTAAATTACACATCAATAACATGTATATCAAATATACCTTTGTTCACTTTGCCATCCTTCTTATCCGCCAAATACTTGGGACAGTTCTGCTTCCAGTGACCAGTCCCTTTGCAGTAGAAGCACTTAGTCTCAGGCTTAGGTCCAGACTTGGGCTTCTTCACTTGAGCAGCAACTTGCTTGCCGTTCTTCTTGAAGTTCCCATTCTATCCCTTTGCCTTTTTCTTGAAACTAGTGGTCTTGTTAACCATCAACACTTGATGCTCTTTCTTGATTTCTAGCTTCGTCGATTTCAGCATCGCGAAGAGCTCGGGAATTACTTTCGTCATCCCTTGCATATTATAGTTCATCACGAAGTTATAATAACGTTGTGATAGTGAATAGAGAATTCTGTCAATTACTATCTTATCTGGAAGATTAACTCCCACTTGATTCAAGCAATTGTAGTACCCAGACAATCTGAGCACATGCTCACTAGTTGAGCTATTCTCCTCCATCTTGTAGGCAAAGTACTGTCAGAGGTCTCATACCTCCCGACACGGGCATGAGTCTGAAATACCAATTTCAACTCTTGAAACATCTTATATGCTCCATGGTGTTCAAAACATTTTTGAAGTCCCGTGCTACATCTTGAGCTTGCGTTGGTTTTCCCCGAAGAGGAGAGGATGATCCAGCAGAGTAGCGTAAGTATTTCCCTCAGTTTTTGAGAACCAAGGTATCAATCCAGTAGGAGGCCACGCGCAAGTCCCTCGTACCTACACAAAGCAAATAACTCCTCGCAACCAACGCGAATAGGGGTTGTCAATCCCGTCACGGTCACTTACGAGAATGAGATCTGATAGATAATATTTTTGGTATTTTTGGTATAAAGATGCAAAGTAAAATAAAAGGCAAAGTAAAAAAACCAAAGCAATAATAAAGCGTAGGAAGATTAATATCATGAGAATAGACCCGAGGGCCATAGATTTCACTAGTGGCTTCTCTCAAGAGCATAAGTATTCTACGGTGGATGAACAATTCTTGTTGAGCAATTGATGAATTGAGCATAGTTATGAGAATATCTAGGTATGATCATGTATATAGGCATCACGTCCGAGACAAGTAGACCGACTCCTGCCTACATCTACTACTATTACTCCACTCATCGACCGCTATCCAGCATGCATCTAGAGTATTAAGTTAATGAAAACAGATTAACGCCTTAAGCAAGATGACATGATGTAGAGGGATAAATTCATGCAATATGATAAAAACCCCATCTTGTTATCCAGGATGGCAACAATACAATACGTGCCTTGCTGCCCCTACTGTCACTGGGAAAGGGCACCGCAAGATTGAACCCAAAGCTAAGCACTTCTCCCATTGCAAGAACTACCAATCTAGTTGGCCAAACCAAACGGATAATTCGAAGAGACTTGCACAGATAACCAATCATACATAAAAGAATTCAGAGAAGATTCAAATATTGCTCATAGATAATCTTGATCATAAACCTACAATTCATCGGTCTCAACAAACACACCGCAAAAAGAAGATTACATCGAATAGATCTCCACGAGAGAGGGGGAGAACATTGTATTAAGATCCAAAAAGAGAGAAGAAGCCATCTAGCTACTAACTATGGACCCGAAGGTCTGAAGTAAACTACTCACACTTCATCGGATAGGCTATGATGATGATGTAGAAGCCCTCCATGGTGGATTCCCCTTCCGGCGGAGCTCCGGAACAGGCCCCAAGATGGGATCTCGTGGATACAGAAAGTTGCGGCGGTGGAATTAGGTTTTTGGCTCCGTCTCTGATCTGTTGGGGGTACGTAGGTATATATAGGAGGAAGGAGTACGTCGGTGGAGCTTCGGGGGGCCCACGAGGCAGGGGGCGCGCCCTCCACCCATGTGGCTGCCTCCCTCCTTGCTTGACCGAGGGTCCAAGTCTCCTGGATCTTATCCGATGAGAAAATCACGTTCCCGAAGATTTCATTCCGTTTGGACTCCGTTTGATATTCCGTTTCTTCGAAACACTGAAATAGGCAAAAAAAAACAGCAAATATGGGTTGGGCCTCCGGTTAATAGGTTAGTCCCAAAAGTAATATAAAAGTGGAAAATAAAGCCCAATATAGTCCAAAACAATAGATAATATAGCATGGAGCAATCAAAAATTATAGATACGCTGGAGACGTATGAGGCATCCCCAAGCTTAATTCCTGCTCGTCCTCGAGTAGGTAAATGATAAAAAGAGAATTTTTGATGTCGAGTGCTACTTGGTATAATTTCAATGTAAGTCTTCTTAATTGTGGTATGAATATTAAGATCCGAAAGATTCAAGACAAAAGTTCATATTGACATAAAAATAATAATACTTCAAGCATACTAACTAAGCAATTATGTCTTCTCAAAATAACATGGCCAAAGAAAGGTCATCCCTACAGAATCATATAGTTTAGTCATGCTCCATTTTCGTCACACAAAAATGCTCTCATCATGCACAACCCCGATGACAAGCCAAGCAATTGTTTCATACTTTAGTAATCTCAAACCTATAAACTTTCACGCAATATATGAGCGCGAGCCATGGACATAGCACTATGGGTGGAATAGAATATGATGATAGGGGTTATGTGGAGAAGACAAAAAAGGAGAAGGTCTTACATCAACGAGGCTAATCAACGGACTATTGACATGCCCATCAATTGATGTTAATGCAAGGAGTAGGGATTGCCATGCAACGGATGCACTAGAGCTATAAATGTATGAAAGCTCAACAAAAGAAACTAAGTGGGTGTGCATCCAACTTGCTTGCTCACGAAGACCTAGGGCATTTGAGGAAGCCCATCGTTGGAATATACAAGCCAAGTTCTATAATGAAAAATTCCCACTAGTATATGAAAGTGACAACATATGAAACTCTCTATATGAAAAACATGGTGCTACTTTGAAGCACAATATATGAGACTCGCTATATGAAGAACATGGTGCTACTTTGAAGCACAAGTGTGGAAAAGGAGATAGTAACATTGCCCCTTTTTATTTCTCTTTTTTTGGGCCTTTTTTTCTTTTGGCCTTTTTTTGGGACAATGCTCTAGAAAATGATGATCATCACAGTACTATTTATTTACAACTCAATGATTACAACTCGATACTAGAACAAAGTATGACTCTATATGAATGCCTCCGGCGGTGTACCAGGATATGCAATGAATCAAGAGTGACATGTATGGAAGAATTATGAACGGTGGCTTTGCCACAAATACTATGCTAACTACATGATCATGCTAAGCAATGTGACAATCATGAATGTGTCATGAAGAATGGTATGGTGGAAAGTTGCATGGCAATATATCTCCGAATGGCTATGGAAATGCCATAATAGGTAGGTATGGTGGCTGTTTTGAGGAAGATATAAGGAGGCTTATGTGTGAAAGAGCGTATCATATCACGGGGTTTGGATGCACCGGCGAAGTTTGCACCAACTCTCAATGTGAGAAAGGGCAATGCACGGTACCTAAGAGGCTAGCAATGATGGAAGGGTGAGAGTGCGTATAATCCATGGACTCAACATTAGTCATAAAGAACTCACATATTTATTGCAAAAATCTACAAGCCATCAAAAACCAAAGCACTACGCGCATGCTCCTAGGGGGATAGATTGGTAGGAAAAGACCATCTCTCGTCCCCGACCGCCACTCATAAGGAGGACAATCAAATAACACCTCATGTTTCAAATTTGTTACATAACGTTTACCATACGTGCATGCTACGGGACTTGCAAACTTCAACACAAGCATTTCTCAAATTCACAACTACTCAACTAGCACGACTTTGATATTATCACCTCCATATCTCCAAAAAAATTATCAAGCATCAAACTTTTCTTAGTATTCAACACACTCATAAGAAAGTTTTACTATTTTTGTATACCTAGCATATTAGGATTGTTTAAGCAAATTACCATGATATTTAAGACTCTCAAAATAATTTAAGTGAAGCATCAGAGATCAACAGTTTCTTTAAAACAAATCCACCACCGTGCTCTAAAAGATATAAGTGAAGCACTAGAGCAAAACTATATAGCTCAAAAGATATAAGTGAAGCACATAGATTATTCTAACAAATTCCAATTCATGTATGGATCTCTCAAAAGGTGTGTACAGCAAGGATGATTGTGGTAAACTAATAAGCAAAGACGCAAATAATACAAGACGCTCCAAGCAAAACACATATCATGTAGTGAATAAAAATATAGCTCCAAGTAAAGTTACCGATGGAAGTAGACGAAAGAGGGGATGTCTTCCGGGGCATCCCCAAGCTTTGACTTTTTTGTGTCCTTGGATTATCTTGGGGGTTCCATGGGCATCACCAAGCTTAGGCTCTTGCCACTCCTTGTTCCATAATCCATCAAAAGATTTCACGCAAAACTTGAAAACTTCACAACACAAAACTCAACAGAAATCTCGTAAGCTCCGTTAGCGAAAGAAAACAAAAGACCACTTCAAGGTAATGTAATTAACTCATTCTTTATTTATTTTGGTGTTGAACCTACTGTATTCCAACTTCTTTATGGATTATAAACTATTTTACTAGCCATAGATTCATCAAAATAAGCAAACAACACAAGAAAAACAGAATCTGTCAAAAATAGAACAGTCTGTAGTAATCTATAACTAACGCAAATTTATGGAACTCCAAAAATTCAGCAAAAATAGGAAGACCTAGGCAATTTGTTTATCGATCAGAAGAAATTGGAATCACTATTTTATCACGTTCTGGTGATTTTTAACAATTGTTTTCGTGAACCAAAAGTTTCTGGAAATTACAGCACGATCAAATAACTATTATCCAAGAAGATCCTATAGGTTTAACTTGGCACAAACACTAATTAAAACATAAAACCACATCTAAACAGAAGGTAGATGGATTATTTATTCCTAAACAAAAACAAAAACTAAAAATAAAATTGGGTTGCCTCCCAACAAGCGCTATTGTTTAACGCCCCTAGCTAGGCATAAAAGCAAGGATAGATCTAGGTATTGCCATCTTTGGTGGGCAATCCTTCAACGAGGCATCTACCTTCCTTAGAAATTTCTTTCTTTCTAGTAATTATCAAATTTTTAGGCAAAAGATCGAAAAATTCATTCATAGCAAATGTTTCCTTAATGATAGGAAAAAGATTGGGATGAATACTTATAGATTTAAGATCTGTGGTTTCCTTACTAGAAGATTCACCCTTATTCTTAGGAACATACATGAGCTTAGCAATTTTAGTAGGTGGACTTGGAGTATTCTTTACGGAAGAAAAAGCGGTTCCCAAGTTGGTAATGATACCCTCATGTTTATCAATTCTAGAGGAATCTTCATTTATTTTCTCATTAACTATGGGTTCCTTCTCCTTAATATTTTTCAAAGTTACTCCTACCTTAGATCCACATTGGGTAATTTGATTGTGGATCTTTTTATCTAGATTTTCAATTGACTCAACGGTAGCAACTTTATTTTCAATAATTTCAAGTCTTTGGATTATACGCTCCAAAGTTAACATAGTTCCATTGACCAAAAGAGGTGGTGAGCCAAATAAATCTATCATAGCGTTATAAGAATCAAAAGCATGGCTACCCAAGAAATTCCCTCCGGTAATGGTATCAAGGATATATCTATACCAAGGATTAGCACCTACATAAAAATTGCAGAGAAGAACAGAAGTAGATTGCTTCCTGGTAGATCTATTTTGAGCATTGCAAATTCTATACCAAGCGTCTTTTAGATTTTCTCCATCCCTTTGCTTAGAATTTAGAACTTCATTCTCAGGAGACAACGGAGAAGATATAAGACTAGCCATAACGACAAGCAAACGAGAAATAGGCAAACGGAAAAGAGAGGGCGAATAAAACGGCAAGGGTGAAGTGGGGGAGAGGAAAACGAGAGGCAAATGGCAAATAATGTAATGCGGGAGATAAGGGATTGTGATGGGTACTTGGTATGTTGACTTTTGCGTAGACTCCCCGGCAACAGCGCCAGAAATCCTTCTTGCTACGTCTTGAGCTTGCGTTAGTTTTCCCCGAAGAGGAGAGGATGATGCAGCAGAGTAGCATAAGTATTTCCCTCAGTTTTTGAGAACCAAGGTATCAATCCAGTAGGAGGCCACGTGCAAGTCCCTCGTACCTAGACAAAGCAAATAACTCATCGCAACCAACGCGAATAGGGGTTGTCAATCCCTTCACGGTCACTTACGAGAATGAGATCTGATAGAGATGATAGATAATATTTTTGGTATTTTTGGTACAAAGATGCAAAGTAAAATAAAAGGCAAAGTAAAAAAGCAAAGCAATAATAAAGCATAGGAAGATTAATATGATGATAATAGACCCGGGGGCCATAGATTTCACTAGTGGCTTCTCTCAAGAGCATAAGTATTCTATGGTGGGTGAACGAATTACTATTGAGCAATTGACAGAATTGAGCATAGTTATGAGAATATCTAGGTATGATCATGTATATAGGCATCACGTCCGAGACAAGTAGACCGACTCCTGCCTGCATCTACTACTATTACTCCACTCATCGACCGCTATCCAGCATGCTTCTAGAGTATTAAGTTAATGAAAACAGAGTAACACCTTAAGCAAGATGACATGATGTAGAGGGATAAATTCATGCAATATGATAAAACCCCATCCTGTTATCCTCGATGGCAACAATACAATATGTGCCTTGCTGCCCCTCATCCTTTGGGGAAAGGACACCGCAAGATTGAACCCAAAGCTAAGCACTTCTCCCATTGCAAGAACTACCAATCTAGTTGGCCAAACCAAACGGATAATTCAAGAGACTTGCAAAGATAACCAATCATACATAAAAGAATTCAGAGAAGATTCAAATATTACTCATAGATAATCTTGATCATAAACCCACAATTCATCGGTCTCAACAAACACACCACAAAAAAGAAGATTACATCGAATAGATCTCCACGAGAGAGGGGGAGAACATTGTATTGAGATCCAAAAAGAGAGAAGAAGCCATCTAGCTACTAACTATGGACCCGAAGGTCTGAAGTAAACTACTCACACTTCATCGGAGAGGCTATGATGATGATGTAGAAGCCCTCCGTGGTGGATTCCCCTTCCGGCGGAGCTCCGGAACAGGCCCTTAGATGGGATCTCGTGGATACAGAAAGTTGCGGCGGTGGAATTAGGTTTTTGGCTCCGTCTCTGATCTGTTGGGGGTACGTAGGTATATATAGGAGGAAGGAGTACGTCGGTGGAGCTTCGGGGGGCCCACGAGGCAGGGGGGCGCGCCCTCCACCCTCGTGGCCGCCTCCCTCCTTTCTTGACCAAGGGTCCAAGTCTCCTGGATGTTATCCGATGAGAAAATCATGTTCCCGAAGATTTCATTCCGTTTGGACTCCGTTTGATATTTCGTTTCTTCGAAACACTGAAATAGGCAAAAAATAGCAAATCTGGGCTGGGCCTCCGGTTAATAGGTTAGTCCCAAAAGTAATATAAATGTGGAAAACAAAGCCCAATATAGTCCAAAATAATAGATAATATAGCATGGAGCAATCAAAAATTATAGATACGTTGGAGACGTATCATCCCGCTTCTAAGCCGTAAAGCATGGTGCACTTAACTATCAAGTAGTCATCATACCGAGCTTTTGTCAAAACGTTCAAAACATCTGCATCTGCTCCTGCAATAGTTCTGTCACCTAGCGGTGCATCAAGGACATAATTCTTGTGTGCAGCAATGAGGATAAACCTCAGATCACGGACGAAGTCCTCATAATTGCTACTATCATCTTTCAACATATTTTTTCTCTAGGAACATATAAAAATTAAACGGGGAGCAACATCGCGAGCTATTGATCTACAACATAGATATGCTAATACTACCAGGACTAAGTTCATGATAAATTAAAGTTCAGTTAATAAAATTATTAAAGAACTCCCACTTAGATAGACATCCCTCTAATCCTCTAAGTGATCACGTCATCCATATCAACTAAACCATGTCCGATCATCACGTGAGATGGAGTAGTTTCAATGGTGAATATCACTATGTTGATCATATCTACTATATGATTCACGCTCGACCTTTTGGTCTCAGTGTTCCGGGGCCATATCTGTTATATGCTAGACTCGCCAAGTTTAACCTGAGTATTCCGCATGTGCAACTGTTCTGCACCCGTTGTATTTGAACGTAGAGCCTATCACACCCTATCATCACGTGGTGTCTCAGCACGAAGAACTTTCGCAACGCTGCATACTCAGGGAGAACAGTTATACATTGATAATTTAGTGAGAGATCATCTTATAATGCTACCGTCAATCAAAGCAAGATAAGATGCATAAAAGATAAACATCACATGCAATCAATATAAGTGATATGATATGGCCATCATCATCTTGTGCTTGTGATCTCCATCTCCGAAGCACCGTCATGATCACCATCATCACCGGCGCGACACCTTGATCTCCATCGTAGAATCGTTGTCGTCTCGCCAACTTATGCTTCTACGACTATCGCTACCACTTAGTGATAAAGTAAAACATTACAGGGCATTTGCATTGCATACAATAAAGCGACAACCATATGGCTCCTGCCAGTTGCCGATAACTCGGTTACAAAACATGATCATCTCATACAATAAAATATAGCATCATGCCCTGACCATATCACATCACAACATGCCCTGCAAAAACAAGTTAGACGTCCTCTACTTTGTTGTTGCAAGTTTTACGTGGCTGCTATGGGTTGAGCAAGAACCATTCTTACCTACGCATCAAAACCACAACGATAGTTTGTCAAGTTGGTGTTGTTTTAACCTTCGCAAGGACCGGGCGTAGCCACACTCGGTTCAACTAAAGTTGGAGAAACTGACACCCGCTAGTCACCTGTGTGCATAGCACGGCGGTAAAACCAGTCTCGCGTAAGCGTACGCGTAATGTCGGTCCGGGCCGCTTCATCCAACAATACCGCCGAACTAAAGAATGACATGCTGGTAAGCAGTATGACTTGTATCGCCCACAACTCACTTGTGTTCTACTCGTGCATAAAACATCTACGCATAAAACCTGGCTCGGATGCCACTATTGGGGAACATAGTAATTTCAAAAAAAATCCTACGCACACACAGGATCATGGTGATGCATAGCAACGAGAGGGGAGAGTGTTGTCCATGTACCCTCATAGACCGAAAGCGGAAGCGTTAGCACAACATGGTTGATGTAGTCGTACGTCTTCACGATCCGACCGATCAAGTACCGAACGCACGGCACCTCCGAGTTCAGCACACGTTCAGCTCGATGACGTCCCTCGAACTCCGATCCAGTCAAGCTTTCAGGCAGAGTTCCGTCAGCACGACGGCGTGGTGACGATGATGATGTTCTACCGACGCAGGGCTTCGCCTAAGCACCGCGATGATATTATCGAGGTGGATTATAGTGGAGGGGGCACTGCACACGACTAAGAGATCAAGAGATCAATTGTTGTTTGTCCAAGGGGTGCCCCCCTCCCCGTATATAAAGGAGTGGACGAGGGGGAGGGCCGGCCCTCTCTATGGCGCGCCCTAGGAGGAGTCCTACTCCCATCGGGAGTAGGATTCCCCCCCCCCCCTTCCAAGTAGTAGGAGTAGGAGTCAAGGAAAGGGGAGAGAGAAGAGAAGGAAGGAGGGGGCGCAGCCCCTCCCCCTAGTCCAATTCGGACTAGGCCTTGGGGGGGTGCCCAGCCTCTCCTCTCCCTTTCCCCTAAAGCCCAATAAGGCCCATATACTCCCCGGTGAATTCCCGTAACTCTCTCGTACTCCGAAAAATACCCGAATCACTCGGAACCTTTTCGATGTCCGAATATAGTCGTCCAATATATCGATCTTTACGTCTCGACCATTTCGAGACTCATCGTCATGTCCCCGATCTCATCCGGGACCCTGAACTACCTTCGGTACATCAAAACACATAAACTCATAATATAACCATCATCGAACTTTAAGCGTGCGGACCCTACGGGTTCGAGAATAATGTAGACATGACCGAGACATGTCTCCGGTCAATAACCAATAGCGGAACCTGGATGCTCATATTGGCTCCCACATATTCTAAGAAGATCTTTATCGGTCAAACCGCATAACAACATACGTTGTTCCCTTTGTCATCGGTATGTTACTTGCCCGAGATTCGATCGTCGGTATCTCAATACCTGACACGTCTCCGTCGTATCTACTTTTCCAAACACTTTTGCCCTTGTTTTGGACTCTAACTTGTATGATTTGAATGGAGCTAACCCGGACTGACGCTGTTTTCAGCAGAATTGCCATGATGTTGTTTTATGTGCAGAAAACAAAAGTTCTCGGAATGACCTGAAACTCCACGGGATGTCTTATAAAAAATAACAAAAAATCCTCGCCAAAGATGAAGAGCAGGGGGCCCACACCCTGTCCACGAGGGTGGGGGCGCCCCCCTAGGGCGCGCCCCCTACCTCGTGGGCCCCCTGGAGACCCTCCAACTCCATATATTGGCTTTCGGGAAGAAAAAATCAGAGAGAAAGTTTCATCACGTTTTACGATACGGAGCTGCCGCCAAGCCCTAATCTCTCTCGGGAGGGCTGATCTGGAGTCCGTTCGGGGCTCCGGAGAGGGGGTTTCGTCGCCGTCGTCATCATCAACCATCCTCCATCACCAATTTCATGATGCTCACCGCCGTGCGTGAGTAATTCCATCGTAGGCTTGCTGGACGGTGATGGGTTGGATGAGATTTATCATGTAATCGAGTTAGTTTTGTTAGGGTTTGATCCCTAGTATCCACTATGTTCTGAGATTGATGTTGCTATGACTTTGCTATGCTTA
Source organism: Aegilops longissima (assembly GCA_021605205.1). Taxonomy (NCBI): domain Eukaryota; kingdom Viridiplantae; phylum Streptophyta; class Magnoliopsida; order Poales; family Poaceae; genus Aegilops; species Aegilops longissima. The sequence continues at coordinate 170,431,642 of CM038677.1, read as the reverse complement.
ATGCTTGTCACTAGGGCCCGAGTGCCATGATTTCAGATCTGAACCTATTATGTTTTCATGAATATATGTGTGTTCTTGATCCTATCTTGCAAGTCTATAGTCACCTACTATGTGTTATGATCCGCAACCCCAAGTGACAATAATCGGGACCACTCCGGTGATGACCATAGTTTGAGGAGTTCATGTATTCACTATGTGCTAATGCTTTGTTCGGTTCTCTATTAAAAGGAGGCCTTAATATCCCTTAGTTTCGATAGGACCCGCTACCACGGGAGGGTAGGACAAAAGATGTCATGCAAGTTCTTTTCCATAAGCACGTATGACTATTTACGAATACATGCCTACATTACATTGATGAATTGGAGCTAGTTCTGTGTCACCCTATGTTATGATCATTACATGACGAACCACATCCGCATAATTATCCATCACCGATCCGGTGCCTCTGAGTTTTCCATATCTTGGCTTACGCTTATTTACTTTTCTTTTACTCTTGTTACAATCACTAAAAAATACCAAAAACATTGCTTTTGCTGTCTTTATTTTTGTTACCGTTACCACCACTATCATATTACTTTGCTACTAAACACTTTGCTGCAGATACTAAGTTTCCAGGTGTGGTTGAATTGACAACTCAGCTGCTAATACTTGAGAATACTCTTTGGCTCCCCTTGTGTCGAATCAATAAATTTGGGTTGAATACTCTACCCTCGAAAACTGTTGCGATCCCCTATACTTGTGGGTTATCAAGACCTTTTTCTCAAGGCCGTTGCCGGGAGCATAGCTCTATTCTTTGAGTCACTTGGGATTTATATCTGCTGGACACTATGAAGAACTTGAAAGACGCTAAGACAACAATTTATCCCTCAACTACGAGGGAGGTAAGGAACTACCATCTAGCTCGCACTTGATTCACCTTCATTATGAGTAAGCTAGCGACACCTAAACCTGCTTCTGCTATTCGTTCCGATATGTCGCATGTTATTGATGATGCCACTTCTGCTATGCATGATACTTATGATGAAACTACTTCTATGCTTGATACTACTGTGCCCCTTGGTGAATTTCTAGATGAAGAAATTTCTAGGTCTATAGAAAGAGAAATTATTGAAACTGAATACAATGATGAAAGTGATGATGAAAATATGCCTGCTATTCCTGAGGGTTATCTTTTTTATGCTGAATCTTCTGCGGCTATTTTTGCTTGTAAGGATAGATATGAACTTAAGAGGCTGCTAGTTAAATGGAGTAAAGAATCTCTTAGAGATAGGATGAGACCTGACCCTGCTTTTGCCACTTCACCTATTTGTGTTCCTGATAAGGATTATGAATTCTCTATTGATCCTGATATAATTACTTTGGTTGAATCTGATCCTTTTTACGGCTATGAATCTGAAACTGTTGTGGCACATCTTACTAAGTGAAATGATATAGCTGCCCTTTTTACTAATGATGAGAGATCGCGCTACTTTTATATACTCAAAATATTTCCGTTCTCATTAAAGGGTGATGCTAAGATATGGTTTAATTCTCTTGATCCTGGTTGTGTGCGTAGTCCCCAGGATATGATTTATTACTTCTCTGCTAAATATTTCTCTGCTCATAAGAAACAAGCTGCTTTGAGGGATATATATAATTTTGTGCAAATTGAAGAAGAGAGTCTCCCACAAGCTTGGGGGAGGCTTCTCAAGTTACTTAATGCTTTGCCTGACCATCCTATTAAGAAACCTGAAATACTTGATATCTTTTATAATGGACTAACCGATGCTTCCAGAGATTACCTGGATAGTTGTGCTGGTTCTCTTTTCAGGGAAAGAACACCGGATGAAGCTGAAATTCTATTGAATAATATGTTGAAAAATGAAAATAATTGGACACCTCCTGAGCCAACTCCCGAGCCAGCTCCTGAGCCAATTACTGATCCTATTCCTAAACCAACTCCGAAGAAGAGAGGTGTTCTATTTCTCAGTCCTGAAGATATGCAAGAGGCAAAGAAATCTATGAAAGAAAAAGGTATTAAAGCTGAAGATGTTAAGAATTTACCTCCTATTGAAGAAATACATGGTCTTAATTTACCGCCTGTTGAAGAAGTGTATGATCTCAATTCTTTATTCACTGAAGAACCTCCTAATCCTGATATCCCGACACAAGTAGTAAGGGTAAATTCTCTCTACAGATATGAGAAAGCTGAAGTCCCTCCTACTAAAATTGCTAGTCAGTGCTTGGATGAGTTTGATAATTTTATGTTTAAGCAAGATGACTTTAATGCTTATTTTGGTAGACAATTAAAACAGAATACCTTTATGATTAAACGCTTGGGTGATTATATGGCTAATATTAGAGGTGAACTTAAACTTGTTAGCAAACATGCTTCTATGGTTACCACTCAAGTAGAACAAGTACTTAATGCTCAGAAAGAAGTGCTTGATGAAATGAATAGTAAGAAAAATGATTATGCTGTTAGAGTGGCTACTAGAACTGGTAGAATGACTCAGGAACCTTTGTATCCTGAAGGCCACCCTAAGAGAATCGAGCAAGATTCTCAGAGAAATAATATTGATATGCCTAGTTCTTCTAAAAGGAAGAAAAAGAAAAATGATAGAACTGTGCAAAATTCTAGTGAACCTATTGCTGAACCACCTGAGAATCCAAATGATATCTCTATGTCTGATGCTGAAACACAATCTGGTAATGAACATGAACCTAGTGAAAATGTTGATGATGATGTTCATGATAATGCTCAACCTAGTAATGATAATGATGTAGAAGTTGAACCTGCTGTTGATCTTGATAACCCACAATCAAAGAATCAATGTTATGATAAAAGAGACTTCATTGCTAGGAAACATGGTAAAGAAAGAGAACCATGGGTTCAGAAACCCATGCCTTTTCCTCCCAAACCATCCAAGAAAAAGGATGATGAGGATTTTGAGCGCTCTGCTGAAATGATTAGACCCATCTTTTTGCGTATGCGATTGACTGATATGCTCAAAATGAATCCTTGCGCTAAATATATGAAAGATATTGTTACAAATAAAAGAAAGATACCAAAAGCTGAAATTTCCACCATGCTTGCTAATTATACTTTTAAGGGTGGAATACCAAAGAAACTTGGAGATCCAGGAGTACCTACTATACCATGCTCCATTAAGAGAAATTATGTTAAAACTGCTTTATGTGATCTTGGAGCCGGTGTGAGTGTTATGCCTCTCTCTTTATATCATAGACTTGACTTGAATAAGTTGACACCTACTGAAATATCTTTGCAAATGGCTGATAAATCAACTGCTATACCTGTCGGTATTTGTGAGGATGTGCCTATTGTGGTTGCAAACGTTACTATTTTAACGGACTTTGTTATTCTTGATATTCCCGAGGACGATAGTATGTCTATTATTCTTGGAAGACCTTTCCTTAATACTGTAGGGGCTGTTATTGATTGGAACAAAGGCAATGTCACTTTTCATGTTAATGGTAATGAGCACACGGTACACTTTTCGAGGAAACAACCTCAAGTTCATAGTTTCAACTCTATTGGAAAAATTCCATCGATTATATTTGGAGGTTTTGAATTTCCTCTCCCTACTGTCAAGAAGAAATATGATATACTTATTATTGGGGATGTCCATATCCTCGTTGAGGTAACATAGTGTTATTCAAAATTTCTCCGGTTCCATGATTATCAGAATGAGTTTGTTAACAAGACTTGATCAACCTTGTTAGTGGATTCTTTTTTATGAGCATGAGATGGACGAAACTAGAAGCACAACCTTCTGTACCCTCTTTATATTTTCTGTTACTTAGTAGAAATAAAGTAAAAATAGTATTTTTCTGTTTGTTTCCTGATTTATCCGTGCAATATAAAAATATCCCGAAAATAAAAGTCCTCAGAATGCCATGTCAATTTAATATGATTTTTTCGGGAATATTTGAGGATTTTAGTGCAAAAATTACATGGGGAGCTGCCACTGCCACGAGGGTGGAGGGCGCGCCCTACCCCCCTGGGCGCGCCCCCTGCCTCGTGGGCCCACGGTGGCCCTCCTCCACTTAACCCTGCACCCATCTTCTTCCTCTGCCTCACACAAACCCGAAAAACCAACTCAAGCTCGTGTTCCAGCCACTTTTGCTGCGATTTTCGATCTCCTTGCTCAAATCACCTCTCACAAAACTGCTTGGGGAGATTGTTCCTTCGTATGTGACTCCTCCATTGGTCCAATTAGTTTTTGTTCTAGTGTTTTATTCTTTGCAAATTTGTGCTGCATAGGTGACCATGTTCTTGAGCTTGCATGTCAAATTTATATGGTTCCAAGTAGTTCTAATGCTTGATATATGCTCTAGGCACTTGTAGGAGTAGTTGCTATCAATTTTATTGAAGTTGGTTCACTTTTGTTTGAAGTTACTAAAAATTTCAGATTATTTCAGAAACAATGAAGAGACTTTTGAGGGGCTCGTCGAGCCGAAGCTTGAAGGAAAAACAAAAGGAAGAAGAGCAGAAGCCCAAATTTAATTTGCCTCATACCGCGGAGGTCTGGCCGTGTGAATGGCCTTCCGATGACTTCTTGAGGAGATCCGGAATTTATGAGGATTTCTATTTATTGATTGAGAATGCTGGCCTCACCGACTTCCTCCGCGACCAACGTCATCAGTATCTCTTACTCACAAATACTTTTGTGCAGAACTTCTACTTTTTCCCTAAGAAATCACCTCCAACAGTAGAGTTTCATTTATATGACGTTGTTAAGGAGATGACATTAGTAGAATTTTGCGAGGTTTGCAAAATACCCTTTGAGGGCACCTTAGATGAACCACACCGTAATGAAGTGGAAGCTTTTATTAACACTATCACTGTGGGAGAAACCAGGAAGGTTTCTGATGCAAGAATTACTAGCATACATTTTCTTGTTTTGCGCTACTTTGCCTTATTTGCTAGTCGTTGCTTGATTGGTCGCGGGAACTGTGGAAACCTTAGTGTTCCTGATATTATTATTTTGTTCCATGGTTTATACCGCAATAACTCTGTTAGTATGGGTGGAATTTTTGCTAGACGGTTAAGTCTGAACCGTACTAAGGGCCCCATCTTTGGAGGCATTTATGCTTCACACCTAGCTGAATATTTTGAAATACCTATTAGGCATGAGGAGAAAGAAGAAACAGCATTGCCCTGTGCTTATTTAGATTATAATAGTATGCTAGCGCATGATTTTCTTGTTAAGAGTCGCGAAGGGAAGCTCAAATATAAATTGTACTTTGATAAACATCACCCTGAGACTATTACTTTGCCTGCTCCCTCTTTGTTTAACTTGTCTACAGGTCCTTACATTGTTCCGTGGGCGGCTGTTCAAGCCTATCGGAATCCTGCACCAGCCCCGGAACCGGAACCACAAGATGAGCCTCCACGACAGTCTATTTATTCTTGGGATCCTGAGGCGGTTGCCAGCCAGTGGCAGTTAGAGTCCTCTTCATCACATTATGATCCCAACTATTCTTCATCGCAGTACGACCCCAGCTACACCTACGGGTATCAGCCAGGCTATCCTTGGCAATAAACCAACTTAGGCCAAAAGCCTAAGCTTGGGGGAGTACGTATTTCCCACCGACATTACATTTATGTTCACACACACCCATTGCTAGATGTCGGTGCTCATACTCTTTCACTGTATTATCCATGCTAGTTTATTTTCTTTTTCCTGCTTTCTTCTTGTGTATTTGTTAAACTTTAAGAAAAACCAAAAAATTAGTAGTAGTTTATTTTCCCTGCTGTAGTAGTAATAATTAAAATGAAAACCCAAAAATATCTCCCGTTCTTCTTTTGCTTGTTGGGAGCTTTCCCGTGTAAATAGTTTTTATTTCTTTTCTTTTCTTTGGGGGTCAGTAGGAGAATACCATGATTAAATTGTTGAAGTGGCTCTTATATGCATTATTGTTGATTTAACCAAGAGCCCATATTGCCTTGTCTTCTCCTGTTTATTGAATGCTCGCAGATTCCAGCTTAGTCCAATGCACGTGCACTCTTATTATTATTCACACCGTTCGGTCGTGCAAGTGAAAGGCAATTATGATGACATATATGATGGACTGACTGAGATGGGAAAAGTTGGTATGAACTCGACCTCTTTTGTTTTTGTAAATATGATGAGTCCATCATTCTTGATTCAGCTTGTTATGAATAAACATGTTTGCAATGACAATTAGAGATCATCGTTGCTCGTGCCATGCTTGATTAGCTACGAGTTATAATGGTTTACCTTGCGTGCCAACATGCTATTGAGATGATTATGATGTGGTATGATGGGGTGGTATCCTCCTTTGAATGATTTAAGTGACTTGACTTGGCACATGTTCACGCATGTACTTGAAAGAAATCAACATAGCCTTCACGATATTTATGTTCATGGTGGATTATATCCTACTCATGCTTGTATTCAATGTTTATTAATTTTAATGCATGTTCATGACTGTTGTCGCTCTCAAGTTGGTCACTTCCCAGTCTTTTGCTAGCCTTCACTTGTACTAAACGGGAATACTGCTTGTGCATCCAATCCCTTAAACCCCAAAGTTATTCCATATGAGTCCACTATACCTTCCTATATGCGGTATCTACCTGCCGTTCCAAGTAAATTTGTATGTGCCAAACTCTAAACCTTCAAATAAACATTCTATTTTGCATGCTCGAATAGCTCATGTATCAACTAGTGCTGCCCTTATCTTCCGTGTTAGGCGGGTTATTCTCAAGAGGAGTGGACTCCGCTCCTCACTCACGAGAAAATGGCTGGTCACCGGGATGCCCAGTCCGATGCTTTATGCAAACTAAATCAAAATAATTGCAAACAAAACTCCCCCTGGGACCCGTTGAATGTTGGAGGCACTCGTTGTTTCGAGCAAGCCATGGATTGATGCTTGTGGAGGAGGGGGAGTATAAACTTTACCATTCTGTTTGGGAACCGCCTATAATTTGTTTAGCATGGAAGATATCGTCATCTCTTAGTTGTTATGTTGACAATGAAAGTATGCCGCTCAAAATATAATTAATCTCTATTTCAAAATCGAGCTCTGGCACCTCTACAAATCCCTGCTTCCCTCTGCGAAGGGCCTATCTATTTACTTTTATGTTGAGTCATCACCCTCTTATTAAAAAGCACTACTTGGAGAGCACAGCTGTCATTTGCATTCATTATTTGTTAATTTATATCGGGTATGACTATGATTGGATCTCTTTCACCATGAATTACAATGTCTAGTCAGTCCTTGATCTTTGAAGGTGATCTACATTTATGTTTTGCGGTCTCAGAAAGGGCTAGCGAGATACCATCTTGTTATATCATATTATGATCGTTTTGAGAAAGTGTTGTCATCCGAGATTTACTATTATGACTTGCTAGCTGATTATGCCATTGATATGAGTAAACATGGGACCTGAGAATTATTGCAAATGTGGTTAGTTATAATATTTGCTGAAAACTTGAATACTGGCTTGACATATTTACAACAACAAGAGCAAACAGAGTTTGTAAAAGTTTTTCTTTTTCTCTTTTAGTTTGTCAACTGAATTGCTTGAGGACAAGCAAAGGTTTAAGCTTGGGGGAGTTGATACATCTCCGTCGTATCTACTTTTCCAAACACTTTTGCCCTTGTTTTGGACACTAACTTGTATGATTTGAATGGAACTAACCCGGACTGATGCTGTTTTCAGTAGAATTGCCATGATGTTGTTTTATGTGCAGAAAACAAAAGTTCTCGGAATGACCTGAAACTCCACGGGATGCCTTATAAATAATAATAATAAATCCTCGCCAAAGATGAACACCAGGGGGCCACACCCTGTCCACGAGGGTGGGGGGCGCCCCCCTTCCCTAGGGCGCGCCCCCTACCTCGTGCGCCCCATGGAGACCCTCCGACACCAGCTCCAACTCCATATATTAGCTTTCGGGGAGAAAAAAATCAGAGAGAAAGTTTCATTGCGTTTTACGATACGGAGCCGCCGCCAAGCCCTAATCTCTCTCGGGAGGGATGATCTGGAGTCCGTTCGGGGTTCCGGAGAGGGGGATTCGTCGCTGTCGTCATCATGAACCATCCCCCATCACCAATTTCATGATGCTCACCGCCGTGCGTGAGTAATTCCATCGTAGGCTTGCTGGACGGTGATGGGTTGGATGAGATTTATCATGTAATCGAGTTAGTTTTGTTAGGGTTTGATCCCTAGTATCCACTATGTTCTGAGATTGATGTTGCTATGACTTTGCTATGCTTAATGCTTGTCACTAGGGCCCGAGTGCCATGATTTCAGATCTGAACCTATTATGTTTTCATGAATATATGTGTGTTCTTGATCCTATCTTGCAAGTCTATAGTCACCTACTATGTGTTATGATCTGTCAACCTTGAAGTGACAATAATCGGGACCACTCCCGGTGATGACCATAGTTTGAGGAGTTCATGTATTCACAATGTGCTAATGCTTTGTTTCGGTTCTCTATTAAAAGGAGGCCTTAATATCCCTTAGTTTCCGATAGGACCCCGCTGCCACGGGAGGGCAGGACAAAAGATGTCATGCAAGTTCTTTTCCATAAGCACGTATGACTATTTACGGAATACATGCCTACATTACATTGATGAATTGGAGCTAGTTCTGTGTCACCCTATGTTATGATCATTACATGACTAACCACATCCGCATAATTATCCAACACCGATCCGGTGCCTCTGAGTTTTCCATATATCGGCTTACGCTTATTTACTTTTCTCATTGCTATTGTTACAATCACTACAAAATACCAAAAACATTGCTTTTGCTGTCTTTACTTTTGTTACCGTTACCACCACTATCATATTACTTTGCTACTAAACACTTTGCTGCAGATACTAAGTTTCCAGTTGTGGTTGAATTGACAACTCAGCTGCTAATACTTGAGAATATTCTTTGGCTCCCCTTGTGTCGAATCAATAAATTTGGGTTGAATACTCTACCCTCGAAAACTGTTGCGATCCCCTATACTTGTGGGTTATCAATACCTAGTTCAATCTCGTTACCGACATGTCTCTTTACTCATTCCGTAATACATCATCCCGCAACTAACTCATTAGTTACAATGCTTGCAAGGCTTATAGTGATGTGCATTACTGAGTGGGCCCAGTGATACCTCTCCGACAATCGGAGTGACAAATCCTAATCTCGAAATACGCCAACCCAACAAGTACCTTCGGAGACACTTGTAGAGCACCTTTATAATCACCCATTACGCCAGACGCTTGGTAGCACACAAAGTGTTCCTCCGGTAAACAGGAGTTGCATAATCTCATAGTCATAGGAACATGTATAAGTCATGAAGAAAGCAATAGCAGAATACTAAACGATCAAATGCTAAGCTAAGGAATGGGTCAAGTCAATCACATCATTCTCCTAATGATGTGATCCCGTTAATCAAATGACAACTCATGTCTATGGCTAGGAAACATAACCATCTTTGATCAACGAGCTAGTCAAGTATAGGCATACTAGTGACACTGTGTTTGTCTATGTATTCATAAAGTATTATGTTTCCAGTTAATACAATTCTAGCATGAATAATAAACATTTATCATGAAATAAGGAAATAAATAATAACTTTATTATTGCCTCTAGGGCATATTTTCTTCATCTCCTTCGTGGATCTCACGCAAAATTTCACGGCCTTCTGCAGGAGACACACAGCGTTGAAACGCCCCTGTCACACTGCAATGATGTAACTCTCCATTGATAATAGTCATGGACTTGGACCGCCGGATTATCTGCCTGGCCAAAGTTTCATCCTCTGGTAACTCGCCCCGGTTCATATATGCCAGATATGGGAATGTCCAATCCGGGATAACATGAAGAGCCGCCACCAACTAAGCTTCCGAATCAGGAATAGCCAAATCCTCTTCACCAGGGAGCTTAACAGACGGATTATGCAACACATCCAGGAAGACATTAGGTGGAACCGGTTTACGTTGGGAACCTAAACGGCTTAAAGCGTCCGCCACTTGGTTCTTCCGTCGGTCCACATGATCCACCTGATAACCTTTGAAGTGACGTGCAACAATATCCACCTCGCGACGATATGCCGCCATGAGTGGGTCCTTGGAACCCCAAGTGTCGGACACTTGTTGAGTCACCAAGTCCGAGTCACCGAAGCACTTAACGCAGCTTAGGTTCATCTCCTTACCCATCCAAAGACCATGGAGTAAGGCCTTCAGCTGCATTGTTAGTGCAAGGGAACATTAAACGGAGAACATAACAAAACTTATCACCTCATGGGGAAGTTAATACGACTCCAGCCCCCGAGCCCTCCAATTGCCTGGATCCATCAAAATGAATAGTCCAATAAGTATGATCCGGCTTCTCTTCTGGCGCATGTAGTTCCGTCCAATCATTGATGAAATCCACAAGTGCCTGAGATTTGATCGCCGTTCGGGGTACGTATTTCAACCCGTGAGGCCCGAGCTCGATAGCCCACTTAGCAATCCGCCGCTTGCTTCCTATTCGGATTATATCCCCAAAGGAGCAGAGCTGACCACCGTGATGGGATGACCTTGGAAATATTGTTTAAGCTTCCGACTTGCCATGAAAACTCCATATACCAACTTCTGCCAATGCGGTTACCTCTGCTTGGACTCAATAAGTACCTCACTGATATAGTAAACCGGACGTTGAACCGGATATTCCTTTCTGGCCTCCTTACGCTCCACCAAAATAGCCACACTAACAGACCGAGCGTTAGCTGACACATATAGCAACAATGGCTCCTTGTCAACCGGAGCAGCGAGAACCGGCGGATTGGCCAACTGCCGCTTTAAGTCCTCAAATGCTTCATTAGCGCGCGTCCTGCACGGTTATCCGCTTTTCAAAGATCGATACAAAGGATGGCCTTCGCCAAGGCGGCCGATAAACCGCTCAACGCGCGATCCGCCTGCTGCATTGAACATCATTGATACACTTCGGTTTGGCCAAGGAAGTAATGGCTTTGATCTTTTCTGGATTAGCTTCAATCCCCCTGTTAGACACCAAAAAGCCCAAGAGCTTGCCTGCCGGTACACCAAAAACGCACTTGGCCGGATTAAGCATCATTTTATAAACCCGCAGGTTATAAAAGGTTTCCTTCAAGTCATCAATCAATGTCTCCTTCTTCCTTGATTTCACCGCAATATCATCCACATAAGCGTGGACATTGCGGCCGATCTGCTTATGAAGACAATTCTGCACACACCGTTGATAAGTCGCCTGGGCACTCTTGAGCCCAAAGGGCATGGACACATAGCAAAAGGCTCCAAAAGGAGTTATGAAGGTTGTCTTCTCCTGGTCCTCATTTTGATCTGATGATAACCAGAATATGCATCCAAAAAGCTTAAATGCTTGCAACCCGCCGTAGCATCAATAATTTGATCAATACGGGGGAGGGCAAAAGGATCTGCTGGACAAGCTTTGTTGAGATCTGTGTAGTCCACACACATACGCCAAGTGCCGCTCTTCTTAAGGACCAGCACCGGATTAGCCAACCACTCAGGATGAAATACTTCAACGATAAATCCAGCTGCCAAGAGCCTGGCTACTTCTTCTCCAATAGCCTTGCGTCTTTCTACATTGAACCGGCGGAGAAAATGCTTGACTGGTTTATACTTGGGATCAACATTGAGAGTGTGCTCAGCGAGTTCTCTCGGTACACCTGGCATGTCAGAAGGCTTTCACGCAAAGATGTCCCGATTCTCACGGATGAACTCGATGAGCGTGCTTTCCTATTTCGGATCCAAGTTAGCGCTGATGCTAAACTGCTTGGATGAATTGCCGGGCACGAAGTCAACAAGCTTAGTCTCATCAGCCGATTTAAACTTCAGGGCCGGATCATGCTCTGTAGTTGGATTCTTCAATGAAGTCATATCTGCCAGATCGACATTGTCTTTGTAAAATTTCAACTCTTCGGTAGCACAAACTGACTCCGCATAGGCCGCATCACCTTCTTCACACTCCAGAGCAATCTTGCGGCTCCCGTGCACTGTTATAGTTCCCTTCTGACCCGGCATCTTGAGCTGCAGATAGACATAACAAGGCCGTGCCATAAACTTAGCATAAGCTGGCTGTCCAAACTGGGCATGATACGGGCTTCTGATTTTCACCACTTCAAAGGTCAAAGTTTCTGATCTTGAGTCATGCTCATCTCCAAAAGCCACCTCCAAAGCTATCTTGCCAACAGGATATGCTGATTTACCAGGCACCACCCCATGGGACACCGTATTGGACAGTTTAAGATTTTTATCTGTTAACCCCATGCGACGGAAAGTTTCATAATAAAGGATATTGATACTACTCCCTCCATCCATGAGTACCTTAGTGAACTTATAGCCTCCCACCTGAGGTGCCACCACTAGTGCCAGATGACCGGGATTGTCAACCCGGGGCGGATGATCTTCTCTACTCCACACAATTGGCTGCTCGGACTAGCAAAAATAACGGGGCACCGCCGGTTCAACGGCATTCACCGCCCTATTATGAAGCTTCTGATCGCGCTTGTCCAGGCTAGTGGTGAAGACATGATACTGTCTGCTATTCAACTGCTTCGGGTTGCTCTGATAACCCGACTGCTGCTGCTGCTGATTGCCCTGATGATTATAGCCACCTTGGTTGCCCTGATTACCTTGATTGTTATGTCCACTCTGATTACCGTGGAATCCTGAACCGGAATTTCCTCCGCCATAACCCAGCCCATGAGATCTGGGGCCTGAACCGCCACCCGGTCCATGATCATACTGAAAAAGATCAAAAATTTTGAACTCCTGCATGATATAACAATCCTTCCAGAGGTGTGTGGATGGTACCTCCTTCGTCCCATGCTTTGGGCAAGGCTGGTTCAACAGATAAGACAGGCGGTCCGGGTTAGGACTCGGTCCTCCACCGCGCTGGGGCGGTTTACCCTCACGCCGCTGGCCCTTGTCATGTGTGTTCGTATTAGCCACAAAGTCTAAACTGTGGTCTGCCTTACGTTTGCCGCCGTTTCCATGACCCGCCGAGTGGTGGTGGTGCCCCTTGGTGTTGCCGCTCCTTTTTCCCTTCCCTGTCTTATCATCATCAGACTCGGGATCCTTGGTACTATCAGAGTCGGCATACTTCACCAGAGCGGCCATGAGAGTTCCCATGTCATTACAATGACGTTTGAACCGTCCCAACTTCAACTTCAGGGGTTCAAACCGGCAATTGCCTTCCAATGTTAAAATTGCGGTATCAATGTTGATGCGGTCCGACGAATGCAAAATCTCTGAAACCCGGTGCACCCAACGGGTTGTTGACTCTCCTTCTTCCTGGACACAGGCAGCTAAGTCCACAATCGACATGGGCTGCTTGCATGTATCCTTGAAATTCTGGATAAACCGGGCCCTCAACTTGGCCCATGACCTGATAGAATTAGCTGGTAAGCTCTTTAGCCAAGTGCGGGTCGTCCCCTCTAGCATCATGGTGAAGTATTGCGTGCACGCCGCATCATCCACATCCAGCATCTCCATGGCCATCTCATAGCTTTTGACCCATGTCTCAGGGGACAAATCGGCGGTGTAATTTGGCACCTTGCACGGGCCTTTGAAATCCTTGGGCAAGCGCACGTTGCGCAACGCTGGGACAAGACATGCTACTCCCAAAGAACTAGAAGTAACTCCTGGTTCCACCGATGTGGTTGGACGAACCGGAGTAAGAGGACGGGCTTCATGCTGCGCCGCTACCTCGGCCTCTCTACGTGCCCGAGCCCGGTCCACCACCTCCTGAGCATCACCAGCACCACCCACCGGGTTATTGCCACGGGGCGGATCACGGTTCCGCGCGTTGCTTGACACTGTCGGTTCATCCATACGCCTGCTGCAACTCCGGCTTGGGCGGGGAGTGGAATGGATCCGATCGCGACTATATGAATAAGCCTCCTGCTGAACCAAAGCTATCTGAAGAAGCTCCCTTACCCGATGCGTCTCGACCGCCGCCGGAGACTCGCCTTCGATTGGGATGGCCGCCAGCTGTGAAGCGGCAGCGACAATGTTGTCCATCGGGTTAGAGTAATGACCTGGTGGTGTCGGGACATGCTGTGTCACAATGTTGTTCTGACGAGGCGGATCCACCGAACGCGGGCGAACCGGCGCCCCAACTCCAGGTGCCTCCGCTCGGTGTACCACCGGCGGATTACTGGTCCCTGCTCCTGGGGTATTAAAGAGGTTATTAGCTTCATAAACCGGCGGTAGGCGAGATTGGTACCTCCTCTTTAAGACATCGTTCGACGCACTCTGATCCAGCATAAGCCGGTAAGCCTGTGCATCCAATGCGGCCCGTTCCGCAGCCATCCTGGTATCCTCTGCTACCAGATCGGCCTTGGCCTGAGTGATCTGATCTTTCACCTTCGCGATTTACGCATTATGCTCGTCTTGGTCCGCCGGGTTAACCTCCGCCATCAGCATTGCCAAAGCGTCAAACAAATCAGACAAAACCTGAGCCGGTGGTCGCACTAGGCCTCCTGCCCCGGCCGCTATCGCAATTGTTGATCCGGAAATCATCGCTGCTGCGGTCGAAGAGTGGAGCGCTGGTTGCGTACCGGCCATGAAGATTGCAACCCGGTTTGGCAGATCAAAGGGGTCCGGAATACTGTCGCCATCGGAACAGCCCTCGATCCGGCCGTCTTGCAACTGGTACAGTGACTCGGTCTCTCCAGTCAATGACTCGTCGCCGGAATAAACGACGGTTTCACCACCAGAGTTCGATATATCCTCAGATTCCCCTCCATGGATGACTCCCACGAAAGCACGCTTCATGACAAGCTTGGCCCGGGCTGATCTCGCACGTTGAGCCGTTTCGACGAGGTCGGTCCAGATGTCCGGCTCAGGGCCCGGTTCGCCGATCTTGCCAATGAAAACGTGTATGCCACCAAAGGGGACCCGGTACCCGTACTTGATTGAGCCGGCCTCGGGGCCCCAGCCTGGATCATCGATGTAGAAGTTGCCGCGACGACTCTTGGTCATCCGGTCCACAGCGTAACCCTTGAGTCCTTCGAATCTGCCCTGTAAGAACTCAAAACCATTGTGCGATAGCCCCACGGTGGGCGCCAACTATCGTTGGTTTGTCACAGCAGATGTCCTCGTGAAAGGACTTAGTCGTGGAGCCATCGCTATGGGTTAGCTTAAAGGGGTTAAACTGGACAAGGGACACGAGAGTTTTATACTAGTTCGGCCCCTTACGATGAAGGTAAAAGCCTACGTCTAGTTGTGATGGAATTGCTGGGGTTTCGACGACCAGGGAGCGAATACGCTTTACCTTAGTCTCGAGTTGTTGTCTGTTGTCCTTGAACCGCCGCCGGGTCGTCCCCTTATATACATGGGTTGACGCTCGTCGGTTTACAGAGTACTGAGGTCGGCTCATAAACGTGACCGGCTCGGTCTCTGCTCTTTCTATCTTACAACACAAGTTTACATACTAATGCCGGTTTATGTCTACAGGCCTTAAACCGGCTGTGGGCCCTGGGCCTTCATAAAGCGTCACCGTCTGTCTTCATGGGTTTCAGATATAATGAACTACCTATGGGGTTAACCCGGCCTCTCCTGGCCGGTTTACACCCAGTGGTAATATTCCCAATAGGATGTGTGGCGGACGAACGGGCTATGTATCCGGATTCGTCTCGTCGTTCTGAGCAACTTTCATGTAGAAAACATTTTCATTTGAGCTACCGTTTATTTTCTATTAATTTTCAAAGTTTTAAATCATTTTTAGGATTTATTTAAATTCGAAATTTTAATGTTAAATTGCTAGATGTACCCAGCACAGTGTACACAAAATGTACACTAGCTGACATGTGGGACCAGGGGGGCCCAGTTGACCGGTCAAACTTTGACTAGTCAACAGGGGGTGGGGCCCCCTGTCACTCACTGCCTAGTTAACTAACCGGATTAGTTAGAATAATTAAGTAGTTAATAGGTTAATTAACATGATTAATTAGGTTAATTAATTCACTTAATTAATTAATCTAATTATTATTTACTTTACTTTTTTTCGTTCTCAGGGGCTGGGGCCCACTCGTCATTGGCAGGAGGGTCTTTAGCGAGCGCATGGGCGCGGTTAACGGGCGTGGTTGCTGGGGCAGAACCCCGTGAGCGTGTGGGCGCCGACGGGCTGGTCTGGCGAGGCCAGCCGCGCGAAGGCGGCGGTGGAGGCAGCGTGGCGCTGCGGCCAACGCCAACGGCGACGCTAGGAGAGGGGCGAGGCCATGGCCGAGGTGGCCGGAGCAGGGGCGGTGGCGCAAAGCGGCGGTTGCCAAGTCAGCGCTGGTGGATGTAGCCGCGACGGTCGTTGGCGAGCCAGCAGCGCAGCAGCCGTGGCGGGCATCGAACACGAGGCGGGCGGCTAGGCGAAAGGAACGAGGCGGGCGTGCAGGTGCGAGTCCGGGCACGAAGATGCCCGGGCGAGCAGGGCGCAGCACAGGGGAGGCTCTCGGGGCACGGTGAGTTTGGCCTGGCGCAGTGGACGGCCAACGGGCCCGCACGCGTCGGGGTGACCGTGGGCGCGGGCGCGTGACAGCTACGGTGGGGCGGTGAGCATGTGTGCGCGGCGAAGAGAGGAGGGAGTGGAGGCCGAAGGTGGCCTCGCCGGCGTTTGAAGAGAAGATGGCGATGAGTCTTGGTGGAGCCTTTGGGGAGGGGTTGGGGATGCGAGATCCGGCGAAGGGGCGGTGGTCGGCGACGAGCGTCGGCGGAGGGGCTCCGGGCGGCGTCGGCAGCAGGAGCGTGCGGCTGTGATGAAGCTGCAGCCAGCACGGGGACGTTGGCGGCGGCCTGTTGGTGGTCGCCGGTGACGGCGGGAGCCGGGGCACCGATGTGGGCGAGGGGATCGGGCGCGGGGAGTTCCTCTCCCTGGCACAAGGTGTGCGTGTGTGTGTGTGTGTGTGTGTGTGTGTGTGTGTGTGTGTGTGTGTGTGTGTGTGTGTGTGGCGGCGGGTGAGGGAGTCGAGGGGGAAAAAGGGAATCGGGTTAGGGTTTGGGAGAGGGGGGTGCGGGGTGGTCGCCCATATAGGGCAAGGAAGTGGGTGGGCCGTCCGGCTGAGGGAGTGGCCGACTAGGCCGACCTGTTGGGTCGGTTGGCCCAGCGGGGGTCTTTTCCTTTTCTTTATTTTTGTAATTTTTTTTCTGTTTCAGCTTAGTTTCATTTTAAATCTAGTTTTATAAAAAAACTACAACTAGCACCTAAATTAGTATTAATAGATATGCTACCGCCCCATTAATTTTTGGTAACTAAATAAAGTGGTTCAATATCTTATTAATTGTAAAAAGGCATTTAATAAAATGTTTTTACTATTGTTTTATTTACCTTAGAGCATTTAGCATTTTATAAAAGAGTGGTTTCTCCACCATCATTACTTATGAATTATTTGACACATTTAGAACATTTTAGATTAGATATTTGAAAACTTATTGTTTGACCTTATTTTGAATTTGAATTCGAACGAGATTTGAATCATCGTGAAACTAACAACGGTAATCATGGTGACGTGGCTTCATTAGCAGAGGTTTATTGTAGCTTAACTATCCGGGCGTCACAATTCTCCTCCACTACAAGAAATCTCGTCCCGAGATTTAAGAGGTAGAGTAAGGGGGAAAGGTCTGGTTACGATATACTAACGGATCTTCTCGGTCTTGGCTGCTCTTCTCGAAGAAATTAATCCCTTTCGTTGTTGTCTTCATTTCTCTGTTGCGGGGTCATCATGATGAAGTAGGCATCCTTTCTTCGGGAACTCCATCATACTTATGAAAGGATAAGGGGGTATTCTGGAAGAACGGGTCACTACAGTGTTGCTTATCTGGTAAATAACATCAGGGAAGGTGGCGGAAAGTAACTCTCGATTTGAAACTTAAGACATTATCGAGAGCAAAGTAAGAAGGTGCAAAATAGAAGTTCCAAGCGCATAGGCAATCGTTCGTCGCCTGAAACAAAGTTTGAAAGGGATTCAGTGCAATGGGAATAAGTATTGCGTCTGATACCAGAATAGATCACAAGGTAGGTGGCCCGTGAATTACGTATAAAGTCAAGCGTGAGGAATATCTTTGGCAACAGGGTGTACAGGAGAGTCAGGTTTCGATCCTGTGGAACTGTGGGTTATGGGCCCACCATGTGGGTTAAAAGTAGAAAGAGCGGAGGCATCTTGCATGGTTATGATGGAAAGACATGTCAGAGGATAGCCTGTCGGTTATGTCGGCAAAACCGTTGGTACCAAGGGCGAGGGATGAAGAGAACCATTTTCCTGCTTGTTGAAACGAGGCGGACCAATAGGCCAAGTTCTCGTCCATCGGTGGTTACCGGAATGTCATCAACAATAGTAACATGGCCTTACTAACAGAGTTGTACAACCGCGGTGTCGGTGGGAACGACACCTATGGGATCACAAGAATCCCTACTACGGTCGCAGGGCGCGGGGTCGTGAGAAGAGCGGATTAAACAGATAGCACACGGTTTCTTTATCCAGGTTCGGACCGCGAGGATGCGTAAAACCCTACTCCTGCTTTGGTGGTTTGTTTATCTGTGTTCTTGAACTAGCAATGGGGCGTGAGGAGCTCCAAAAAGCCGAATCCTCCTCCTGCTCGCCTTGGGCCTCCTTTTATAGGGAAAGGGGTCGCCACAGTGGCACACAGGAGGTGGAAAGGGTACAATGATGCGAGTTCATCCCTCGCATTACATGACAAGGCGCCTTTAATGCGTCTTGCTTAGGTGTCCTTGCTTTATCGGGGACGGGGGAGAGCCCTGTCTCGTCCGTCGCTGCTCCCCTTCGTGTCGACACGCGCCCTGGCCAGCGGTGCCCGTGGTGCCATGTAGGCAGGCAGGCAGCTGAGGTGGCGCAGTGGTGGGTCTCCACGAAGATCCGCTTGCCGCCACGTAGGTGCCTGCCCAATTGGTTTGGTCGGCAGCTGCATGCGAACGGTGGTGGAGGTTTGATTGGCGTGGGCCTGATGGTGGCCCTACGGGTGTTCTTGGCGAGGGCCTCGCCGTAGCCCCGGCAAGGGTATTGCCAGGGCCCCGGCAAGGGTCTTGCCGTGGCGCCTGCTGTCATCCCTGGCAAGGCTCTTGCCGGGGGCCTTGTGGCCCTCCTTGGCTGGGATCCCGCCAAGGGTCGTCATCTTCTATAGTGTGTATCTGATCTTGAATGTCTTCACAAAGATCTGCATGCCACCACGGGGATGTCTCCCGAATCCTTGCCCCATGGGGGCAGTGGACTCAAGGGTGACTCGCTCCGTGGGTGTGGGATTTAGCTGCCACGGCAAGGGTCTTGCCGTGTTTGCTAAAACCGCCCGGCAAGGATCTTGCCGGGAGTCTCGCTTGCTTTTGCTCTTTGTGGTCTTGGTCTTGGCGTCGTTCTGCTCCTTTCGAGCCTCGGCCTTACCTTGGCTCACCTCCTTGCCTTGCTCGGTCTTGGTGGTGCCCATGGCTCAGATGCGCCTGCAGACAGTTATAGGGGTACAAAAAGTGTACCCCTCTTTTTGTACACCGACACGAGGTGTTTACATAAGAAGTGAAATATTACTTCTTAGATCATATAGATCACTAGAAAGGTTAAACCAATCAATGGAAAGGAAAATATGATTATCAGATTAAATAGAACAATGGAAAGGAAAATGTGTTCAAACACATATTTCAAGGGTATTTCCTTCCCAACGACAAGCAGAGCAAGATATCCATGACAGGATATAAAGTAGAAAATCATTTAGGTAAGGGGAGATAAATTTAATGACATTACCCATACAACAGTGTTTGGATAATTGAGCAAGAAACATTTAGTGTTGGGCTTCAAATTTTCTTGTTGAAAATCAGAGTATCACATACATGCTTCGAGATAGCATTGACATGGTCAATAGGTGAAGATCAGACTTTGGAAGCAAAAAGGATCCATCAGGAACAACTTATAGAATAAGTCTTACAATTTCCTGACGGAAGAATGACTAACCTTGCCAAAACAGGAAACTATAACAATAGGTCCTCCGGCCAGGTGTGCTAGGAATGACATCACCTTACCGGGTCATATAAAGACCAATGTTATAACTTTTGGAAATATGTTCCAACCATCATATCAGACCGAGATTCAGATTTGATTGGTGTTAGGATACCTCAGACTCAGGATCCTGAGATATTAAGGTGCGACACGAATTGACGAGAAGACATCATAAGATTCTCGGGAAATGAACTATGGAAGCGAGTTCCAAAACAAGAGTTCATCAGTAAACCAAGGAGAGGATGAGGAGGTGGTTGATGGACTCAGCGACAAATCATCGGGATTTCCAAAGGATGGATTTCCACAATTATGTGAACAATGAGATAACATTTGCCAGATCAAATGGTATAATGATGTATGCTCGAGGAAAACCTACACAATTAAACATTGGTTGAAAGATGCATCCATAATATGGGCTTAGGTAGCACGATCAATGTTTAGAATGGTGATTCAATAACCAATACACCAAGAATGAAACTATCAGTCATTAACTTACAAGCAATTGGATTGCTACAAGTTTTGAATTTTACACCTCACAGTCCATTTGTCGAAATTCCGGTTAGAAACAACACGGAGACCAAGAAATGAATGGAGATGGCGATAAGTATTACTATGTCAAGAATTTCTTGAGAGGTGGTGAAATTCTCACGATATTCTTGACATAAAAGATGGTAATACTCCAAGGTAAAGGAACAAATGCTTGATAGCAAGGAAATCAAGATACAACACAAAGCATGAACAAGTTTGTGTTGGGGGAAGGCAAGGAAGTAGTCGATGACAACACAATTTACCAAGGGACAAGGATGGTATTTCCCATGAAGAATTCAATAGATACTTTGGAAGAGCTCAGAATGTTGATGATGATCACGACACATTTGTCGAGAGATTTCAAGATGTAATCGATCGGCAATGACATCAAGTCAAACGAATTATGAACCGAAAAGTTATTGGAACCATGGGTATGACACAAACTCGAAACCAAGCTCGCTGTTCAAGGCGAAATGATATGATGAGGAAGATCGACGTAAGCTTAGCTCATCGTCGAAATTTATGCTCCAGGAAGGAGGACCAAGTAGCGCAATTAAAATTAGCACGGTAATGATGTAGCCGAAAAGGCTAGGAATAACGTGATCGGGTACAAACTCGTAAGTAAAGAAGATCACTAAGAGTGGTTGAACCGTAGTGCGGACTCGATTCAGTTATCGGGGTACTTGAGTGTTTAATGACTCAGAGCCCGTGGAAAAATTGGAATCAGTGAGAATGTAGTACTTGATGGAGAACTCATAAGAAGTTATGCAGTTCCGTGATAATCTCGAGATAACAGGGTGTGATACTCGGCGAAAGATCAAAGTAAAGGTTGGACTGTTGTATTGATCCACAGAAGACAAGTGCTTAAACTTGCCCGAGAAATGGGATCAAAGAAGAACATATGGTCGGAACCATGATTGCAAAGGATCAATTCACCGATACCAAAGGATATTATATCAAGGAAATAGTTATTATTACAAGAAGCTTCCAGGATAGGATCTACATCGTGTCCATGGGCATGAACACAAAGGTTCAAGGTCGACTCCCACTTCTTTAATGCATAACCTTTCATTCACTTCTCGTCTTCAAAGAAATTGTAGGGTAGAAAATTATCTGGTAAAACACCAGAAGGGTATAACTTGTGAAAACTTTCGGGTTCATACGGTTTTAGGGAAGGTATAGGTTCAACCCATCGGGGCATCTTAGGAACATATACTACGAACTTCAGGAGTAAATAACACAAGCTCGAAAGCAGAGCATCGTTGGCCAATTCAGAGAATAGGATTTACCATTGGCATTATGTATCAGGGAAAGAACTTCCAACATGATTGAATATGAAGGACGTTGTCGGATAAAATCCAACAAAGGACTTGATGGTCCACAAAGGATCTGATGTGAGTATCGGTACTCAAGTAGAAGAGGAAAGAATGCAAATGCAACAAGTTATGGAATCATATGAATAATTCAAAGCTTAAATGCAAAGGAATTATGATTCCAAATCGAAGGATCAGAAGCAGATGCTCTGATCAAGGATTAATAAGTTGAATAGACTGGGCACAATCGACGGCAATTTGATTGGTCAGGAACTAGCTCCTGTTCAAAATGACGTCTGAGCCGGAAAGATAATTTTCAAGGAATACTGATGATTTGTGCATTCACACATATGTTGAATCAACATGATCAGAATGTCAATCACAAAGTATTTTAATGAATATTGCTTGACATATGGAAGTAACCATTATGCAAGCAGGTAAAGAAGATCAAGAGCAATAGGCTACGGAGGATTTCGGAAGATCGAATGGAATTTCAAAAAAATTGCGAAACACCTGAACAACTGGGGATGAACGAATCCCCAATAAGGGTGAGGAATTATTCATACATGTATTCATGAGGAAAAGGAGCTGCAAGGAAGTAAGCACAAAGGATTCTCGGAACAGCGGGAAGTAGTTCAGGGTATCTTGTACTAACAAGAGTAATCGAGAATGAAGGTATGGATGGCAAGTATAAGTAGCTATCCATAGGGATGTCTCGGTGGTAGTGAATTTACAAAGGCGGTGGGCACAAGTGTCTCGGTAAAACATCGAATAGCATCTTCGGAAACTTCTAGTGCAGCAGGCGATCATCTGCAATAATGGGCTCTTCAGGTGGAAGTAGATACGAGAACCTAGAGTCAGAGTAAGTAAAATTGTTTAACCCGAATAGAAGAGATGTCAGAGTCCCAGAGTATAGGTCGAGAAATAAAAGATCCTAATACCACCCAATGGCGGCGTGGGCCGTAAGTTTACGCAGTCATGTTAGTAAAAACTTTTCAATGACTAGACTCAACTTCGCCAAGAAGTTGGAAAGGGGATTCCTACAGACGATCGACTCGATACCACAGCGGCGCCCCGATTCAATCGTACAATAATCATGCACGCAAACGTAATGATCAAGATCAAGGACTCACGGAAAGATATCACAACACAACTCTAAAAACATAAATAAGTCATACAAGCATCATAATACAAGCCAGGGGGCTCGAGGGCTCGAATACAAGTGCTCGATCATAGACGAGTCGATGGAAGCAACAATATCTGAGTACGACATAAGTAAACAAGTTTGCCTTAAGAAGGCTAGCACAAAGCTGGATACAGATCGAAGAGGCGCATGCCTCCTGCCTCGGGATCCTCCTAAACTACTCTTGGTCGTCGCCGGGCTGCACGTAGTAGTAGGCACCTCCGTGTAGTAGGAGTCGCCGACGGTGGCGTCTAGCTCTGGCTCCAAATCTGGTTGCGACAACCAGAGAGAAAGGAAAGGGGGAAAAAAGGGGAGAAAGCAACCGTGAGTACTCATCCAAAGTACTCGCAAGCAAGGAGCTACACTACATATGCATGGGTATATGTGTAAAGGGCCATATCGGTGGACTGAACTACAGAATGCCAGAATAGGAGGGGGATAGCTAATCCTGACGAAGACTACGCTTCTGGCCACCTCCATCTTGCATCATGTAGAAGAGAGTAGATGGTAAGTTCACCAAGTAGCATCGCATAGCATAATCCTATCCGGCGATCCCCTCCTCGTCGCCCTGTTAGAGAGAGATCACCGGGTTATATCTGGCACTTGGAAGGGTGTGTTTTATTAAGTATCCAGTTCTAGTTGTCATAAGGTCAAGGTACAACTCCAAGTCGTCCTGTTACCGAAGATCACGGCTATTCGAATAGATAAACTTCCCTGCAGGGGTGCACCACATAACCCTACACGCTCGATCCCATTTGGCCGGACACACTTTTCTGGGTCATGCCCGGTCGCGGAAGATCAACACGTCGCAGCCCCACCTAGGCACAACAGAGAGGTCAGCACGCCGGTCTAAATCCTATGCGCGCAGGGGTCTGGGCCCATCGCCCATTGCACACCTGCATGTTGCGTACGCGGCCGGAAGCAGACCTAGCCTAGCAGGCGTTCCAGTCCAATCCGGCGCGTCGCTCAGTCGCTGACGTCACGAAGGCTTCGGCTGATACCACGACATCGAGTGCCCATAACTTCACCACGTAGTCGGTAAGTGCGTATAAACCAAATGGCCAAACTCAGATCAAATACCAAGAACTCGTTAAGCGTGTTATTTTGAAGTAACCGTGGACGCCGACCAGGGCCAGGCGCACCTCTCACCTAGGTAGTCTCAACCTGCCCTGTCGCTCCACCACAAAGGTCCACCCAGAGGGCCGTTGGGACAAAGGTCCTTTCAGCCCCCAATCCGTGAATCACTCGCGGGTGCTCCACGAGCCGACCCGACTTTAGTCACCACATGTATCATGTATAAAGTATATAGTATAAACCCGTGATCACCTCCCGAGTGATCACGGCCCGATAGTATAGCATGGCAGACGGACAAGAATGTAGGTCCAATGATGGAATACTAGCATCCTATACTAAGCATTTAGGATTGCAGGTAAAGGTAACAACAGTAGTAGCAAGGACATGCTATGCATCAGGATAGGATAAATGGAAAGCAGTAACAGGCTACACTACTCTAATGCAAGCAGTATAGAGAAGAATAGGCGATATCTGGTGATCAAGGGGGGGCTTGCCTGGAAGCTCAGCCGAGAAGGAGGGGTCGTCAACAACGTAGTCGATCGGGGCACCAGCAGTGGCGTCAGTCAAGTAGTCTACCGGAGAGAAGAGGGGGAAGAAACAATGAATACACTTTAAAAAGATGCATATCAACGCATGACATGACAAGTAACGGTGCCAGGTGTGCCCTAACGCAGTAGGAGGTGATACCGACGAAGGGGGAAAACATCCGGGAAAGTATCCCCGGTGTTTCGCATTTTCGGACAAATGAACCGGAGTGGGAAAGTTGCGTTTTCGCTATGTTAGGGATGTGTGGCGGACGAACGGGCTACATATCCGGATTCGTCTCGTCGTTCTGAGCAACTTTCATGTACAAAACATTTTCATCTGAGCTACCGTTTATTTTCTATTAATTTTCAAAGTTTTAAATCATTTTTAGGATTTATTTAAATTTGAAATTTTAATGTTAAATTGCTAGATGTACCCAGCACAGTGTACACAAAATGTACACTGGCTGACATGTGGGACCAGGGGGACCCAGTTGACCGGTCAAACTTTGACTAGTCAACAGGGGGTGGGCCCCCCTGTCACTGACTGCCTAGTTAACTAACAGGATTAGTTAGACTAATTAAGTAGTTAATAGGTTAATTAATTCACTTAATTAATTAATCTAATTATTATTTACCTTACTTTTTTTCGTTCTTAGGGGTTGGGGCCCACTCGTCATTGGTAGGAGGGTCTTTAGCGAGCGCATGGGCGCGTGGGTTAACGGGCGTGGCTGCCGGGCGAGCCCTCGAGCGTCTTGGTAGCGTGGCGCCGACGGGCTGGTCTGGCGAGGCCAGCAGAGCGCCTGGCGGCGGTGGAGGCCGCGTGGCGCGCGCGGCCAACGGCCAGCGGCGACGCCAGGAGAGGGGCGAGGCCATGGCCGAGGTGGCCGGAGCAGGGGACGGTGGCGCAAGGCGAGGCGGTTGCTGAAGTCAGGCGCGGGTGGATGTGGCCGCGGACGGCCGTTGGCGGCCGCGGCGAGCAGGCCGTGGCGGGGCATCGAACACGTAGGCGGGGCGGCTAGGCAGTGAACAGGGGCGGGGCGTGCAGGTGCGAGTCCGGGCACGAAGATGCCCGGGCGAGCAGGGCGCAGGGCAGGGGAGGCGCTCGGGGCGTGGTGAGTTTGGCTCGGCGCGGTGGATGGCCAATGGGCTCGCACGCGTCGGGGTGACCGTGGGCGCGGGCGCGTGACAGCTATGGTGGGGCGGTGAGCTTGCGTGCGGGCGAAGAGAGGAGGGAGTGGAGGCCGAAGGTGGCCTCACCGGCGTTTGAAGAGAAGACGGTGGCGAGGCTCGGTGGAGCCTTTGGGGAGGGGGTTGGGGATGCGAGATCCGGCAAAGGGGCGGTGGTCGGCGACGAGCGTCGGCGGAGCGGCTCCGGGCGGCGTCGGCGGCAGGGGCGTGCGGCAATGATGAGGCTGCAGCCAGCACGGGGCCGTTGGCGGCGGCGCGGTGTGGCGGTCTGTTGGTGGTCGCCGGTGACGGCGGGAGGCGGGGCACCGATGTGGGCGAGGGTATCGGGCGCGGGGAGCTCCTCTCCCTGGCACAAGGTGTCGCGTGTGTGTGTGTTGTGTGGTGGCGGCGGATGAGGGAGTCGAGGGGGAAAAAGGGAATCGGGTTAGGGTTTGGGAGAGGGGGGTGCGGGGTGGTCGCCCATATAGGACAAGGAAGTGGGTGGGCCGGCCGGCTGAGGGAGTGGCCGACTAGGCCGACCTGTTGGGTCGGTTGGCCTAGCGGGGGTCTTTTCCTTTTCTTTATTTTTGTAATGTTTTTTTTCTGTTTCAGCTTAGTTTCATTTTAAATCTAGTTTTATAAAAAACTACAACTAGCACCTAAATTAGTATTAATAGATATGCTACTGCCCCATTAATTTTTGGTAACTAAATAAAGTGGTTCAACATCTTATTAATTGTAAAAAGGCATTTAATTAAATGTTTTTACTATTGTTTTATTTACCTTAGAGCATTTAGCATTTTATTAAAGAGTGGTCTCCACCATCATTACTTATGAATTATTTGACACATTTAGAACATTTTAGATTAGATATTTGAAAACTTTTATTGTTTGACCTTATTTTGAATTTGAATCCGAACGAGATTTGAATCATCGTGAAACTAACAACAGTAATTGTGGTGACGTGGCTTCATTAGCAGAGGTTTACTGTAGCTTAACTATCCGGGCGTCACATGCAGTTGTTGCATTAGCACCACCGCCGGCGTCGTTCCTCTCAACCTCCACTCCCATGTCCTACTACACTCGCGCGGTCGTCGTTCTCTCTATCTCCTCCTGAAGGAAATATGCCCTAGAGGCAATAATAAAGTTGTTATTTATATTTCCTTATATCATGATAAATGTTTATTATTCATGCTAGAATTGTATTAACCGGAAACTTAGTACATGTGTGAATACATAGACAAACAGAGTGTCACTAGTATGCCTCTACTTGACTAGCTCGTTGAATCAAAGATGGTTAAGTTTCCTAGCCATAGACATGAGTTGTCATTTAATTAACGGGATCACATCATTAGAGAATGATGTGATTGACTCGACCCATTCCGTTAGCTTAGCACTTGATTGTTTAGTATGTTGCTATTGCTTTATTCACGACTTATACATGTTCCTATGACTATGATATTATGTAACTCCCGAATACTGGAGGAACACTTTGTGTGCTACCAAACATCACAACGTAACTGGGTGATTATAAAGGTGCTCTACAGGTGTTTCCGATGGTACTTGTTGAGTTGGCATAGATCGAGATTAGGATTTGTCACTCCGATTATCGGAGAGGTATCTCTGGGCCCTCTCGGTAATGCACATCACTATAAGCCTTGCAAGCAATGTAACTAATGAGTTAGTTGCGGGATCATGCATTACAGAACGAGTAAAGAGACTTGCCAGTAACGAGATTGAACTAGGTATTGAGATACCGATGATCGAATCTCAGGCAAGTAACATACCGATGACAAAGGGAATAATGTATGTTGTTATGTGATACGTCCATTTTGCATCATGCTTTTATATCGATATTTATTGCATTATGGGCTGTTATTACATGTTATGTCACAATACTTATGCCTATTCTCTCTCATTTTACAAGGTTTACATGAAGAGGGAGAATGCCGGCAGCTGGAATTCTGGGCTAGAAAAGGAGCAAATATTGGAGACCTATTCTGCACAACTCCAAAAGTCCCGAAACTCCACGGAAGTTTTTTTTGGAATTAATAAAAAATACTGAGCGAAGAAAGTACCAGAGGGGGCCACCCACCATCGACGAGGGTGGGGGCGCGCCCTACCCCCTGGGTGCGCCCTCCTGCCTCGTGGGCCCCTGGCAGGCCTCCGGTGTCCATCTTCTGCTATATGAAGTCTTTTACCCTAGAAAAAATCATAAGCAAGCTTTCGGGAGAAACTCCGCCGCCACGAAGCGGAACCAATCTAGGGCTCTGGCGGAGCTATTCTGCCGGGGAAACATCCCTCCGGGAGGGGGAAATCATCACCATCATCGTCGCCATCGATCCTCTCAGTGGGAGGGGGTCAATCTCCATCAACATCTTCACCAGCACCATCTCCTCTAAAACCCTAGTTCATCTCTTGTATCCAATCTTTGTCCCAAAACCTCAGACTGGTACATGTGGGTTGCTAGTAGTGTTAATTACTCCTTGTAGTTGATGCTAGTTTGTTTATTTGGTGGAAGATCATATGTTCAGATCCTTTATGCATATTAATATACCTCTGATTATGAACATGAATATGATTTGTGAGTAGTTATGTTTGTTCCTGAGGACATGGGAGAAGTCTTGCTATCAGTAGTCATGTGAATTTGGTATTCGTTCGGTATTTTGATGATATGTATGTTGTCTCTCCTCTAGTGGTGTTATGTGAACGTCGACTACATGACACTTCACCATTGTTTGGGCCTACAGGAAGGCATTGGGAAGTAATAAGTAGATTATGGGTTGCTAGATTGACAGAAGCATAAACCCTAGTTTATGCGTCGCTTCGTAAGGGGCTGACTTGGATCCATATGTTTCATGCTATATATGCTTACGTTTACCTTAATACTTCTTTTGTAGTTGCGGATGCTTGCAATAGGGGTTAATCATAAGTGGGATGCTTGTCCAAGAAAGGGCAGTACCCAAGCACCGGTCCACCCACATACCAAATTATCAAAGTAACGAACGCGAATCATATGAGCGTAATGAAAACTAGCTTGACAATAATTCCCATGTGTCCTCGGGAGCATTTTTCTCTATATAAGAGTTTGTCCAGGCTTGTCCTTTGCTACAAAAAGGATTGGGCCATCTTGCTGCACCTTATTTACTTTCATTACTTGTTACCCGTTACAAATTACCTTATCACAAAACTATCTGTTACCGATAATTTCAGTGCTTGTAGAGAATACCTTACTGAAAACCGCTTGTCATTTCCTTCTGCTCCTCGTTGGGTTCGACACTCTTACTTATCGATAGGACTACGATAGATCCCCTACACTTCTGGGTCATCATTATGCGGTTTGACCGATAAAGATCTTCGTAGAATATGTGGGAGCCAATATGAGCATCCAGGTTCCGCTATTGGTTATTGACCGGAGATGAGTCTCGGTCATGTCTACATAGTTCACGAACCCGTAGGGTCCGCACGCTTACGTTCGGTGACGATCGGTATTATGAGTTTATGTGTTTTGATGTACCAAAGGTAGTTCGGAGTCCCGGATATGATCACGGACATGACGAGGAGTCTCGAAATGGTCGAGACATAAAGATCGATATATTTGATGACTATGTTTGGACATCAGATAGGTTTCGAGAGAGTTCGGGCATATACCAGAGTACCGGGGGGTTACCGGAACCCCCCGGGGAGTCAATGGGCCTTAATGGGCCATAGTGGAAAGGAAGAGGAGGCGGCCAAGGTGGGGGCGCCCCCCCCACCCCAAGCCCAATCCGAATTGGGAGGGGGCCGGCCCCCCTTTCCTTCTCTCCTTCTCTCCCTTTCCTTCCCTCTCCTACTCCAACTAGGGAAGGGGGAATCCTACTCCCACCGGGAGTAGGACTCCCCCCTTGGGCGAGCCTAGGAGGCCAGCCCTCTCCCCCTCCTCCACTCCTTTATATATGCGGGAGGGGGCACCCCATAGATACACAAGTTGATCATTGATCTGTTAGCCGTGTGCGGTGCCCCCCTCCACCATAATCCACCTCGGTCATATCGTTGCAGTGCTTAGGCGAAGCCCTGCACTGGTAGCTTCATCATCACAGTCATCACACCATCGTGCTGACGAAGCTCTCCCTCGACACTCAGCTGGATCGAGTGTTCGTGGGACGTCACCGAGCCGAACGTGTGCAGATCGCGGAGGTACCATACTTTCGGTACTAGGATCGGTCGGATCATGAAGAAGTACGACTACATCAACCGCGTTGTCATAACGCTTCCGCTTACGGTCTACGAGGGTACGTGGACTACACTCTCCCCTCTCGTTGCTATGCATCACCATGATCTTGCGTGTGCGTAGGAAATTTTTGAAATTACTGCGTTCCCCAACACTTCTCTCATGTCTCGCTACACTGAAGCCATCGCCGATGTCGTTCCTCTCGGCCTCCTCGCTCGCATCCTACTACAATGGCATTGTCGTCATCGTCATTCTTTTCGACCTCCTCCTATGTGTACTACCACACTGGCACCGTCGTCATCATCGTTCTTTTTGTTTTTTAAGGGCCATAGGCCGATCTTTATTAGATAGAAGAGAGGGTACAACTGAACCGCCAACAGTCTAGGCGATCTAGAGCCGATGGCTCACTCAAAAGACAAAACAGCCACTCCAACCCAGAGGGCATAAAAACAAAAGACAGCCTCAAGCAGAGAGGTCTACGACACACCCAGCTACCCTCCACAGAGCAATATCCTCACGGATCAGATCAAGGACTACTGGCGTCGCTGGCAATTTGCTAAAAAATCGTTGCATTCCGCTCCTTCCAGATCCTCCAATACACCAGGATAGCAATGGTGTCGAAATTACACATGTCCTTCTTGGGGATTTCTTTTCTTGCTGACAGCCACCATTCCTCCGTGGTACTGCAAGTGTCGTCAGGAATGGAGAAGTGCTCTCCTGTCCATTGCCTGAAGATGCTCCATAGGTGCTGCGTATACCTGCAATGCACAAAAAGATGCGTGCAGTCCTCCGGTTCCGCCAAGCAAAGGGGGCATGTTGTGTTGGACGACCAACCTTGCCGCAGAAGATTGTCTGCCGTGAGACAGTGCCTATGCACGATGAGCCACATGAAGAACCGACAGCGAGGCGGTGCCTTTGACTTACAAATTGGTTTGTAGCACGAAAAACGAATACCAGCCATGAAGAACATTCGGTATGCACTGCTAATAGAAAAGCACTGGTTATCCATCAACCTCCAAATCAAATGATTAGTGGCCTCATGTGTCAGTACAGTGGCCTACGAGATGTCCCAAATTTCGAGGTATTAAGCAAGCGCCTGAACCGAGAATCCTCCCCTTATGTCTTGGATCCAGGCATGATTATGCACCGCCTCCTTGACAGACCGACCCGAGTCACGCACGAAGGAGAAGAGGGAAGGAGTGACCTCGGTGATCGAGCGTCCTATAGGCAACCAGTTGTCTGTCCAGAATCACGCAGGCTCGCCGTTGCCCAGCGAAACGGAATATGTTGCATTAAACATTGTCGGTACTTCCTTCTCTGTGGTGTCCGGCAAGCTGTGCCAGGGCCTTTCCTCTGTCGCCCATCTGAGCCAAGGCCATCGGCATCGCAATGCCAACCCAAAAAATCTGAGGTTAGGCAAACCGAGGCCACCCAACTCCTTGGGCCTACAAACCCGTGTCCAAGGCAGTAAACAATGGCCCCCGTTGATGTCATCCTCGCCTTTCCAGACAAAACCTCCGCATCTCCTCTCAATAATCTTAATCGCCCACACATGCAGTGGGATTACTGACATGAAGTGGATGGGAAGAGCCATGAGAACTGAGCTTGTTAGAGTCAAACGCCTAGCAGCAGCCAACATCTTCGGCTTCCAACCTTTCATCTTTCTAGAGTATTTATCAACTAGGGGCCAAATATCATTCCTCTTCAGCCGATAGATCGAAAGGGGCCAAATATCATCATTCTTTTTGGCCTACTCCTTGATACGTCTCCAACGTATCTATAATTTTTTATTGCTCCATGCTACTTTATCTACTGTTTTGGACTATATTAGGGCTTTATTTTCCACTTTTATATTAGTTTTGGGACTAACCTATTAACCGGAGGCCCAGCCCAGAATTGCTGTTTTTTGCCTATTTCAGTGTTTCGAAGAAACGGAATATCAAAAGGAGTCCAAACGGAATAAAACCTTCGAGAACGTGATTTTGTCACCGAACGTGATCCAGGAGACTTGGACCCTACTCCAAGGAACAAAAGAGGCGGTCACGAGGGTGGGGGGCGCGCCCCCCCTGCCTCGTGGGCCCCCTGTTGCTCCACTGACGTACTCCTTCCTCCTATATATACCTCACGCACCCAAACGATCGAACAGGAGCCAAAAACCTAATTCCACCGCCGCAACTTCCTGTATCCATGAGATCCCATCTTGGGGCCTGTTCCGGAGCTCCATCTGAGGGGGCATCCACCATGGAGGGCTTCTACATCATCACCATAGCCCCTCCGATGAAGTGTGAGTAGTTTACTTCAGACCTTCGGGTCCATAGCTAGTAGCTAGATGGCTTCTTCTCTCTTTTTGGATCCCAATACAATGTTCTCCCCCTCTCTCGTGGAGATCTATTCGATG
Source organism: Aegilops longissima (assembly GCA_021605205.1). Classification (NCBI taxonomy): domain Eukaryota; kingdom Viridiplantae; phylum Streptophyta; class Magnoliopsida; order Poales; family Poaceae; genus Aegilops; species Aegilops longissima. Next base: position 170,399,239 of record CM038677.1, on the reverse strand, counting down.
TAATCTTCTTTTTGCGGTGTGTTTGTTGAGACCAATGAATTGTGGGTTTATGATCCAGATTATCTATGAATAATATTTGATTCTTCTATGAATTCTTTTATGTATGATTGGTTATCTTTGCAAGTCTCTTCGAATTATCCATTTGGTTTGGCAAACTAGATTGGTAGTTCTTGCAATGGGAGAAGTGCTTAGCTTTGGGTTCAATCTTGCGTGTCCTTACCCAAAGGATGTAAAGGGTTGCAAGGCATGTATTGTATTGTTGCCATCGAGGATAACAAGATGGGGTATTTATCATATTGCATGAATTTATTCCTCTACATCATGTCATCTTGCTTAAGGCGTTACTCTGTTTTTAACTTAATACTCTAGATGCATGTTGGATAGCGGTCGATGAGTGGAGTAATAGTAGTAGATGCAGAATCGTTTTGGTCTACTTGTCTCGGACGTGATGCCTATATACATGATCATACCTAGATATACTCATAACTATGCTCAATTCTGTCAATTGCTCAACAGTAATTTGTTCACCCACCGTACAATACTTATGATCTTGAGAGAAGCCACTAGTGAAACCTATGGCCCCCGGGTCTATTCTCATCATATCAATCTCCATCACTTTAATACTTGCTTTTTTTTACTTTGCCTTTTACTTTTCACTTTGCATCTCTATACCAAAAATACCAATAATATTATTTATCATCTCTATCGATCTCACTCTAAGTAAGTGACCGTGAAGGATTGACAACCCCTAATCGCGTTGGTTGCGAGGAGCTATCGTTTTGTGCAGGTACGAGGGACTTGTGTGGCCTCCTCTTGGATTGATACCTTGGTTCTCAAAAGCGAGGGAAATACTTACGCTACTTTGCTGCATCATCCTCTCCTCTTCGGGGAAATCCAACGCAGTGCTCAAGAGGTAGAAAGAAGAATTTCTGGCGCCGTTGCCGGGGAGGCTCACGCAAGAGCAAGTCAAGACATACCAAGTACACATCACAATCCCTATCTCTCGCATTACATTATTTTCCATTTGCCTCTCGTTTTCCTCTCCCCTACTTCACCCTTGCCGTTTTATTCGCCCTCTCTTTCCCAATCTCCTCCTCTTTTTCCCGTTGCCTTTTCCTCGTCCGTTTGTTTGTTCGTGTGTTGGATTGCTTGTTTGTCGCGATGGCTCAAGATACTACCAAATTGTGTGACTTCACCAATACCAATAATAACGATTTCCTTAGTACTCCGATTGCTCCTCTTGCCAATACTGAATCTTGTGAAATCAATACTGCTTTGTTGAATCTTGTTATGAAAGATCAATTCGCCGGCCTTCCTAGTGAAGATGCCGCTACTCATCTGAATAGCTTCGTTGATTTATGTGATATGCAAAAGAAAAAAGATGTCGATAATGATGTCGTTAAATTGAAGCTATTTCCTTTTTAAGCTTAGAGATCGTGCTAAGCGTGGTTTTCATCTCTGCCTAAAAATAGTATTGATTCTTGGAACAAGTGCAAAGATGCTTTTATCTCTAAGTATTTTCCTCCCGCTAAGATTATCTCTCTTAGGAACGATATTATGAATTTTAAGCAACTTGATCATGAACATGTTGCACAAGCTTGGGAGAGAATGAAATTAATGATACGTAATTGTCCTACTCATGGTTTCAACTTGTGGATGATTATACAAAACTTCTATGCCGGATTGAATTTTGCTTCTAGAAATCTTTTAGATTCGGCCGCGGGAGGCACTTTTATGGAAATCACTCTAGGAGATGCTACTAAACTTCTAGGTAATATTATGGTTAATTATTCTCAATGGCATACTGAAAGATCTACTAATAAAAAAGTGCATGCGATAGAAGAAATTAATGTTTTGAGTGGAAAGATGGATGAACTTATGAAATTATTTGCTACTAAGAGTGTTTCTTCTGATCCTAATGACATGCCTTTATCTACTTTGATTGAGAATAATAATGAATCTATGGATGTGAATTTTGTTGGTAGGAATAATTTTGGTAACAACGCGTATAGAGGGAATTTTAATCCTAGGCCTTATCCTAGTAATTCTTCTAATAATTATGGAAATTCCTACAACAACTCTTATGAAAATTTTAATAATATGCCCTCTGAATTTGAGAGTAGTGTTAAAGAGTTTATGGATTCACAAAAGAATTTTAATGCTTTGCTTGAGGAGAAATTGCTGAAGGTTGATGATTTGGCTTGGAACGTTGATAGAATTCCTCTTGAGGTTGATTCTTTAAAGCTTAGATCTATTCCTCCTAAGCATGATATCAATGAGTCTCTCAAAGCTATGATAATTTCCATTGATGAGTGCAAAGAAAGAACCGCTAGGATGCGTGCTTCCAAAGATGCCTTTATTAAAGCGTGTTCTTTTAATTCCTATGAAAATCAAGATGAAGATCTAAAAGTTATTGATGTGTCCCCCATTAAATCTTTGTTTTGCAATATAAATCTTGATGAAACTGAATATGATCTTCCTTTACCTAGAAGGTGTTCTAAGAATTCGGAGTTTTTAGATCTTGATGATGAAATTGATAAATGTGGGATTGAAAGAAATAAAAACCTAGATGTTGCTAAACCTATATATTGGATCTCAAGGAATTTAATTATGAAAATTGCTCTTTAATTGATTGTATTTCCTTGTTGCAATCCGTGCTAAATTCTCCTCATGCTTATAGTCAAAATAAGGCCTTCACCGAACACATTGTTGATGCCTTGATGCAATCTTATGAAGAAAAACTTGAGTTGAAAGTTTCTATCCCTAGAAAACTCTATGATGAGTGGGAACCTACTATTAAAATTAAAATTAAAAACTATGAGTTTCATGCCTTGTGTGATTTGGGTGCTAGTGTTTCCACTATTCCCAAAACTTTGTGTGATTTGCTAGATTTCCGTGACTTTGATGATTGCTCTCTAAACTTGCATCTTGCGGATTCCACTACTAAAAAGCCTATGGGAAGAATTAATGATGTTCTTATTGTTGCAAATAGAAATTATGTGCCCGTAGATTTTATCATTCTTGATATAGATTGCAATCCTTCATGTCCTATTATTCTTGGTAGACCTTTCCTTAGAACGATTGGTGCAATTATTGATATGAAGGAAGGGAATATTATATTCCAATTTCCATTAAAGAAAGGCATGGAACACTTCCCTAGAAATAAAATAAAATTACCATATGAATCTATCATGAGAGCCACGTATGGATTGCCTACCAAAGATGGCAATATCTAGATCTATCCTTACTTTTATGCCTAGCTAGGGGTGTTAAACGATAGCGCTTGTTGGGAGGCAACCCAATTTTCTTTATGTTTTTTGTTTTTGTTTTTGTTTAGGAATAAATAATCCATCTAGCCTCTGTTTAGATGTGGTTTTATGTTTTAATTAGTGTTTGTGCCAAGCTAGACCTATTGGATCTTCTTGGATGATAGTTATTTGATCTTGCTGTAATTTCCAGAAACTTTGTGCTCAGTGCCCGAATTATTAAAAATCACCAGAACGTGATAAAATACTGATTCCAATTTCTGATGATCAATAAACAAATTGTCTAGGTCGTCTAATTTTGGTATATTTTTTGGAGTTCCAGAAGTTTGCGTTAGTTACAGATTACTACAGACTGTTCTGTTTTTGACAGATTCTGTTTCTCGTGTGTTGTTTGCTTATTTTGATGAATCTATGGCTAGTAAAATAGTTTATAATCCATAGAGAAGTTGGAATACAGTAGGTTTAACACCAATATAAATAAAGAATGAGTTCATTACAGTACCTTAAAGTAGTCTTTTGTTTTCTTTCCCTAACGGAGCTCATGAGATTTCTATTGAGTTTTGTGTTGTGAAGTTTTCAAGTTTTGGGTAAATTCTTTTGATGGATTATGGAACAAGGAGTGGCAAGAGCCTAAGCTTGGGGATGCCCATGGAACCCCCAAGATAATCCAAGGACACCAAAAAGTCAAAGCTTGGGGATGCCCCGGAAGGCATCCCCTCTTTCGTCTACTTCCATCGGTAATTTACTTGGAGCTATATTTTTATTCACCACATGATATGTGTTTTGCTTGGAGCGTCTTGTATTATTTGTGTCTTTGCTTGTTAGTTTACCACAATCATCCTTTCTGTACACACCTTTTGAGAGAGCCATACATGAATTGGAATTTGATAGAATACTCTATGTGCTTCACTTATATCTTTTGAGCTTGATAGTTTTGCTCATAGTGCTTCACTTATATCTTTTGAGTGTGATAATTTTTGCTCTAGTGCTTCACTTAGATCTTTTAGAGCACGGTGGTGGATTTGTTTTAAAGAAACTATTTATCTCTCATGCTTCACTTAGATTATTTTGAGATTCGTTAATAGCATGGTGATTTGCTTAATGTTAATATACTTGGTATTCAAGATATGTGAAACTTTCTTTTGAGTGCGTTGAATACTAGGAAAAGTTTGATGCTTGATAATTGTTTTGAGATATGAAGATGGTGATATTAGAGTCATGCTAGTTGAGTAGTTGTGAATTTAAAGAATACTTGTGTTGAAGTTTGTGATTCCCGTAGCATGCACGTATGGTGAACCGTTATGTGATGAACTCGGAGCATGATTTATTTATTGATTGTCTTCCTTATGAGTGGCGGTCGGGGACGAGCGATGGTCTTTTCCTACCAATATATCCCCCTAGGAGCATGCGCGTAATACTTTGCTTTGTTAACTTCAAGATTTTTCCAATAAGTATATGAGTTCTTTATGACTAATGTTGAGTCCATGGATTATACGCACTTTTTCCCATCCTTCCACCATTGCTAGCCTCTTTAATACCGCGCACTTTTCGCTGGTATCATACACCCACCATATATCTTCCTCAAACAGCCACCATACCTACCTATTATGGCATTTCCATAGCCATTCCGAGATATATTGCCATGCAACTTTCCACCGTTCCGTTTATTATGACACGCTCCATCATTGTCATATTGCTAGCATGATCATGTAGTTGACATCGTATTTGTGGCAAAGCCACCGTTCATAATTCTTTCATACATGTCACTCTTGATTCATTGCATATCCCGGTACACCGCCGGAGACATTCATATAGAGTCATACTTTATTCTAAGAATCGAGTTGTAATTATTGAGTTGTAAGAAAAATAAAAGTGTGATGATCATCATTATTAGAGCATTGTCCCAAGTGAGGAAAGGATGATGGAGACTATGATTCCTCCACAAGTCGGGATGAGACTCCGGACGAAATATAAAAAAAAGAGGCCATAAAAAAAGAAAAAAGGCCCAAATAAAAAAATGATGAGAGAAAAAGAGAGAAGGGACAATGTTACTATCCTTTTACCACACTTGTGCTTCAAAGTAGCACCAAGATCTTCATGATAGAGAGTCTCTCATTTTGTCACTTTCATATACTAGTGGGAATTTTTCATTATAGAACTTGGCTTGTATATTGCAATGATGGGCTTCCTCAAATGCCCTAGGTCTTCGTGAGCAAGCGAGTTGGATGCACACCCACTTAGTTTCTTTTGTTGAGCTTTCATATACTTATAGCTCTAGTGCATCCGTTGCATGGCAATCCCTACCCACTCACATTGATATCTATTGATGGGCATCTCCATAGCCCGTTGATACGCCTAGTTGATGTGAGACTATCTTCCCTCTTTTTGTCTTCTCCACAACCACCATTCTATTCCACTCATGGTGCTATATTCATGGCTCACGCTCATGTATTGCGTGAAGATTGAATTTTTTTTGAAAATGTTAAAGTATGAAACAATTGCTTGGCTTGTCATCGGGGTTGTGCATGATTTAAATACTTTGTGTGGGGAAGATGGAGCATAGCCAGACTATATGATTTTGTAGGGATAACTTTCTTTGGCCATGTTATTTTGAGAAGACATAATTGCTTAGTTAGTATGCTTGAAGTATTATTATTTTTATGTCAATATGAACTTTTGTCTTGAATCTTTCGGATCTGAATATTCATACCACGATTAAGAAGATTTACATTGAAATTATGCCAAAGTATCACTCCGCATCAAAAATTCTCTTTTTATCATTTACCTACTCGAGGACGAGCGGGAATTAAGCTTGGGGATGCCTTATACGTCTTCAACGTAGCTATAATTTTTGATTGCTCCATGCTACTTTATCTACTGTTTTGGACTATATTAGGGCTTTATTTTCCACTTTTATATTATTTTTGGGACTAACCTATTAACCGGAGGCCCAGCCCAGAATTGTTGTTTTTTGCCTATTTCAGTGTTTGAAGAAACGGAATATCAAACGGAGTCCAAACGGAATAAAACCTTGAGGAACGTGATTTTCTCACGAACATGATCCAGAGACTTGGACCCTACCCAAGGAACAAAAGAGGCGGTCACGAGGTGGGGCGCCCCCTAGGGCGCCCCCGCCTTGTGGGCCCCTGTTGCTCCACCGCGTACTCCTTCCTCCTATATATATACCTCACGTACCCCGAACAGGAGCCAAAACCTAATTCCACCGCCGCAACTTCACAGTATCCACGAGATCCCATCTTGGGGCCTGTTAGAGCTCACGGGAGGGGCATCCACCACGGAGGGCTTCTACATCATCACCATAGCCCCTCCGATGAAGTGTGAGTAGTTTACTTCAGACCTTGGGTCCATAGCTAGTAGCTAGATGGCTTCTTCTCTTTTTGGATCTCAATACAATGTTCTCCCCTCTCGTGGAGATCTATTCGATGTAATCTTCTTTTTGCGGTGTGTTTGTTGAGACCGATGAATTGTGGGTTTATGATCCAGATTATCTATGAATAATATTTGATTCTTCTCCGAATTCTTTTATGTATGATTGGTTATCTTTGCAAGTCTCTTCGAATTATCCGTTTGGTTTGGCCAATTAGATTGGTAGTTCTTGCAATGGGAGAAGCGCTTAGCTTTGGGTTCAATCTTGCGGTGTCCTTACCCGATGTGATGTAAAAGGTTGCAAGGCACGTATTGTATTGTTGCCATCGAGGAAAACAAGATGGGGTATTTATCATATTGCATGAATTTATTCCTCTACATCATGTCATCTTGCTTAAGGCGTTACTCTGTTTTTAACTTAGTACTCTAGATGCATCTTTGGATAGCGGTCGATGAGTGGAGTAATAGTAGTAGATGCAGAATCGTTTGGTCTACTTGTCTCGGACGTGATGCCTATATACATGATTATACCTAGATATACGCATAACTATGCTCAATTCATCAATTGCTCAACAGTAATTTGTTCACCCACCGTAGAATACTTATGCTCTTGAGAGAAGCCACTAGTGAAACCTATGGCCCCGGGTCTATTCTCATCATATCAATCTCCATCACTTTAATACTTGCTTTGTTTTTACTTTGCCTTTTACTTTTCACTTTGCATCTCTATACCAAAAATACCAAAAATATTATTTATCATCTCTATCAGATATCACTCTCGTAAGTGACCGTGAAGGGATTGACAACCCCTAATCGCGTTGGTTGTGAGGAGCTATCGTTTTGTGCAGGTACAAGGGACTTGTGCGTGGCCTCCTACTGGATTGATACCTTGGTTCTTAAAAACCGAGGGAAATACTTACGCTACTTTGCTGCATCATCCTCTCCTCTTCGGGGAAATCCAACGCAGTGCTCAAGAGGTAGCACTCCTCCACATTCTACTACACTGACGATGCCATGGCGGGCACACTGCATTTTTTCACTACCATCCTCTGCCTCAACGCCTTCCTATTCGTTACTCCACACAGACTTTATTTGCGGCGATGGCGCTAACAAATAGCTCATCATGCCGCCGATGAGATCGCTCGCCCGCGACTCCGTGCTCGTCGTGTCGGACGCGGCGCTGCGGCCACCGCCCACCACTGTCGCGGAGGCACTCTAGTGTAAAACTGTGTGTTATGGTTAGCTGTTAAGTCTTAATCATATTCCATGCAAGCAACCAAGCAACATGCACTCATCTGACCACATTCAATGCGAGCAACCAAACGCGGTTCGTAGAGGCATCGTTACGATGCAGGGAGAGGACATGCAGGCAACCAATCAACAAGCAAATGTTGGTATTTTGCCTGCATATGCGCAACCAGGCCCAACTGGGACAAGTATGCAAGTGAGCAAAAAACGATGCAGGTAACCAAGCGCGCCCTTTGTGAATTCAAAAAAGATTGAGAATACAAAAATGGTTGCAAAATTGAAGAAGTATCCATTTGTTCAAAAAATGTTCATAATTTTGAAGTATGTTTGCAAATTGTGATAAATATTATTAATACATTCTATAATTCACAAAATAACACGGGTTTGAAAAAGTATAGGATTTGAAAAAGGCAAAAAGAATAAACTATAATAAGAAAGGACGAAGAAAGAAAACAGGAAAAAAGACAAAATAATATATGAAAAACCGATTCGTGATCATGTTTGAAAAAAATCAGCAATTTTTAAATGTAAAACAATTATTAACTTCCTTAGCTTTTTAAAAAATATGCAAACATTTTTGAGTATTGTGACCATTTTGGAGACACGATTTTAATTTTTGAAATTGATGAACCTTTTTTTAATCCCTGAGTTCGAACTTTTTGGAAATTCATGAACTGCTTTCAAACTCCCGATTATTTTTCAAAATTCAAGAATATTTTTGCAAATCTGTAAACATGTTTAAAATTCGCTATTTTTCTGAAATATATGAACTTTTTGAATTCGTCAACAATTTTGGGAATTTGAAATTCCAGCTATTAAACTTTTTTTTGATTTCGCAAACATTTTTTGGATTCACAAACAGTTCCTGGAATTCATAAATATTTCTAAAAATTGCAAACTATATCTTTATTTCGTTAATATTTTCAAACTTTAGAACATATTTTTCAATCTGAGAGTATTTTTCAAATTCGTGAACATTTTTTAGAATCCAGGAACATTTTTATGAACTCACCTTTTGAGTCATGTACCTTTATTTATTTCACAACAGGTTTTAAAATTCTTGAGAATTTTTATATTTCTTTAAAAGATAAAAAATAAAAATAGGGAAACTAATACATCGAAAAATTGTTTTTTAGGGGGGGGGGGGGGATGAGATAAGAAGGAGGCGCCCGCGCCTCTTCTTTGGGCCAGCCCAAACTGGGTGGGGTTCCGCTTTTGTTGCCCCGTGGCAAATAGTAGTACGCGAGACCTATTTCTTGAGAGGTCCTGCTCGACGCTCATTAGGGTCAGAAAGAAATGCAGCGTATGGACTATGGAGTCGACCCCGCGACCTAATGATAGACAGCAACAGATTGATATTCAGACTGCATACTAAAAAAAATCAGAAGTTTGTCTTTCGAAAAGAACACGGCATTATCTGTGGTGGTTTGTCTGTTTTTTTTTTGACGCGTCAACGGCGGGCTTACGCCGGCCTGAACCATATATTACTTAAAAGAGATGTTTACAGGGAGGTTACCAGGGGTTGTGAGAGGGAGAGAGGGGTGGGGGGTGGTCAAAGATTACATAGCGTTACAATCTCGCGGCAATGTTTGACAACATAAAGCCCCATTCTTGGAGGAGCGATTTGCGCGGGCATTCTTGCATCGTTGAGACCAAAGCTTGAGATCATCCGCCGCAACCCTAGCAATGTGATGAATGTGCGAGGTCTCATGGCGAAAGACCTTGGCGTTTGGCGCTTCCATGTGTTCGGAAGATAGCGATGAGAACAGTAGAGCGAACTTTATCCCTCGGGGCCATCCGCCAGATATCTGCAATGTTGTTTGGCGAGCCCCTGTAGAGGCTGTCGAGCTCATCCCATAGCGGCCGTAGAGAGGGGCAGTGGAGGAGGAGGTGAGTGATACTCTCGCAAGTGCCACAGAGCGGGCATGCATCCGAGGTAGCGATGGAGCGACGCAGCCTTCGTTCGTTAGTGTATACACGATCCTTGTGAGCCAGCCATATGAATAATCTGCACTTGTTGGGCGCATAGTTCTGCCATATCGCATCTGCCATTGGGTCTGTCGGGTGTTCATTCCAGACCGCCGCGTAGGCCAGACTTGTGGAGAGAGCTTTGCCCTCCCGCCTGCAAACCCTTTTATCGTCCACCTGCGAGTCCAAGTTAACTGTAGCCATAATAATACGCAAGGTAGCCAGTTCGTTCTCCGCTACAAGGGATAACCGAGGCGCAAGATCAAGGTTTAGCTCTGGCGAGTCCAGCACCCACGCGACCGAGGCTGATTGCCTATTGGAGTGTGAGTAAAGCGCAACATATTGGCAGGCGAGAGTAGTCTGGGTGTTTGGGAGCCAAAGGTCAGTGGTGGTTTGTCTGTCATATCGCTGGTATCCATTTTCGCACATGGAGTACATTCCTGTGCTACGCTGAATGTGTAATGACGATGTTGTCCAAAGTCGTATGTGTAATGACGATGTGTCTAGTGGAAAAACGCTGGAGCTCCAGTTTCTGATTCAGTTGGTCGATGGTCTATTTATGCTGTTTGACGTGTTCAGTTACACGGGCGCAAAAAAATCAGATATGGCGCCAGCGTCTTTTGTGCTTGACCTCTCAGTACAATGCAAGTTTTTGCTTCCTGCGAATGTAGACGAATCGTTGTCGAATAAAAAGAAAATAAGTCCTGCACATGGTGAACAGGGATGACAAGTGTGCCCGCTCTGTTGTGCCGACTCATCTACATGAGCTGTCACTGTTTATTTGCTACTAGTAGCAAATACGGGCAACTGTAAAACGGTTGCAGCTGAAATACGGTGGAGGCATACCAGCGTGTCATCGATCACGACCAGGACAAACGTGTGTGATACCGGCCTCCAGGTAGCTCGGCCACCAAAGTGCATTTTCGCGTTTCGTGCCACTGCACTAGCGAATGAGTTCGTGTTAAATCACAACGCTCAAAGGAACGTATTATGTACAGCGACAAATCCATTTTTTAATCATTCCTTCAAAAAATGAATAACGTCTTCATGAACAAATTTTGAAACTCGAACCAACTTTTCAAACGAGTTTTTTAGAAAAAAAACGTGAATAATTATTGAAACCACGAACAAAATTTGAAAATCCAAACATTTGCTTAATTTTTATAAGTTGCAAAAACACATTGATTTTTTTAAAATAAGCTGAACAATTTTAACTACACAGTGTATAGTTTTGTGATATATGATGAACAAATTTTAAATATACATTGATATATGTTGAACAACTTCTAACTATACATTGAACAATTTTTATATACAGTAAACAAATATTAAATACATATTGAACATTTTGTGATATATGCTGAACAATTTAAAATTGTGAACAATTATTTTCTAAAAGTGAACAAAATTTAAAATCCATAAACAAAATTGAGATTTCAAACATTTTCTTGAAAACAAAGTATAAAAATAAAAACGAAAAAGCATAAAATGAATGAAATGAAACAAAAACGGAAACAGAAAAAAGAAAAAAAGAGTAAAAAAAGAGGAAAAACTAGAAAAATAAAAAGAAAACGGTTCAGAAACCTACTAGAAGGTTCCCATAACCAAGTTTTCGCTCGAAGTGAGCCGGCCCCTGCGCGTCGTTCGCTCGCTTCGCTTTAGTGGAGCAGCCTCGAACGGACGCACACGGGCGTCACGTAGGATCTGCCCTATTTCTTGCCTATGGTAGGATCTGCCCTTTTAGTGCAGTTTTCTCTTTCACTGTAGGTCTGGCTTTCTCATGTTTTTTCTGATTTTCCTTTTTGTTTTTCTTTGTTTTGTTCTTTTTTCATCGGTTTTATTCTGTTTTCATTTTTTTCCTCTTTCTTTTTCTTCGTTTATTATCTTCAACCTTTATTGTTTTCTTTGTTTCTCTTCGACCTTTATTATCTTAAACCAATTCCTTTGCCTTTTTCATTCTTCTTTTTGCAGTGGTTTTCTTTACTGTTTTCATTGTTTTTATCTTTATTTTCTATGTTCGTTTTGACCTTCTTTTTTCCTTCTCTTTTCATATACACCATGAACATTTCTTAAATACATCAATTAATTTTAATAATACATATTTTTAATATCTACATTTTATATATATTCCATATTTTTGTATACATCATAAAATTTTTATATATGTCTTTAACAATTAAAAAACATGAGTAATTTTTTAAAAATATTTGTTTTGATACCTACTTTTCTAATAAGAATTCTATATATTTACATCATATTTTTTATATATACATGTTTAAAAAATTTATGTACACATTTAGAAATTTTCTAATGTATGATTAACATTGTTAATGTATTTTTCCGCAAAAATGAAAATTTGAATGTATTTTGTTATGTTACTTTTGTCGAAGATATTCTAAATTTTTGTATACATCAGCATATATATATATAGTAATTCTACACCCGCTAGTAACGCTATGTACAAAATCTAGTAAAGCGATGTATAAAATATAGTAATTCGAAAAATATTTTTTTATCATCCAAGTTTGTAATTTACTATATTTTTACGAAAATTACTATATTTTACATAGTGTGTTACTGTATTTTGTATGTACCTTTACTGGGGTGTAGAATAAACTATTCTACACTCACGCTTAGTTTAGCGTTACTATATATATATAGCCGTTCTATTCTGCTAATATTAGCAGAATAACTATTCTGATAACACTTACACACTGCACGCTTAATGCAAATGCACGTCATTGTTTGAATCAAGTGTCCTGCAGTACTGAGGCGAGTGAACTTCCCGTGGCAAAAAGTTGCACGTAGTGTTTTTTCTGGTACTGTTTTTGCTCTAGTTTTTTAACCGTTTGTCGGAACAAGGCGTGTAATATAAGGTTGAAAAGCTATGGATTAGGCGCAACTTCGCCATGTTGAAAACTTTTCGAGATTCCTCGCGGTTTAAGAGCAGTTTCAAAAACGGTCCGGCGGATGATGAGTGACACCGAGCGTATTTTTGAGATTTTTTCTAAACCGCTCATCGGAATGAAGCAAATGATACGCCGTTGGAAATATATCGTCGAGACGCATATTTTTCATATCTATTATTTTCTCTAATTCGTTACGGTTTAAGAGCAGTTTCAAATTACTAAATCGCGGAATTCTGTTTTTCAAATTTTTTCAAATTTTTTATACTGTTTTCGCTCCAGTTTTTTAACCATTTGTCAAAACGAGGCGTGTAATACACCGTTGAAAAGCTGTGGACTAGGATCAACTTTCATATGTTGAAATGTTTTTGAGATTCCTTGCGGTTTTAAGTTAATTTTAAAAATCGTGCGGCGGACGACGAGTGGCAGCGACCGTTTTTCGCAAAAATTTTACAAACCGCTGGTCGGAATTTTTCAAACGATATGCCTTTGGAAAGATATCGACGGGGCGCAACTTTTTCATGTATAACACTCTCTAATTATTTACGGTTTAAGAGGAATTTCAAATTTACCGAAATACGGCACTCTGTTTTTCACAACAAACAAATCGACGTGCGTACTTCATCCGACTGAAAACCACACTGCATCGGACGAAAAAGTGCACTGCATCAGACGGGTGAGAGAAATGCATGGTTTCTTTTTTGTGGGACATAAATTTTTGAAGACGGAAGAAAACCAAACTGCTTTAGACCGAAAACCGCACTGCATCGGACGTAAATTTTCCAAGACGAGGAAGTGGACCGCACTTCACACGTCGGGGCGTAAGTGAACCGCAACACTACCAAAAGTGAACCTCGACACTGCGAAAAGTAAACCGCATGAGATTTTATTGTTTTTTCATACTTATTTTTTTTCATGCGCATAGACTAGGCAAGTGGACCGCATGGACTGACCGGGAGAACTACATCTAATAAGAAACGAGCTTCTTTTCAAATATTTATCAAGTGGAAGTACTTCATTGTTTTGTCCCTTTCTTAAAAAAGTTCTAAATTCATCAAGACTATTTGGTCAATGTTAGTGAGTTGCATGAATGGGACGAGTGCACTGCATTTAAAATTACATTTTGGCATCAAAAGAATGTTATCTCCCACTAACATTCTTTGAATTTTTTTAACAAACAAATGAACAGCAGGAAACAAACACAAAGTACTACACAACAGAGCTAACCAAACCGCACGCGCACATTTTGTTTTGCGCCTTTTGTCTACGGATGCCGATGATTCTCACAGACACACATACATCCATTCGTTGGTTTACAGCCACACACATATACCAGCAGAATCGCTTTTTGAGGGCCAGCACAACACACATACACAGATGCTCGGGGGACTGCACATGCACGGACACTCGCCAGATTGCACGCGCACAAGCTTTGAACCGGATGTCAAGCATCTCTGAGTTGGATGCCATGGTCGACGGATTGCAGGGGAAGGGATGGCACTTGCCGGACTCCACACGCACGAGCTCCGAACCGCATGGCGAGTGTCTCCGAGCTGCACGGCCATGGTCGACCGACTAGATAGGAAGAGATGGCGCTTGCCGGACTGCACACGCACGAGCCCTGAACCACATGGCGAGCATCTCCGAGCTGCACAACCACAACATCCGCATGCAGAGGATCTTGGTGCAGCAGCAGCCAGGAAGAGGGAAGGGGGTGAGGGATTCATACCATACAACCACCGGAAGTACATGTCCCAATCCTACAAACACCCGTTGCCGAAACTGCACATTGGCGGGCCACGAGCTGCACCCGCTGGAGATGTGGGCTGCGGGAGAATCTCCATGGGGTATGTACCACCGTGCGGGGTATGTACTATATCAGGTGCGGTAGAATCCGTGGACAAAGAGCAGCCGGAGCTCCACCGAACTGGACTGAGACGGGGGCCGCGACCGAGCTGCACGGGAGGCCGCGGCTGAGCTGCATGAGGTGGGCGGCACCGGAGCACCACGAATGGCGCAGATGAGGCCCTGGCCGGAGACCGCCACGAGGAGGACAGAGCTCGTCCTCGGCGATTTTTGGGTGGGCTCGGTGTTGCTCAGGGGAGGGAAGAACTCAGATCCGACACGAGATCCATGGGTCCGTGGCCGGTGAAGATGTGGTCGGGGACGCACCATTTCAAACAAAATGCACTTAAAAACATACAAAAAATGCAGTGCACTTTGGTCTGAAAAAATTCTAGCAAAAAAGACTTTTCAGTACACACATTTTAAAATAAAAATGCATTTAAAATATCATGCAAATGCAGTGCGCTTTGGTCTTGAAAAAAGTCCATTACGAAGGACTATTCACACAATCCATTTAAAATAAAAAATGCATTTAGGAACAATGCAGCTCGCTTCCCCGTCCAATGAAGCTCACTAGCTCTCACCATGCAGCTCAGATGCATTTATAAAAAAAAGTTAAAAAAAGGCAAAGAAAATGATATGGTTCAACGTTTCACTTAGACTCGTGTTGCATTTCACTTTCCCTCTTGATGTGGTTCACTTGGCCTCATCTCTGCGGTCCACTCTCATTCATAAAAAAGAACTCATTAATAAAAATAAAATAGAAAAAAGAGTACAAGAACCATGCAGCTCGCTTGCCCGTTCGATGCAGTACGGTTTTCAGTTTGAAGCAGTGCGTCCATGTGTCTGATGCGGTTCACTTGTTGATTTTGGTGTCGCGAAAAACAGAGTGTCCGCATTTTCGTATTTTTAAAACTGCTCTTAAACCGTAAGGAATTAGAGAGAGTGTTCTACATGAAAAAGTTGCGTCTCGGCGATATCTTTCCAGTGGCGTAACGTTTAAATCATTTCGACCAGCGGTTTGTAATTATTTCATGAAAAACGGTCGCTGCCACTCATCGTGCGCCACACAATTTTCAAAATTAACTTAAAACCATAAGGAATCATAAAAACATTTCAACATATAAAAGTTGCGCCTCGTCCATAGCTTTTCAACGGTATATTACACGCCTCGTTTCGATAAACGGTTAAAAAACCGGAGCGAAAACAGTACCGAAAATTTGATTTTTTTTTAAACAGAATTCCGCGATTTAGTAAATTTGAAACTGCTCTTACACCGTAACGAATTAGAGAAAATAATACTTATGAAGAAGATGCGCCTCGATGATAGTTTCCAACGGTGTATCATTTGATTCATTCCGACGAGCGGTTTAGAAGAAATCGCGAAAAAACGCTTGCTGCCACTCGTCATGGGCCGCATCATTTTCAAAACTGCACTTAAACCGTGTGTAATCTCGAAAAGTGTTCAACATGTCGAAGTTGCGCCTAATCCATAGCTTTTCAGCGGTATATTACATGCCTCATTCCGCAAACGGTTAAAAAAATAGAGCAAAAACAGTACCGAAAAAACAACGCGTGCAATTTTTTCCGACGAGAAGTTCACTCGTGTGAGTACTGCAGCACACTTGGTTCAAAGAATAACGTGCACTTGCGTTGAGCGTGCAGTGCGGAAGTGTTATCAAAATAGTTATTCTGCTAATATTAGCAGAATAGACCGGCTATATATATATATACACACACACACACTTCTTAAATACGTCATTAACATTTTTTTTCAAATACTTATATTATGTCTATTTTGTCAATACGCATTCTACATTTTTCGTATATATCATAAACATTTTCTATACATGTTTAATACTTTTTAAATACATGATTAACATTTTGAGATACTTGATTAACCTTTTAAACATATATATTTTCAAAGTCTAGTATTTTTCCATATGCATTGTCTATTTTGTTATACATAATAAATACTACATTTTTAACATTTTGAAACACATAATTAACATTTTTTAAATACATGATTAACATTTTTAAAACATATATTTTTATATCTATTTTCCATACACATTGCACATTTTTTATACATGAGAAACAATATTTATACAAGATTCCATTTGTAAAATGCATTATTAACAACTTTCATTTTTGTATGAAAAGTGATTTTATAATAGATATGTTTAGAATTTCTGAAATGTAAGCCAAACAAAAAAAATAAAGCAAAAAAAGCAAAAGTGTGAAAAACGAAAAAGAATGGAAGAACTACGATCCGTGACGCGACCGAGCCATAGCTCAAGTGAGGAGATACATAGCCGCGCCCCCATAGTACGCGGAAATATAAAGCGCCACAAAGCGCATTTAATGAGAAAAGAGCGAGATTAGTGATTAAGAAGTATCCCTTACAAATGTCACTCCCAACTTCTCAGGTGTTGACAAGTTCCCACTGAACCGTGCGTCCAAATCCAAACCTTTTTATTCAGGAAAAACCCAGAGTCAGAAGCACGTTTTCCCCCACTTTTTTTTGTTTCGGAAAGGTACAACCACGCCTCTCGTTGAAGCAAATACGTGCCTCTTTGCATGGAAGAAAAAAACCGTGTTTTTCTCTTTTCGAGAGTGCCTCTCGCCAAAGTAAATATGCGCCTATGTGGAAGGAAAAAACTTGTTTTTTCCTTTCCGAGAGGCATAATGCCTCTCATGGAAGCAAATTTATGCCTTCACAAGAAGCAAATATGTTCTTTTCGTATAAGCAAAAAAAAACTACTGTGTTCCTTTCCCTTTTCCGAGATGCACATCTATGCCTCTCATAGAAGCAATCTGTGCCTCCAGGAAAAGAAAATTTGTACTTGTCGTAGAAGCAAAAAAAACATGTTTTTCCTTTTTCAAGAGGCACACTCATGCCTCTCGTGAAAACAAATTTGTGCCTCCACGAGAAGCGGTCTGCTTATCGTGGAAGAAAAAAAATGCATTATTTCTGTGTTTTTTTGTTTGAATTTTTTCTCCAAAACCTATTGAAAACTAGGCAAAAGTCGAAAAACTCCATCTAAAACACAAAAATGCATGAAAAAATAAAAAGAATAAAATCCTGAGGGAGCGCTAGCATGCGAAATGTGGCGGCCGCTGGAAGAACCAACGCCCTCAAACCACCAAAAATGACCCTTACGCGGCTGCCGCAAGGGGTGACCCTTAATTTGTTACTCCCACAACGACATCTTTCACATCAATAGAAGAAGCCTACTGAAAAAAATAGAAGAAGCCCGTTCTGACAAAACACAAGCAAAGCCGACAAGCATTGAGAGAGGACCAGGTCGGAAGACAAAACAAAAACAAGAAAAAACACATGCATAGACAATAGCCTAGATTTGGGAGACAAAATCAAAAGAAAACAACCTCGACAACGTGAGCTACATCTTTCGTACAACGAGTATAACTCTCGTCTCGCTTGAAGCTTCTGCGTATAGGGCCGGCCCATTAGCTCACTTCGCTCGCTATCATGCTCATATCACACGCTCGTCGTTCCACGTGGTTTTGGTCCAATTTTTTCCTTTTTCCTTTTCTTTTTATTTTATCTTTCTTTCCCTTTTCTGTTCTTCAACGGTTTTTCTTGTATTTTTATCCCCCACCCTCAATTTTTTTAGTTTCTTTCATAGTCTTTTTATTTCCTTTTCCTTTTTTATTCTTTTTTTCTTTCTGTATTTCACTGCTTTTTTTCTTTCTCCATGTTTTTTGCTTCTTTCCATGTTTTTTTGTTCCGTTCTGGGACTTCATCATTTTTATACTTTTGCATTGGCTTTCTTTAGTTTTTATTTTTTGGTTTTTATTGGTTTTCATTTTTCTTCGCCTTTTTTGTCTCTATCTTAGTTTTCAACATGATTATTTGTTTATTTATTGATTTTCACCGTCATCCATTCTTTTTGCACTTGTTTCATCGGTTCCCTTTTTTGTTTTCTTTTTTTTTCTTTGGTTTATTGTGTTTCTTTTTTGGGCTTTAGTGTTTTTTCGTTTTACTTTGTTTCTTTTGATTTGGCTACATTATTCACCATCTTCCATTGTTTTTGCACTTGTTTCCTCGGTTTCCTTTTTTGGTTTATTTTTTTCTTTGGTTTATTTTTTTTGTTTTACTTTGTTTCTTTTGATTTGGTTCTACATTATTCGTATCGTCAAGAACATTTTTAATACATGTTTAACATTTTGCAAATACATGTTTTACATTTTCTTAACACATGGTCAAAATTTTCATACACATTGTAACATTTTTGAAATATTTGATTAACATATTACAAATACAAGAATAACATTTCTAATACATGGTCAACACTTTTTATCCATATAACAATTTTCAAATGCTTGACTAACATTTTCTAAGTACATTATCAAATTTTTCACACAAACTGTATATTTTTATACATTTTCCGTATACATGAGAAACATTTTCTTTATACACATTTAGCATTTTTAATACATTGTCAACATTTCCTTAATGCAAAATTTTAAGTTTTTTTTCAAATGCTTGATTAACATTCATCTGAAACAAGATTAACATTTTTTGAATCGTAGTCAACATTTTTGTCTATGCACATTTCAAATGGTTGATTTACATTTTTCAAATACAAGTCTAACATTTTTTAATACCTGGTCAACATTTTTTAAATGCTTGATTAACATTTTTCAATTAGTTGTTTAACATTTTTTTCTAATGCTTGATTAGCATTTTTTAAATACATGATCAACTCTTTCACACACATTGTATATTTTTTACATTTTCCGTATACATGAGAAACATTTTATTTACATATTTAATATTTGTCAAATAGTTGGTTAATATTTCAAAATATTTTATGTAAAGTGTTTTAATATATATTTGTTTACAATATTTGAAAGGATCAAATAAGAAAGTCAAAAAGAGGTTGAGGCCGAGGCCTCGCGCTCGACTGTGCCAGCCATACGAGGTGCCTGACGCAAGAGCATGCTAGGCCTCGCTACAAGGAAGATATAGGGTTTCCCACTGGACAAATCCACGCACACCACCACACATTGGACCGTGCCTCGGTGTTACGTAGACAACAACAAATGATTGGCACAAATCTTAGTGTTCCTTTTTTTGCTGGGGAATCATAATGCTCCTTTTGCTAAGGAGAAAAGCAAATCCTAATGCTCCATGTAAGACTGCTAGAGAAGGAGAATTATAGCAAATTCTATATGCTTAAATAGTTGACCCAAACTAACTCTAATTCTCTCAACATGTGGCCCTTCACATCATCAAATGTGTCACATCATTATCCGCTAAACACTATTTTGTAGCACATGCACACCAAATTTAAATGTTGCAACTTCAATGATCCAGCATACATACATACTCTTTTTTTTGCGGCACACAATCATTTCTGAAAATAATACCTTTTGATTTAGGTCATTTCGCTCATACATAAATTATCTAAAATGAATCCTTAAATTCCAGCAACAATGTGCAGGGAAATCATCTAGTTCATTTTTAGAATGCTTGTCTTCCTTTTATCCTTGGCGAATAGAGTAATACTTATTTGTCGGTGGGGAACGACACCTATGGGATCACTGGAATCCCTTCTACGGTTGCGGGGCGTGGGGATCGTGAGAAGAGCGGGATTAGCAGACGACACAAAGGGATTTACCCAGATTCGGGCCTCAAAGATGCGTAAAACCCTACGATCCTGCTTTGGTGGATGTATTTAGTGTTCTTGAACTCTTAAACTAGCTCTAGGTGCTGCGAGGTTCCAAAGAGCCGAATCCTTTTCCCGTATGCCATGGGCCTCCTTTTATAGGCGAAAGGGGCTGCCACAGTGGCACATATGCATTACAGGACAAAGCACATTTAATGCGAGGCTTAGGTGTCCCTTCACTTTATCGGGGACGGGGGCGAGGCCCGTCCCGTCCGTTGTCGCTCCTCCAAGCTTCGACACGCGCCCCGGCCAGCGATGCATGCGGTGCCATGTAGGCAAGCAGGCAGCTGAGGTGGCGCGGTGGTGGAGCCTCCACGAAGGGCTGCATGTTGCCATGCGAACGGCGGCGGAGACTTGGCTGGTGCGGGCCTGACGATGGCCCTGCTGGCGCGCTTGGCGAGGGCCTTGCCGGGTGGCCCGACAAGGGTCTTGCCATGGCGTGCAGGCGTCCCCGGCAAGGATCTTGCCGGGGGTCTTGTGGGTTTCTCCGGTGAGGATGGCTGCCTTCCTATCCTCATTTGATCTTGACTACTCTTTGTCTTCACAAAGATCTGCATGCCACCACAGATGTGCCTCCCGAGCCCTGTCCCAATGCATTTGTCGAGTGGTGGTGGGCTCGAGGGTGGCTCGCTCAGCTGGCGTGGCCGAGCTGCCCCGGCACGGGTCTTGCCGGGGCCGCTGAGGCTGCCCCGGCAAGGGTCCTTGCCGGGGAAACCTGCTTCGTCCATCTGATCTTTGTGGCCTTGGTCTTGGCGTTGCTCTGATTATCTTGGGCTTCGGTCTTACCTTGGCTCACCTCCCCTGCTCTGCTTGGTGTGGTCGTGGGCGCTGCTCTGACTGCCCATGCACAGGTAAAGGGGTACAAAAACGTGCCCTTCTTTTTGTACACCAACAGGAGCCCCCGGGCCTAGGCAACACATAAGCGCGACACATTGGGCCAGGCCCAAAAATGGTGCGCGGGCAGGTGGGGCGGTTTTTACCGTGGTAAGATTCTTTGCGCGCCCCGCCTCCCATGACCCGCGTGTGTGGCGCGGCGTGGAGGGGTGTGCGTGACGTGGGCGGCATGCGAGGGGTGGTTTTCACACGCATGCGTCACATCGCAGTAAAGAGGCGGCTCGCACCTTCCCCGTAAAAAGAGGGAGGCGTGGAGGCGCGGCTCATTTACTGAACGGGGCCCGGGCGCGGTCTTCAAGGCGTCCACTCGGTTCTGCGTGTCCGCCACACGTCCCCCATGCACTTGGGGTAGCAAGCGACCGGGGGGGGGGGGGGAACCGGGCCGTCGCTGGTTGGGGAAGCGGGTCGGTCCTGATTCCGCGCATCTCAGGTCGCTAGATTGGCCGAACGAGGCGGCCGAGCCCCGACCCTGCTCCTTTATAAGGAGGGGGGATGGCGTCCCGCACTCTTCTGTCATCTATCTCCTCTTGCTTCTGCTTCTTCCTTCCACTCGCCATGGAGAAAGGGAATCCTGGCCCTTTGACGGTGGCGGCGAGGGTCACCGCTCGACAACGCGTCCCTCCTCCTCCTGAGCCCGCGGTGGTGGAGCCGGTCGCGAAGGGAAGGGGGAGGGGGCGAGGCCGGGGCAGAGGTCGCAATGCTCGGGGAAGAGGAGGACGGGGCGGCGCGCCCGCTTCGCCCCCGCCAATGATGCCTTTCCTGATGGAAGGCCATGTCGGAGACCAGCCCCGCGAGTTCTTCATCAGGCTGCGCCGGCCTCCGCGTCACCATCTTCGTCTTCCTGCCCCGTTTGCTCGGGAGATGGAGCGTGACCGGCCCCAATCCCTCAGATTGCACATGAGGGTTGCGGAAGCGGGAACACGCGGTCGACGTCGACTTCCCGGCTCCTCGAGTCATGTATCTCCGTCGTGGCTGGAAGACGTTCGCTCGCATCCACAGCCTGACAGCGGGGCTCATCCTCTACTTCAAATTAATGGAGGACGGCCTACTCTCCGTCAAGGTCTTCGGAGAGTTCAGGACTCGCCTGAAGTGCTGCGTGGAGAGCTCTTCCGATGGAGATTCTGACGATGGAAGCTCTTCCTCGAGTGAAAGTGACGAGGAAGACAGCGGGGCAGATAGCAGGGACGAGTCCGACGAGGCGTCGGACGCCCCGCGCCTGGGCGGGTGCGGCAGCAGCAGCATCTGCACCTAGCCGCTTCTCCGACAGAGGTTTCCCGGGGGCGGGGCCAGCTCCTTGAACTTCTCGGGGCCGTCTCCTTGGGCGGCTGGTGTCGGGAGGCTGCGGAAGAAGAAGAGGGCGGGCGGCAAGGCCGTCAACTCGGAGTACGCAGGTACTGACACCTTCATCGCGTATTGCCGGTCCTGCCGCCTCGTCTTCCAGCTCCTTTCCTGGCACCGTCATCACCGGCCCGCCCGTGGGCGGCCACCGAGGTGTTCTCTTGGTGCTTTCTGCTGCTCGTAGCTCGCCTAGGCGCCCCTTTGGCCCTTTTGCCTCCTTGACCTGCCTCCTGAGGAGAGGGATAAGAAAGGGATTACGGGCATCTTATCTCTTTTTTAGTTTGTAAGCCTGCGGGCCTTTGTTAAATTTAGAACTTGTAATCCCCTTGTTCATGTTTTTCATTTCGTATGAACTGTACCTGTATGGGATGTTTTTTTAATGAAAAAGGGATGTTTGCCGGGTTTTTCGCTCGCAGGCGAAACCCACAACAAGGAGGAAATCCTTGTTACCTTTAGGATAAACGTTTTCTCGCCCGGCAACGGGCCTTGCCGTCCCCCCACTTCGCTCGACCTTTCTCACGCCCTTGGCGGAGGCGAGGATGAGGTGGGCTTAAACTCCTCATTTTATTTCCTTGCTTGCCGGCTATGACCAACTTCGGTCCCGGAGGCGAGTCCTAGGGTCCGGAATGAGGGAGCACGGTAGCCTAAGGATAAAGCGAGGTTTCACATACCTCATTCCATAACGAAAGCATGATAAGGGATAGAAAGTTATCTGAATCTGCAGCCCTCGCCAACCTTGGCTTGCAGCGGTGGATCTTTGCTCTTGTAGCCCCGCAATCTTGGCTTGCCGGGGTCCGGACGCCGGTCCATCCCCTTTCTTCCAAAGCAGCTCGGCAAGGATATTCATGTGTCCTGCGAACCAAAGAAGACAGAGAAGAACAGAGAGACGCGCACTCGACGTCTAAGCTAGGGGTTAGCCGCCGCTAAGCACTATCAACCCTAACCAAGGAAGAGACTCAACCTAGCATGCATGCTATAACCTAGGGCGCCAGCGCTTCGTTTATTTATGCTCAGGGTCTGCGCCTGGCTTTGTACAAAGGGTCACATGCCTTGTCGGCAAAACTTGTACATAAGGTGGCTTGCAGGGAGGCCCGGCAAGCCGCGCCTTATGAGTAAAACTTGCGAAGATGCTCGATGTTCCAGGAGTTGCTCACTGGGACGGCATCTTCGATCTCCAGGCGGACTGCGCTAGGCCTGGTGACTCGTATTACCCGGTAAGGGCCTTCCCACTTTGGCGTCAACTTGTTGGAATTCTTGGCCAACTGAACGTGCCGAAGAACAAAGTCGCCTTCCTCAAAGCTCTGAGCATGAACCTTGCGGCTATGGTAGCGGCGCAAGGCTTGCTGGTAGCGTGCTGCTCTCACAGCCGCCCGGAGATGATCTTCCTCAAGGAGCATCGCGTCATCTTGCCGCAAACGCTCTTGCTCAAGCTCATCATAAGCGAGCACTCGAGGTGACTCGTATATGAGTTACGTGTGGAGAAGCTTACGCCCGTAAACCAGGGCAAAGGGTGTATGGCAGGTGGCTCGATTTGGTGTTGTTCTGATCGACCAAAGAACCGCCGGCAACTCATCAATCCAGCGCCTTCCGCTCTTGCGCAGCCTGTCAAAAGTCTTCGTCCTTAAGCCTCGCAGGACTTCAGCATTTTCTCTCTCCGCTTGGCCATTGCTCCGTCGGTGTGCCACGGAAGCAAAACAGACCCTGCTGCCGAGATCCTCAATGTATTGCATGAAGGCATGGCTTGTGAACTGTGTGCTGTTGTCGGTGATGATCCTGTTGGGCACCCCAAAATGCCACACTAGTCCCTTGAAGAGCTTGATGGCTGACTGCGCTGTCACCTTCCTCACTGCTTCCACCTCTGGACACTTTGTGAACTTGTCGACTGCGACGTACAAGTACTCAAAGCCCCCGACAGCACGGAGGAAAGGGCCCAATATGTCGAGCCCCTAGACCGAGAAGGGCCAGGGGAGAGGGATAGTTTGGAGGGCCTGAGCTGGTTGATGGAGCTTCTTTGAATGGAACTGGCACGCTTCACACTTGGTTACTAGTGCCGTCGCATCTGGAGGCGGTGGGCGGAAGAAACCTTGCCGGAAAGCCTTGCGGCAAGGGCTCTGAACCCTATGTGGGAGCCACATATACCTCCATGTATATCGCCAACAGCTTTAGTCCTTCCTCCCGGAGATGCACATCAATTTCACCCATTCGGTCTTCTTACGCCTGTCGTTATCAGCGAATTGAGTGCAGAGCGACCGCGAGCTACTCTTTCTACCTCTGCTTTGCTCCTCGAAAGCTCTCCTTTTGAAGGAACCGGACGGTGTGTTGCGCCCATGCGGAGCACGTGGCTCGGCGACAAGGACCAAAGGCATCTCTTACGCCACGAGGCGGCCACCTCCACGGCCATGACCGAGGTCTGCGGAGTCGGCTGTCCAGCTGGCGGGACCGGCATCCGCGGCAACATCTTCGCCCGGCGGCTCCGGGGCTTCGGTGGGGAAGTACTTGCAGGGGCCTAGCTTCCTCCGCTTATTACTGCCGGTTGATGGCTCAGCGGATGGTTGGGTTAAGCGAAGCACAAAAGTACGGTTCCACGGTAGCTTGAGGGCAACACGCTTTGACAGTAGTCGGCGATGTTGTTCTCCGCCCGAGGACATGCTCCGCTTGTATACCGTCAGCGCTCCTCCGGTTTCCTCACCTCATCTCGTAAGCTTCCATCAGCGGACTTTGATAGTCTTTGTTGATCTGCTGACGACGAGCCATGAGTCGCCCCTGATGATGAGCTTTTTAACTCCGAGGTCTGCCGCGATCCTGAGACCGGCAAGCAAACCCTCGTACTCGGTGGTGTTGTTGGTTGACATCTCACGGGGAAGTGCATCTGGATGACATACTTGAGGCGCTCTCCGGTGGGTGCGACAAGCGACACACCGGCACCGGCGCCTGCGGTGAAGGCACCATCAAAGTACATGACCCGATTGCGGCTCGTTTCCTTGCGGGAGAGTGGTCTCTGTACCTCTTCATCGGGCGTCGAGGTCCATTCGCAACAAACTCCGCCAAGACTACTGCTCTGAATCGTCGAGTACTTTCAACTTTAAGCGAAACTTGACAGCTCGGGGCCCATTCCACGATCCTCCCCATTGCATCTGGGTTATCGATATCCGTTGCAATGGGGGCGGTGACCACCGTGATCTCGTGCGCTTGGAAGTAATGGCGCAACTTCCTCGAAGCCATAAGGAGGCCGAAGAGCAGCTTTTGCACACCTGAGTACCTCGACCTAGCCCCTTCAAGAGGGAGGCGACGAAGTAAACTGGGTCTTTGTAACATTTTCTTCTTATCGCCTCTTCACCCGATCGCATGGGTCCCGTCGTCTTGGCGCCGATCTTCTTGGGACCGAGCCTTGCGGGGACTTCGATCTTCTTGGGGCCGAGCCGTGCGAGGAGGGTTCCGGCCCGTCAATCGTCGCTTCCGCTGTTGCTGCTGTCTCCTCGTCAACCTCTCTCTGCGCCACTAGTGCGGCGCTAACCACCTGATTTGTTGCCGCTAGGTAAAGCAGCAATGGTTCTTGTGGTTTAGGCGCAACCAGCACTGGGGTGGAGGAGAGGTATTTCTTCAGATCTTGCAGCGCTGCCTCAGCCTCTGGGGTCCACTCCACCGGCCCTGCCTTCTTCAGGATCTTGAAAAAGGGAAGGGCATGCTCCGCGGACTTGGAGATGAACCGGCTCATGGCAGCAACGCAACCAGTGAGCCGACACACGTCCTTGATCCGTTTGGGCGCCTCAATATGCTCGATGGCCTTGATCTTTTCTGGGTTTGCTTCAATCCCGCGTTGGGACACAAAGAACCCGAGAAGCTTGCCGGACGGGTCGCCGAAGACACATTTCTCAGGGTTCAATTTGAGGTTGATCTTGTGCAGGTTCCCAAATGTTTCCTCCAGATCTTGTACAAGTGTTGCTTTGTCCTTGGTTTTGACCACTATGTCATCCATATAAGCTTCCATATTTCTATGTAGCTGGGGCTCAAAACCAATTTGGACCGCTCTTGCAAAGGTTGAGCCAGCACTCTTCAACCCGAAAGGCATCCGTAAAAAGCAATACTACCACATGGGGTGATGAATGCTGTCTTTTCCTCGTCTTCCTTTGTCATGAAGATCTGGTGGTATCCTGAGTAGGCGTTAAGGAACGACAAGAGGCCACACCCAGCCGTTGAGTCAACAATCTGGTCAATGCGCGGTAACGGGAAAGGATCCTTTGGACAGGCCTTATTGATGTCTGTGTAATCAATACATAGCCTCCACTTCCCGTTTGCCTTGTGTACTACCACCGGATTGGCCAACCACGTCGGATGGAGTACTCCCCTCACCAAACCTGCCGCCTCTAGCTTTCTGATTTCCTCCGTGATGAACTCCTGCCTCTCCAGAGCTTGCTTCCTGACCCTTTGCTTGACGGGCCGCGCATGAGGACAGACAGCAAGGTGGTGCTCAATCACCTCCCTGGGAACGCCGGGGATGTCGGAGGCTTGCCATGCAAACACATCGACATTCGCCCGCAGGAAGGTGACGAGCTCGCTTTCCTATTGCCGTCGAGGTGGAGCTTATGGTAAAAGCTCCCGTGCCGTCCCTCCTTGCGGGCACCTTCTTGGTCTCTGGTGGTGCGGCTCGGGCTTCTTGCTCTTGCCGCGGAGCTCTCATGCGTCCTCAGCGGGGCGCAACACCCGAAGAGGTGCGCTTGCGGAGTGGGTGCGAGGGTCTCGCCGGTCTTCTTCCCCGGGCTCCGTCGGCGGGAGCAGGTGCCTTAGTGGCAGCTGCTGCAATCTACTTCCAGTAGAGTTGGTCGGCGCAGATCAGCGCATCTTTCTTGTCGGAGGGGCGGTGATGATGTTCATCGGCCGGGCATCTTGACATGTTGTAGGCGTGGTCTTGAAGCCGCCATGAACAGCTAGTCTTGGGCGGCGAGGATCCCGTTGTAAGGCAAGGGGATCTCGGCTACATAAAAAACAATCCTCTCCGTCCTATGGTTCAGCTCCCCTCCGAATGTCACGGGCAGCGTGATCTTTCCCTTTGGCTGGCTCCTCCCCGAATTAACCCCTTGGAACGTGGTCGTATCTCGAGGTCTTCATCAGGGATCTGCAGCCTTTTGACCACAACAGGCGAGATCAAGTTCAGGCCAGCCCCGCCGTCAACCAACATCTTCGTCACCTTGAGGTTGCGTATTGTTGGTGAGACCAACAATGGCAGGCACCCGACCGCAGTAGTGTGTTCAGGGTGATCCTCTGTGTCAAAGATGATGGGCGTGCTGGACCATTTCAGCGGCTTCCGTGCGTCGAACGATGGCTCCACCGCTGTGACCTCACGCGCCCACTGCTCGAGTTGGCGGTGGGATGTATGCAGCGAGGCGCCACCATTGACGCACATGGCCTATGTGGCTTTTTGAAACTCGTGGTCGCCGGACTCGTCGTCCTCGTCATGATCATTGTCTTCCTGCTTCTTGCCACGGCCCCGGGCGGGCCTCTCTTGCTGATTATCCTTGCCGCAGCGGCCTCCTTGGCCGCTACGTTTCTTGCCGGATCCCTCGGCACTATCTGGACCTTTCTCCTTGTCCCGCCGCTCATACTTGGCTTTCTGCTTCTCGGCGAGCAGCTCTACCTGCCGGCAGTTTTGGAGATCGTGGCCCTTAGTGTGGTGGATCTTGCAGTACTGCTTGTCGGAGCCTCCTGGCTTGTCGGCAGCCGCCAAGGTCCGTCAAGCATCACACCCGGCAACCTCCTTGCCGGGGTCGCTCGCCTTGGTCTTCTTGGTGGCGCCGGTGTCGTCGGATCCCTCAATGACAAGCACGGCCTTGCCCTTGCGCTTCTATTCTGGCGTCGGCCCTTCTTATTTGGGGTGGCGGTGTCGCCCGATGGAGTCGGTTTCGCACGGCATCTTCGCGGGTACTTCCTTCCCTCCTCGGCCGAGCGCATCGATCGGCGAAACATAGAGCTCGACCACATCCTTAACCTTGTTCATCGCCGATTCTTCACGCATCTTGCGATTGCGCGTATTACGATGGAACACTGCGATCACGGTGGCGGGATGAACATCGGGGATGTTGTCTGCACCAGCTGAACCTTTGGATGTACTTGCGCGGGTTTTCTCCTTCATACGGGGATGATGTGTAAATCACTACGCTGGCCATGAGCTTGGTGACCTCCGGTAAAGGCGCCAACAAACTCATGGCACAAATCCGCCAAGAAGAGATGTAATCCACCGGCAAGTGCATCAACCATGACATAACACTAGGCGAGTGCCAGCGGGAAAGTAGTTAGCAAGCACCTTATCATCGCGGGCCCTAGCAGCTTGCATCGCGATGGTGTAGATCTTAAGAACTACGGCGGGTGAGTCTTGCCGTTGTACTTCTGCCCAGCGATGGGCTTGAACATACGGTGAGAGGGCCCTTTGGAACTGCCGCAGCTCACGGGTGAAAGCGGACAACCCACCTTATGGGTAGGCCACCGTAGCCTCCCGGCTGGGTGGTCCGTGGCGAACCCTGCCGCTGTCCGACCGGTGGCGGCGCGTCTCGTCGGCGCTCGATCGTAGTTCGGGCATCCTCATGAGCCCGCTCCCGAAGGACTTGACGCTGATCGCGGTTGGTGCGCGGGTCGGACGACGCGATGGAGATGTCATCTCGAGCGTTGTTGCGATGAACCGACGCCCGTGGCGGTCGGGATGGAGGTGGGGAGTACACCGTGGCCGCGCCGCCACCGGCATGGCCTCCGCTGGCACGCGGTAGCCCGGTGGAGCGATGGCCTACGGGTCCCGCCGGCCGCAACTCATCGTTGTTGGCGATGCCGACGAGGCTCTGGACGGTGGCCCTCCACTCGTCAAGCTTCTCCACGGCGGGAGGAAAATTGAGGAGCAGCTGCGCGCGTGCTAGGGCCTCCGCTGGCGTGGGTGGCGACGAGAGCTAGGTGGACCGCGATGCACATCGACTTCTAACCATGTTAGAAGGAGCTGCGTCACGGCCCCGCAGCCGTTCGCCACCTCCGTCAGCACCTCGGCGCGCATGCTGGCCCTCCTCATCATGTGATGGGTGCAGGACTCTTCGAGGGTAGCGCGGGGTCACCGGCGGGTGATGCTGCTCATCACGCCTAACTTGGGAAGAGCGCACCATGGGCGCTGGTGTTGGTGTCTTGGAGGCCGCCGTGCCGCCGCCCGGCGGGATGGCGGCGCCCCTGGAGGGTCCCGCGCCGCCTGCGGGGGGCCCGACTCCGTCTCTGGAGCTCGGGACTGGCGGCTCATCGCCTGGCGCGCGAACAACGCCACTCGCCAGGCCTGAACCGCCAGGGTGATGTGGATGTTCGCGGGCCGCACCGCGGGTTCTCTCTGCGACTGGCCCGCTACTGGTCCACACGGTGCTGGCAAACTGGTCCCGGACAAACCGATCACCGTGGTCGCCTTCTTCTTAGGAGCCATGGCGATGAAGAACAGCTAGGTCAACTGCTAGACAAGATTCTCACAATTGCGCCTCCTACCTGGCGCGCCAAAGATGTCGGTGGGGAACGACACCTATGGGATCACTGGAATCCCTTCAACGGTTGCGGGGCGCGGGGATCGTGAGAAGAGCGGGACTAGCAGACGACACAAAGGGATTTACCCAGGTTCGGGCCGCAAAGATGCGTAAAACCCTACGATCCTGCTTTGGTGGATGTATTTAGTGTTCTTGAGCTCTTGAACTAGCTCTAGGTGCTGCGAGGTTCCAAAGAGCCGAATCCTTTTCCCGTGTGCCATGGGCCTCCTTTTATAGGCGAAAGGGGCTGCCACAGTGGCACACAGGAGGTGGAAAGTGCTACAACGTCACGAGTTTATCGCTGGCATTACAGGACAAAGCGCATTTAATGTGAGGCTTAGGTGTCCCTTCACTTTATCGGGGATGGGGGCGAGGCCCGCCCCGTCCGTCGCCGCTCCTCCAAGCCGACCACAGCATACAGCCAGCGATGCATGCGGTGCCATGTAGGCAGGCAGGTAGCTGAGGTGCCACGGTGGTGGAGCCTCCACGAAGGGCTGCATGTTGCCACGCAGGTGCCTGCCCAGCTGGTAGGGTCGGCAGCTGCATGCAAACGGCGGTGGAGACTTGGCTGGTGCGGGCCTGACGGTGGCCCTGCTGGCGCGCTTGGCGAGGGCCTTGCCGGGTGGCCCGGCAAGGGTCTTGCCGTGGCGCGCAGGCGTCCCCAGGAAGGATCTTGCTGGCGGTCTTGTGGGTTTCTCCGGTGAGGATGGTTGCCTTCCTATCCTCATTTGATCTTGACTACTCTTTGTCTTCACAAAGATCTGCATGCCACCACAGAGGTGCCTCCCGAGCCCTGTCCCAATGCATTTGTCGAGTGTTGGTGGGCTCGAGGGTGGATCGCTCGGCTGGTGTGGGTGAGCTGCCCCGGCAAGGGTCCTTGCCGGGGAAACCTGCTTCATCCATCTGGTCTTTGTGGCCTTGGTCTTGGCATTGCTCTGATTATCTTGGGCTTCAGTCTTACTGTCGGTGTCAAAACTGGCGGATCTCGGGTAGGGGGCCCCGAACTGTGCGTCTAGGCGGATGGTAACAGGAGACAAGGGACACGATGTTTTACCCAGGTTCGGGCCCTCTTGATGGAGGTAAAACCCTATGTCCTGCTAGATTAATATTGATGATGTGTGTTACAAGAGTGGATCTACCACGAGATCAAGGAGGCTAAACCCTAGAAGCTAGCCTATGGTATGATTGTTGTTCGTCCTACGGACTAAAACCCTCCGGTTTATATAGACACCGGATAGGGTTAGGGTTACACAAAGTCGGTTACAATGGTAGGAGATCTGTATATCTGTATCGCCAAGCTTGCCTTCCACGCCAAGGAAAGTCCCATCCGAACACGGGACGAAGTCTTCAATCTTGTATCTTCATAGTATTGGAGTCCGGCCAACGATGATAGTTCGGCTATCCGGACACCCCCTAGTCCGGAACTCCCTCAGTAGCCCCCGAACCGGGCTTCAGCGACGACGAGTCCGACGCGTATATTGTCTTCGGCGTTGCAAGGCGGGTTCTCCTTCAGTCTTCATGTTCCCGTCGAGTAGTGTCCGGCTTCTTTATAAATGTTGCGCTCCTTGGCTTCTCGCCCAATAATGGCCTTCTTCCACGTCGTAAATGCAAATCGAAAGGCTGGGATATTTTCCATTTTACCCCTTAGCCATGCGAGCAGGCCGCCTACAAGAGAGGTGAGGATCTAGATCCAGCTCACACCATCCTCCATCCGCAAGTTCTCATCGAGCGCCTCGACAAAAATCCATTCCATCATGGATAGCCGACGCGGCTCCTCCTCTCGTGCTCCCAGCCCTAAGCCGGAGATTGGGGAGATGCTCGATTCCACAATGAGCTAGTGGTACTTCAAACCGAGGATATCTTCCCCAGCTTTCATGGTTCGGTTCGAGCCGGACTGGCCACCTACAAGGGTGGAAAGCGGTGGAGGCGTCCCAACCCTTCAAAGGGGCGGGTATGCTTTGTCCCCTATCTAATAAGGGGACTCGGTTTCCCATACATCCGTTTCTCCGGGGCTCCTAGAGTTCTCGGAATCCAACTTCACCACCTCACGCCCGCCTCCATTTTGCACATCGCGGGCTTCATAGCTTTTTATGAGCTGTTCTTGGGCATCGAGCCCCATTTTGCCCTGTGGAAGAGATTGTTTTGTCTCGTACCCCGTTCTCATGAGGGTCGATATACCAAGTGGGCGGAGCGAAATATGGCGCATCGCCGGACGGATATCTATCCGGCACCCGAAGAAGGCGTCCGGTACCGGCCTTGAAATGGTTCTACATGGAGGGCGCCCCTCTGCGGATCGGTCCGGATCGGCCTCCCGAGTTCAACAATGCTCCCTTGAAAAACGCTTGAGTTGGCCCGCGGAGCCCTCAGCGGGAAGATGATAGGGCGTCCATTATCGATGGGCGGATTAGGTTCTTGGCCCATTCGGATTGACCATGATTGGAGTCATGGCCACGTGCATTATCACGAGGGTGCAGCCACTCCAATATAGGGGCCACCCTATGAGGGATTTCAATGGGGAAGATGACGCCACCCGTCATGGCCGCAAAGGGCTAGGCTCGGCAGCCGATCTGGCAAAGATCCTGTCCGGCTTATACAAGGGAGAGGAGGAGGACTTCCTCCGCAAGAATCCGTTGAATGGATTTTCTATGCATAACCCTCGGAGATGGGTAAGCGGATGTTCATCTACCCGATCCATAATTTTTTTAAAGTCAAGTATCTTACTCTGTGATTTCGACGCAGGAGCTGCGCCGGGACGTGGAGGGCATACGAAGCCTAGCTCCACAGTCCGAGGATCCGGAACGATCCCTTGATCCAGCCTCCGAAGAGGATCCGGACATAAAGGTGGAGCTGATTGACGGGGTGTTCCACCAACGTAGCATAGACAATGCCTTAGTCGCCATTACGGCTGACTACCCCGGTTTGTTTTCGGCCTCCCAGGTGACTACGACCGAGGTCTTGACACCATCGTTTGATCCGTGCTCAATTCGACCATCCCATACCGATGGTGTATCGCGGATGTGCCTTTAAGGCGGGAAGCGAATCCATGGCGGCCGACCAACAAGGTCGATCCGGCCCGGCAGGAGGAAGAGGAGTCTGGCCTTGAACCGAGACGTCGCCGCAGCGATGCGAACACCGCTATTTTTAAGGAAGGATCCCGGAAGGTATATTAATGCTCATAACTTTTCGAGAAGAGCGCTCGCCGGCGGTGTCCGGAGAGGTTGCCAATCAAGCCTCCGCCGGCCATGCTCCAACGCATGGTCCGGTAGAGGCGAATACAAGCGTAAACGAGCGCTCCTCCGACGGAGGATGCCGACAGGATGTCCGCCACCCGTGCGAGGTGGAGAGCACCATGAATCACAGGCGTCACCGGACAGTTCTTCGTGGCGTGTTTCTCCCGAGGCGTTAAATGCCTTTAAAGCGGAAAGCAGCACCTCCGTGCCGCTCAAGATGGGTTAACGAGCCACGGAGCGGTATGTGAAAGACATACGGGTAAGTAATTTTAATAGTTATATATGCGGTAGCCCCGAGACTTAAAATAGTTGAAATAACTGATTTAAGGATCAATTATTATGCAGGGTCTTGCGGAGAAGAATACCCAGCTGTCCCAGGAGCTCCAAGAGTGCAAGGCCCAACTTGAAGCCGCACTGGCCGCCACAGGGGGAGCCACAGAGACCCCCGCTGGTAAGACGTACTTTGAAAAGATAATTATTTAGCAAAGTGTGGCGTGAATCGACAATAATATTGCGGAGGCGCGGAATAGATCCGGACAAGCAACAGCTACTGCGTCGGCTAAAGGCGGCGAGAGGTGCTTATGAAGGTGCAGCAGAGAGAAACAAGCTCCAAGATGCCCACACCCAGCAAGGAGAAGAGCTGAAAGGTGTTCGGGCCCAGTATGCAGCCGTGAAGGAGAATCAGCGGCTTCGTCGCGGCATTTATAGTAAGTGCTTGAACAAATTCCTTTGAAAAGAAGAATTCGGCGAGGAAGTCGATTGACAGAAATATGTCTTTAGGTGTGCTCACAGGTCACCCTGCGGAGGAAATGCCTGAGTCAACGGGTGACCAACTTCGAGCTAGTGCAATTGCTCGAACGTGTTCGGCAGGCGATGAGTGGCGTCGTTCATGCTTTATGGCCATCCGTCTCCCTACCCGAGGGCCTTGGTGAGCTTGCTGAGAAGCTTGAGGGAGCACGGCGGCGCCTCCGTTTGTGGAAGATATCGGCTGCCGTCGAGGTGCCGAGGAGGCTGGGCCATGGTGAAGACACGTTACCAAGTCGACCCAAACCACATGGCGAGGTCGGACTGCGGGGCCCGATGGGAACGAGATCCTGTGAGCTTGATGTACGGCCAAGTAGAACGGCATGAAATATTCCCAACAGGATCAGTAAATTAGATAGCTTGTTAGATGGGATTGAAGAGGAGCACAATCGGTCGGTTTGACGATGTAATTTGAAATGACATGTAAAATGCCTTCTAGCGGATTGTAGATCGTTTGTCTTTGCGGACCGTTCGCTTCAACCTCGGGACCCAACAGTCTGGAGTGTGTCTGAATACCCTTACGGTTATAAAAGAACCGGGGCATGCATGGAGACAAGGCGTCGGGGTCATAATTGCTTTATCAGACAAGTGCCCAACTAGTTATGTTATATTACATGGTTAGTAAGAAACATCTTCCGGGAGAATAGTTCCGTTAAGGGTTCCTTTCCACAGGAGGCATGCCCTAAAGTGCAATGCGGACTGCGAAAATAGCGAAAAAAGCATCCGGGGCAGATAAATAAGTAAGTAATAAATCATCTTTCAAGTCACCGACCGAATATTCTCTTAAGAACGCTAGCTTTCGGCTTCACCCGATCTGAGGTACACATCCGGTGACCAGCGATAACAATCGCAGAGGTGCTCCTTTACCTCCTAGCTGAACAATCGGGAGCGTAGGGGTAAGCACAGGAGCCGAGCAACCCAGCTTGGCCAAAATTAAGTCATATCGATGCATATAATGGTGAATAAAAGGTACATGCGGAAGTATGCCACATGTGTTGGGCATGAAGCCCGTATGAATAAGCTTCATTTAAAGAAGCCCCGAGTATAATGAGTGCGGGGCACATCAAGTGTGTCTTGAACAAAGCGCAAATCAGCCCATAAAAGGTATTGAAAAAAGTGGGAAGAAGGAGGAGGAGGAGGAGAGCGGTAAAAAAAAAAGGAGTGGGCGGGGGGTGAGGCGAACCCGAGTCGGCGTTAAGCGTAGAATCTTTGGAGACGGGTTGCGTTCCATGGGTTCGGCTCGAGTCGGTTGTCCGATGCGTTACATAGACGGTACGCTCTGCCGGTCAGGACTTGGTCGATGATGAAGGGACCTTCCCACTTGGGCTTGAGTTTGTCCTTTTTCTTGTCCGGTAGGCGTAGAACAAGTTCGCCAACATTGTAAGTTTTGGCCCGTACTTTTCTGCTTTGATATCTTCAAGCCTGCTGCTGATAAAATGCGGAACGAGCCTTTGCCACGCCCCGCTCCTCCTCTAAGGCGTCCAGACTGTCCTGCCAATCTAGCTCGGCTTCTCTTTCTTCGTACATGCGCACACGAGGTGAGTCATGAATTATATCGCAGGGCAGGACTGCCTCTGCGCCGTATACCATGAAAAATGGTGTGAATCCGGTAGTTCGGTTTGGCGTGGTCCGCAGCCCCGAGCACGGAGTCGAGCTCCTCTACCCAAAGGCGTGTTAGATTCCTTGAGGACCGCACTAGTGCAGGTTTGATGCCGCTCATGATTAGACCATTTGCTCGCTCAACTTGACCGTTAGTTTGGGGTGATAGATGAAGCATAATCGAGCTTAATGCCCATGTTTTTGCACGAGTTTAACCTCGTCGGCCGTGAAGTTCGTGGTCGTTGTCGATGATGATCTTGTGGGGACACGAAGCGGTGTACTACCCGGATATGAAGTCTATCACCGGTCCGAATTCTGCCGTTTAACCGCTTGGCCTCAATCCATTTGGTGAATTTGTCCACCATGACCAATAAGTATTTGTGCTTGTGGGTTCCCCCTTTAAGGGTCCGACCATGTCAAGCCCCGGACATGACGGCCGTAATGGGTATAGTTTTGAGGCGGTGGGTGGCATATGGCTCGATTAGCAAAGAGCGGCAACCGACGCATCGTTGGACTAAATCTGAGCATCTGCCGGGCTGTCGGCCAATAAAATCCTGTCGGAAGGCCTTGCCTACAAGGGCCGGGCTGCAGCGTGGTGCCCGCCGAGTCCGGCGTGAATTTCAGCCAGGAGATTTCTCCTTCCTCTTGGAGATACACCTTTGAAGGACTCGGTTGTGCTTTTCTTATAAAGCTCTCCTCATGGACCTTGTAGGCTTTAGATCGCCCGAACTATGCAGCGGGCCTTATTTTGGTCTTGGGAAGTTCTGCCGCATTAAGTAGGCTAGGAATGGTTACATCCCACAGGCAACGACTGCCATTATTTCGTGAGTGAAGGTCTTATTTCATTGGTGAGCCGCCCGATTGTGTCGAGAATGGTGCGAGTTAGGTGATGCAGTGGCTCGGTTGTTATTTCGGACTCCTCTTCCCATATCTGGATGGCTTAAGGAGCCGTTCGGGAAGATGTTAGGAGGGGCGGCGTCTCGTTTCGCGCCGATGCGTGCTAACACGTTAGCTGCTGGTTATTATCCCGGCTACATGATGGAATTCTAGTCCTTGAACCAAGCTGACATTTCTAGGGCGGCGTTGTGGTAGCTGCCATTTTGGATCTTTGGCGTCAAGTCTCCATTTACTTGGGATATTGCGAGGTTTGAATCGCGCACCTCTAGGCGTTGAATGCCCATGGAGATTGCCATCCGGAGGCCATGTAGAAGGGCCTCGTGTTCGCTGCGTTGTTGGAGTCCATGTACATTATTTGAAATACGTATTGGATTGTGTCTCCGTTGGGGACGTCGATCGACGCCAGACCCCAAGCCAGCCAACATTTTGGATCCGTCGAAATGCATGATCCGGTTAGATGCTGCCGTACTCTTTAGGGAGTTCGCCGGTCCATTCGGCGATGAAGTCCGCGAAACCTGCGACTTTATAGCTCGCCGTGGTTTGTAGGTTATGTCAAATGGTAAGAGCTCGATGGCCCATTTTGCAATCCTGCCCGTTGCGTCGCGATTGTTTATAATATCGTTGAGAGGTACTTCGGAGGCCACCGTTATTGAACACTCTTGAAAGTAGTGTCGCAGCTTACGGGATGCCATGAACACCGCATACACTATCTTTTGATAATGTGGGTGCAGGATTTGCATGGAGTTAGAGCGGTGGATCGTAGTACACTGGTTTTGAAGAGGGAATTTGTGCCCTTCCGTTTCTCGTTCAACGACGAGTACCGCGCTAACAACTTGATGTGTTGCTGCGATATATAATAACATAGGTTCGCCCAGGTTGGGCGCGGCCAGAACCGGATTTTTGCCAAGATGGCCTTTATTTCTTCGAGTCCGGTGTGGCAGCATCCGTCCATTCAAATGTTCGGTCTTGCCGGAGGAGGCGGTAGAGGGCGAAACCTTTTCTCCCAAGCGGGAGATGAAGCGACTTAAGGCCGCTACGCATCCGGTTAGTTTTGTATCTGCTTGAGGTCTTTTGGAATATCAATTGTGACAGAGCTCGGATTTTGGCGGGTTTGCTTCAATTCCTCGACGGATCTGATGAAGCCCAAGAGCTTTCGGCTGATGCGCCAAGACGCATTTTCGGATTGAGCTTAGTGTCATATGCTCGGAGGTTGTCGAATGTCACCCTCAAGTCTTCTACTAGAGTTCCGGCGTGTTTGGTCTTGACGACCACATCGTCTCGTATGCCTCTCTGTTTTGCCTATCTGGGTCGCGGACATGTTTGACTCATGCTTGCGATATGTTGCGCGGCGTTTTTGAGTCCGAAGGGCATGGTGTTGAAGCAGAATGGCCCATATGGAGTAATGAATGCCGTTGCGGCCTGA
Source organism: Aegilops longissima (assembly GCA_021605205.1). Lineage (NCBI taxonomy): Eukaryota > Viridiplantae > Streptophyta > Magnoliopsida > Poales > Poaceae > Aegilops > Aegilops longissima. The sequence goes on along the minus strand of CM038677.1, from coordinate 170,361,206 downwards.
TCTTTCTCCGCCATCTTGATTTGATGGTATCCGGAGTATGCGTCGAGGAAGCACAATGAGTCGTGCCCTGCGGTAGCATCGATGATTTGATCGATGCGGGGGGGAAAATGGTCCTTTGGACGAGCCTTGTTAAGGTCTTTAAAATCGGCCTTGAGGCGCCAGGATTTGTCCTTTTTGGTACCATTACTAAGTTGGCTAGCCAGTCCGGATGTTTTATATCTCTGATGAATCCGGCTTCTAAGAGTTTGGCTAGCTCTTCTCCCATTGCCTGTCTTTTGGGCTCGGAAAATCGCCAAAGAGCTTGTTTGGTGGCTTGAATCCTTTTAGGATATTTAGGCTGTGCTCTGCCAACTGCGTGGGATTCTGGCATGTCGAAGGGTGCCGAGCAAAAATGTCCCAATTTTCCGAAGGAATTCTCGTAGTCTTGACCGACATCGGGACTTAATTGTGCCCCAATGGAGGCCGTCTTTGTGGGGTCCGTTGGATGGACCTGAAATTTGACTATTTAAATCTGCTGGTTTAAAAGAGGTGGACTTGGACCTCTTATCGAGTATCACATCGTCCCTATCCACCATGGGCGCAGCGTGGTTAGTTCCTCTGCCGCTAGGGCTTGGACAATGCCTCTAGGGCGGTCTTGGCTGTCTTATTTTCAGCGCAGTCTTGTCTCGGATCATTGGCGAGTGATTATCCCATTGGGTCGGGCATTTTGAGCTTCATGTACCCGTGGTGGGGTATAGCTTGGAAGATTGTGAATGCCTCTCGCCCTAACAAAGCGTGATATCCGCTGCGAATGGGGCCACTTGAAGCGTGACCTCCTCGGACTGTAATTGTCCGGTGAGCGAACACTACATCTAGTGTGATTTTTCCTGCACAAGCGTACTTCTCGACTAGGGATTATCCCTCTGAAGGTTGTCTGCTTCGCTCAATGCGGATCGATAAATTCCATTTTTGAAGGGTTTCCTCATAGATGAGGTTTAATCCGCTGCCGCCATCCATGAGTACCTTAGTATGATGAAAACCGTCCACTATCGGATGAGGACCAATCGGTGGTGCTCTAGCTGTTGAATTTGGGTTAAATCGTGGCGTTGAAGGTGATAGCCGTGTCGCTCCATGGATTTGTTGTTGCTACTTGGTAGACTTGGCAAGGCTGCGGATTGTTCGTTTCCGCATGTTATTTGATGCGAAAGTCTCGAAGACTATTTAATACCGTCTTTGGTACTTCTTTGGGTTGGTTGCGGGGCTAGAAAGCCTCGCCACTTTTGGCCACCTGCCGTAGTATCCAACACGCTCGAAGGCTGTGTGTTGGAGTGGCGCCCTCCGTACTGTGGATCTTGCAGGGTCCGTTTAGCCAACCCTCCAGTACGGTTCTGTACCCTTTAGGGGGTTTTGGTTTTTTGGTATTCAACCTGGGTGCTTGATAATGATGCACCCTTTTGTTTCGGACTAGGGGTGTATTCGGGGTCGGATTGTCCCAAAATTTACTTTTGGTTTTCCAGGCGCTCTCCATCGCACAGTACTTTTGTACTATGGTCACCAAGTCGATAAAGCGTGTAATTCATGACGATCGATGGCGTTCAAGATTCCCTTGTCCGTGCAATTATTGCAGAAAATTGGGATTCGTCCTCCTCTCGGCGATCCTTTATCCTGTTCATAACCGGAGAAATCGGCCCGATAATGATGTCTTGTTTCATCGGGCTCTTGCGAATTTGGGAGAGATCGCTAATGTTTGGGTGGGCGGGTGGAACTAGATCCGGAACCCGTCCGATTTAGGACTCAAGGGCCAAGAAGTTTCGAACTTGGAAGTTTGGATTTTGAGTGTTATCCATGAATCAACCCACCGCGACTTTAGATTCGTGGGCTTGATCAACGTCTGTCCCTCTGCGGGAATCCGGCATGGAGGGATCGGGAATCCGGACGTAACTAGTCCTTAAGATACAAGAAGAATCGCCGCATTGCTGCTCTATCACAGCAACATGATGGGTAGCCTGGGGAGAGTTGATCTCTCTCAGATCGGTTTTAGGCCCGATCCGGTCGTAGTCTGTGGCGACTCCCAGGGCGGCGATGCGATCCAAGAGCTCGTTCATGGAGGAGAGCTCGATCGGATCTAACTGTTCGGCAAGTTCCGAACTAACCTGGAGATTGGTTTCGATGACTCGAGAGGTCATCGTCGGCGCGGTGGCCGGACTGGCGGTCATAAGAAAACCACCTAGCGAAGAGTCGGCGGCGACCAAGGCTCCTTTAGCGATAATATCGTCTTTAAAGGCGAGATGAGGCATCCTACGACAGCGGCGACACGAGGAACTCTCAATGAAAGCACCAATGTCGGTGTCAAAATCGGCGGATCTCGGGTAGGGGGTCCCGAACTGTGCGTCTAGGCGGATGGTAACAGGAGACAAGGGACACGATGTTTTACCCAGGTTCGGGCCCTCTTGATGGAGGTAAAACCCTACGTCCTGCTAGATTAATATTGATGATGTGTGTTATAAGAGTGGATCTACCACGAGATCAAGGAGGCTAAACCCTAGAAGCTAGCCTATGGTATGATTGTTGTTCGTCCTACGGACTAAAACCCTCTGGTTTATATAGACACCGGATAGGGTTAGGGTTACACAAAGTCGGTTACAATGGTAGGAGATCTATATATCCGTATCGCCAAGCTTGCCTTCCACACCAAGGAAAGTCCCATCCGGACATGGGACGAAGTCTTCAATCTTGTATCTTCATAGTCTTGGAGTCCGGCCAACGATGATAGTTCGGATATCCGGACACCCTCTAGTCCGAAACTCCCTCACTTACCTTGGCTCACCTCCCCTGCTCTGCTTGGTGTGGTCGTGGGCGCGGCTCTGACTTCCCGTGCATAGGTAAAGGGGTACAAAAATGTGCCCTTCTTTTTGTACACCGACATTATTCATGTTCATAAGTTCTGATTTCCATCAATGAAAAGCTTTTGGTCTCAATTATCAACTGTACTTGGTTCTGATTCTACTCAACGTTGCTATACGCATGATATTTTTAGTTCGATTCTCATCCAACACTCTTCATCAAGCCATTCAGGCATTATAGCAAATTGCAAGGAACCATCAGATCACTTGTCGTGCACAAATCGTACCTCAAGCATAGGATGGTGTAGTTGTAGGGAATACTCCTTAAACTGGCCAAAGAACAATGTCGTTATTTATTCATTACAATATCAAATGTGGAGTACTTTTCTTGATTTCTATTCCCCATGTATTGTTCGATTTGCCCCAGCCTGGCTCAAAGAAGTTCTATCATACTTACCGCTTCACGTGACCAAGCCGCAGATTATTTACCTACAGCATAAAGATAAACATCAAACAAAGATGACTTCGACCATACAACAAATTAATCCCAATGCATAAGTAAGACTACAACTCAATGTAATTACCTTCACCGTGAGGTAATGCATCTTCAATTAGCTTGGATACATATGAGTCCGCGGGCAACAAACCATTCAAGAGTATTTGATCCACCATCTATTTCAACAAATATTTCCATGCGACAAATATTTGGACCTTTCTAGATAGTGATTTTTTGTGAAACCAAAAGCAAGCAAAAATAGGAACTGACATTAGGCACTAAATTAATAGGTTAGTCCATAAAAAGAATATAAAATGATGTAAAATGATAACAGAAGTATGTAAGAATGATAATATAATAGCATGGACCAATTAAAAACATAGATACATGAGAGATGTATCAATATAAATAATGCCATATTATGTTAATGCTCTTTTAAATTGTGTCTCTTTATTTGCCAATATGAAATGGCATGGAATTGACAGCTCAGTAAGCATCATTGCTTATATACATGCAAAACTTGTTATCCATATGCTTGGTTGTCTTCAAGAATGGTAACTCTGATGGAAGGGAGAAGTCTCATGAAGACAGTTAGAGAGACAAACCCATTGCTTGTCCCTCTAACATATATTGCAACGAAGAAGACAAAATATCTTGAAGATAGAGAGATAACCCCAAACTCATGTCTTGATGTGGCATTCAAGATACTCGCCACTAGTAGTGACACAAGCTCGCTGAAGTCTCTGCTTGAATCAGTTTGACTTGTTCCGTCTCAACTTCAAGCAGAAAAACATGGTTCAACTCTACTCTGACTCGAAGTCCAATCCCCAAGGACGATCACAGAGAACTCTAGTGTCTACCTTATTGCTAAGCGGCTAGAGCTGCAGGATATGGGCGCCAAACAAGGGCAGTCTCATTAGCTGGCTCAGATGCTTGCACAAGAGCTTCGGGGCAAGGCTAACGTCACTTAAACCGTGTTGAAGTGGTTTCAGTTCTGTATATTGTTTTGTTGGCGCCTTTATTTGCACCAGTGGTGACCTTTGATGTCCAGTGTATGTAATCTACCATTTGGTTGTGCCTTGTTATCACTCTATCGAACTTTGATGCCAAGTGGATGTAATATTCCTTAATTTCTTCATTGTGTAGTGTAGGTTTATTCTTAGTTACTGCTACTTGTGAGCTGCGTTGGGTTTTTCCCGAAGTGGAAGGGAGAAGCAATATAATAGCGGATAATATTTCCCTCAGTAGAAAACCAAAGTTATCGAAGCAATAGGATATTCACATAGACAAAGGTAACCAATACCTACACACACAAACAAAATACTCGCACCCAACATGGGCAAGAGGGTTGTCAATCCCCTTGCACTCATTAATTACAAGGATTAATTTTGATAGTGACAGATATATAAATGGCAAAAGAAAATTAAAGTAAAAAAATTGCAGCGAGCTTTTTAGGGTTTTATTAAATATGGTGATTAGACCTGAGGGCCATAGTTTTCACTATAGGCATCTCTCTCAAGAACATAGCACATGATGGATAGACAAACTACTGTTGGGCAACTGATAGAAAAGCGCATAGTTATGATATTATTCATGACATGATTAGTACATAGGCATTACATCCGTGATAAGTAGAGCGACATCCATCTGCATCTACTACTATTACTCCACTTCGAGGGTGCTTCTATACTTGCCTCTCTACGTATTAAGTTCATAACAAACAGAGTAATGCTTGGAGCATGATGACATAATATAGACAAAATAAGACCAGTCAATATGATCGAACCGTGTCGTTTTACCCTTAGTAGCAACAATACAAATACGTGCCTCGCTACCCCTTTTGTCATGAGGTGAGGAAACCGCAAATATGCACCACTTCCACTTAAGATCTAATCATCAACTTGGCCAAAGAAAAATCATAGATCGGAAAGGATTACATAGCTATAACAATCACACATAATAAAATGCAGAATATAACTCAATTACTTTCAATGAATAATCTGATCATCAACACATAATTCATTGGGTCCTAACAAACACACCGCAAAATAACATTACATCGAATAGAACTCCGAGGAGAATGTCGTATTGAAGATCAGAGAGAGAGAGAGAGAGAGAGAGAGAGAGCCATCTAGCTAATCACTATGGACCCATAGGTCTTTGGGGAACTACTCACACATCATCAGAGGTGCAACAAGGTTGATGTAGAAGCCCTCCATGATCGATTTCCCCTGCGGTAGGATACCGACAGAAGCCTCCAGATGGGATCGCGGAAGAACAGAGGCTTGCGGCGGCAGAATAATTCTTTCGGGTCTCGGTCTGGTGGTTTCTGGACTTTAGCAAATTTATGGAGTTGGAATTAGGTCAAACGGACCTACGAGGGCCCACAAGCTCAGGTGGTGCTCCCTTGGAGGCGCAATGTGTGAGCTTGTGGCCCACTCGTATATCTTCTGACCTCCTCCCGAAGTTTCTAGGGTCCCTTCCGGTCCAGAAAAAATCACCACAAAGTTTCATCGTGTTTGGACTTCGTTTGGTATTGTTTTTCTGCGAAACAATAAAACGGGCAAAAACAGAAATTGGCACTGGGAACTAGGTTACTAGGTTAGTTCCCAAAAATGATATAAAATTGCATATAAAGCATACAAGATTGATAATATAATAGCATGAAACAATCAAAAATTATAGACACGTTGGAGACGTATCAGCATCCCCAAGCTTAATTCCCGCTCGTCCTCGAGTAGGTGAATGATTAAAATAAAAAATTTGATGTTGAATGCTACCTAGCATGTTTATCATGTAATATTCTCATGGTATGAATATTAATATACGAATGATTCAGGGCAATAGTCTATCGTTTGAAATAAAGACATCAATACTTAGACATAGCAAACAATCACACCCTTTCAAAATAAAGAATGCTAAAGAACGCTATCCCTACAAAATCATATAACCTATCATGCTTAGTCTTCCTAACACAAAATATTAATCATGAACTACCCCGATGACAAGCCAAGTAATCAAATCATAATTTTTCTCGCTTCAGCTTTTTCAACTTTCACGTGATACTTGAGCATGAGTCAAGGACTTGGCACTTTGGATGGCAAAGAGAATGATGATGAGGGTTTATAAGGGAAGACAAAAATAGAGAAAGCCCCACACCGATGCGGTTGATCGTTAGGCAATGGAGAGGCCTTACAATCGATGTCAATGTGAGGAATAGGGATTGCCATGCAACGAATGCACTTGAGATATAAGTGTATAAAATCTCACTACTGAAACTAAGTGGATGTGCATCCAACTTGCTTGCTCATGAAGACCTCGGCGTTTGAGGAAGCCCGTCATCGGAATATACAAGCCAAGTATGAAGACCTCGGGCATTTGAGGAAGCCCTTCATCGGAATATACAAGCCAAGCTCTATAATGTAAAAATGTCCACTAGTATATGAAAATGACAAATCATGGAGACTCTCTATATGAAGAACATGGTGCTACTTTTAAGCACAAGTGTGGTAAAAGGATAGCAGCATTTTCCCTTCTCTCTTTTCTCTTTTCCTTTCCTTTCTCTTTCTCTCTCTCTTTTTAGAACAATGTCATGAACCTCATCCCCACTTTTTCGAGGACTCATCAGTCTCCATCATTCTTTACCTCACTGGGACAATGCTCTAATAATGATGATCATCATACTTTTATTTACTTACAACTCGATAAAGCTGAAAAAGAATATGAATCTATATGAATGCCTCTGGCAGTGTACCGGGATGTGCAATGATCTAGCGTAACATGTATAATGATGAACGGTGCCTTTGCCACAAATATCATGTCAACTCTATGATCATGCAAAGCAATATGATGATGAACACACAAGTCATGTGACTAGTAACAGTGGAAGTTGCATGGCGATATATCTCGGAATGGCTATGGAAATGCCATGATAGGTATGTATGGTGGCTGTTTTGAGGAAGGATATATGCGGCTTATGTGTGATAGAGCGTGTCATATCACGGGGTTTGGATGCACTGGTGAAGTTTGCAGCGACTCTCCAGGTGAGAAAGGGCAATGCATGGTACCGAAGAGGCTAGCAAAATACGAATAGGTGGAAGTGCTCAAGTCCAAGAACATCACATTGTTAATCGTAAAGAACTCAAGTACTTATTGCAAAAGTTTATTAGCCCTTGAAGCAAAGCATGACCATTAATACCCCCAGAGGATAGATTGGGAGGAAAAGACCATGGCTCGTCTTCGACTGTCACTCATAAGGTAGACAATCAATAATAAATCATGCTCCAACTTCATCACAAAACTAAAGACTATACATGCATGCTTCGGGAATCACAAACTTTAACTTCGATATTGCTACTAAACCATGATAATCAACTAGTACACCCACATATTACCATCTTTATATCGCAAAACTATTCCAAGGAATCAAACTTATCATATTCTGTGATCTACATGAAAGTTTTTATTATAGCACTCTGTATACCTATTATTTTTAGACTAGCCATATAACCCGTGCAAATTACCACTCCCTATTGAAATACTCTAAAAAGGATTTAAGTGAAGCATGAGAGTGCAAATGATTTCTATAAAATATAACCACCACTGTGCTCTAAGGATATAAGTGAAGCACGTGAGCAACTACATAACTCAACAAATATAAGTGAAGCACATAGAGTATTCTAACAAATCATGACGAATGCATATCTCTCTCAAAAGGCGTGTCCAACAAACAATGATTGTGGCGGACTAAAAAGCAAACAAAATAAAACTGTGGCACAAGACGCTCCAAGTAAAACTCATATCATGTGATCAATAAAAATATAGTTCCAAGTAACATACCAATGAATTATAGACGAAAGAGAGGATGCCATCCTGTGGCATCCCCAAACTTAGACGCTTGGGTCTTCCTTGAATATTACCTTGGGGTGCCTTGGGCATCCCCAAGTTAAGGGTCTTGCCTCTCCTTATTCCTTCATTCATCGTGATCTCACCCAAAACTTGAAAACTTCAGCATACAAAACTCAATAGAAACTTCGTCATATCCGTTAGTATAATCGGTAAGCCATAAACTTAGGTACTGATATAAATTGATTCATAATTGTTCTTGCATAATACCTATTGTATTCTAACTTCTCCCTGATTTATACCTCCCCGATATAATCCACAACATCATTAAAATAAGCACACTATGCAATAAAAAACAGAATTTGTCTAAAACAGAACAGTCTGTAATGATCTGAACTAAAACCATACTTTTGTAACTCGAAAAAAAACTAAAAATTTAGGAAAACATAGAAAATTTGTATCTCAATATTTTGTAAAAATTCAGACTAAGATCATGTTCTAGGTAAAAATGTAAATTCGAATACTGAGCGTAAAAGTTTCTGTTTTTGCTGAGGATCAATTCAACTATCATTCAAATCATCCCAAAGGCTTTACTTGGCACAAAAAATAACTAAAAGTTAAAATCACAATCATTACAGTAGCAGTAATCATGTCATCACACAAAAATAGAAAATAAAAAATAAGATAACTATTGGGTTGCCTCCCAACAAGCGCTATTGTTTTATGCCCCTAGCTAGGCATAATGCATAGTTTCAAGTATTATCATAACCATAAGGGAGATCATTCATATTCATTTCGTACTTCCTTCTCTCAGCAGCAAGTTTTCTAATAGGCAAGCAAAAGTAATTAAAAGGGATGAATTTAATACGATCCGAGTCTGTGATATCAAGTTTAGGAGGAGCATGTTCGTCCTTCGGCCCTTTATAAGTGATAGCCATTTCTTCATTGTATAAGTTCTATAGAGGTATTCTCGCAATCTTTCTTTGAGTACATGGCCTATTCCATTATTACCTATAGTAAATTGATTATTAGGTTCAGAAAGTTTATCAATCAAGATAGGTGGGGGAAGCTTTTTCCTAAGATTCTCATTGTACGCAACATAATCTACAGATTTTATTTTTCTTATCTCATCTTGAGCATAAAGAATTTCTTCTATAGGTGGACACTCACTATTTATTCTATAGTAAGCAAATATCACTCTTTCCTCTTTCATAATGTGCCAAATTCATGAACTAGAAATATCATGACCAAATGCTTAACAGAAGGATCATGAACATTGGAAAATTCCAATAACACTCCTTGTATAGCAGGATGCATGTGCACAAATTGTCTTTCAAATTCAACTATAAGCTAAGATATAACATCCACGAAACTTGTAGTTCTAGCAAGAATGGATCCTCCTATCATATATAATAAGCCTGCACAAGTAAATGAATCTTGAATAACACTTTTTCCAGTAATATCACCACTGCCTATTCGAAGTCTTTTTGTGTGCATAATAGTGGTTTCCTCTTTACTACTAGGATCATTATCGGCAAGATTATCAAATATTTATTTATGAACTTTATCATTAGCAACCTCATCAAACCTTCTTTTAGGATTTTAACCTCTTAAAAGATTTAGTAACATAGCTTGATGATCACAAGGTTCCGCACTAGTGGCGGGAGCAACATTAACTTTCTCTTGAGACATAGTGACAATTCAAGCAAGATAGCAAAAAAGATAAATATTTTTTGTATTTTTTATTTGTTTAACGAGACTCATAAAAGCAAAGAATTGGTCTAAAAAATTAGATGATGCACTTTGGACCTACAGAACAACTTATAAAAATCCTATGGGTATGTCTCCATATAAAATGGTTTATGGAAAAGCTTGTAATTTGCCTCTTGAGTTAGAACATAAAGCATATTGGGCAATCAAAGAACTCAATTATGACTTCAAACTTGCCGGTGAAAGAGGTTATTTGATATTAGCTCACTAGATGAATGGAGAATCCAAGCTTATGAAAATGCCAAACTATTTAAAGAAAAAGTTAAAAGATGGCATGATAAAAGAATCCAAAAGCGGGAATTTAAAGTTGGTGAACATGTTCTATTGTACAACTCTCGCTTTAGATTTTTAGCAGGAAAACTTCTTTCCAAATGGGAAGGATCATATATCATCGAAGAAGTTTATCACTCTGGAGCTATTAAGACCAATAATGCTGAAGATACTAACCCGAAGGTGGTCAATGGACAAAGAATTAAACACTATATCTCATGTAGGCCTATTAATGTTGAAACCATTGTTATCCAAACCATGACACATGAGGAACACATAAAAGAAACCTTCCAGAACACTCCAGAACCCTGAAATGGAGGAGGTACGTGATACAGTAAGTAAACGGACTCCGGTGTAACAGCCCCAAAATTGGGTTATCAATTTTTGTGCTGTTATTCCTTCCTGGCACTCATTTTTCAAAATCATTCTCCTGAGTTTTGCTGATGACCCTGAGAACTCTTGTCATTTCCAACCTTTCAAAACTTACTCATATCTTTTTCAGTGGTCAAGACCTCAGTTGCATCATCTTAAACCCTCTCAAACCCTAATTCAAAATTTTTGGGATTTGAATATGCCCTTTGTGATTTCAAAGGGGCTATCATTTCCCTTGATCTATTGATCATCCCGTCTGTTCCTAGAGACCCTCCTATCCTTTTCAACCTTGGATATGCAAAAATATTGCCAAGCGCCATGCAATATTTTTGAATTATGATTTATTCCTTTTCTTGCCTTTCTGAGGAATAAAATCAAAAGGCATATCTAGCCATCTCCTAAATTCATGTGAATTGGTGGAGTTGATAATTATGCCTAGTCCAAGCTCTGGCAATTATATTGGGCATAATTAAATAAGGAAAATTGCCTTTTCTTATTTTATGCCAATATTCCAATTCTGCCACTTTCTAAAGGAACTACTATTTTTATAGCAGGGAAAATTCTCACATAAAATTTGGAGCTTGTCCTTGCTATATAATCACTAGTTCCATCTTTATCTCATGTTCATGAGTTCAAAAATTGGGCACATGATCCAATGCAAGTTTCTGCCTTCATTGAAATTTTGCAAAGGAAGTGCTTTATTCCTAATTCCTATTGATCTGAAATTTGGCAGGGTGTTTAATATTGATAAATCACCCATGGGTACCAAAGATGAGCTCAATCCAATCATCCTAGCTCCCTGTGCAATTTTTCAAAGTTTCTGAACATATTGTCACTTTGTGAAGGAAGTACCTTCATAAAGTTTCCAAATGGGATGAAACTTTGCCATCCTCTCAAGTATCCCAAATCATTAGCCTTCACCTAAATTCAGATCATTTAATTGAGTTATGTGAGCACAGGAGCAATTCTTGTTCTCTGTCCAAATTTTCAGTTTGTGAATTAAGTATATTTTATCTTGCTCCATTATGGCTGAAAATGATTCCAAGACTTCTCCTATCCATATCACCCACCTACCCAAGAGTTTGGCTAATTTCAGTTAGCCAATATTTTCCTAGAATTTTCCCAAGTTTCTGGTCAAAAGTAATGCTTGTGAAGCAAGTACCAATTTGGTAATTCCATTTGGTGTGATCTTTTTACATCATCTACTTATGACCAAATCATGAAGATTTGCCAAGTTATAGCTCAATCCAAGCCCCCTAATGAGTGCTTCATCATCATTTGATTTCTGGACAAATTTTTAGCAGTTGTTAAGCAACTATGCTAAATATGTGTCCTAATGACCTCAAAACCCCCAGGACCGTAGTCCTTGCTACCCTAAGCCTACCAGACATCAATTTTACCATTTCACCTCTCTGGTTTTACCTCTAGGGTGTTGCCAAGATTGCAACATAAACCTTGTGGAGCTTGGTTTACTCAGCTTCATTTGTCTCTGCCCGTGTTGTTACCGTAGTAATACTCCACGCTGGAAGGACTACGCGGTAGACATGATTTAACCTCAGTAAAATCTCCAGAGCGCGCCATACTAGTGGTTAGGGATGGAAAGTGGTAGCGGATAATCCGAAATATCCGATATTCGTATTTGAGAAAATGCCTATTCGTATCCGAAACATCCGCATCCGAACCAAAATGGAAATGGAAATTATCCGTATTCGAATTTATTAAACAAATAAAAAATAAAATATGGTAGGAGATTTTGACACAAATATGGATATGGAAGTGGATATATCCGTATCCGAATAAGACTTTGGGAGGTAATTTTCAAAATTCTAGACCCAAAGATTCCAATTATCCAACATAAAAGCCAAATAAGGGTCAAATTTTACTCTTTATATGATTAAACTTATAAATTATTATGCATTACAATAGTATTTATTCATAAACCTATTTATCATTGACTTATTGTATGTCACAAGTTGATTTTTTCAGTCACATAGCTATCGACTAATTTACTTAAGCAATATGTTGATATTATTCGATCCGTTCGAATCAAGAAAATATCGATACATATCCGTATTCGAATAATATCCGAGCCGTATCCATATCCGATAACATCCGTATTCGGATTCGGATTCGTTTTGAAAATATAAAAATGGAAGTGACAAGAGCACTATCCGATCCGCATCCGATCCGTTTTCACCCCTACTAGTGGTGACCACGAGGGCAACCAGCCAAAACGGTGGTCTAGCCACTGCTCTAGTCGGCGACGCTGCTCCGACCGTCCCTGACCCCGCCATTAATGTCCTATAGCTCCCCCTCGTCGTTGCTGTTCGCCTGGACCCCGCTCCCCCTCCGTTTTCTTCTCCGACGAGCCGTGCCAAGGGTCGAGCAGTGCGTGCCCGTGAGCCCGTCGTCTTCCTCCTCTGTCTTCTTCCTCCCTGAGCCCCCTTGGCGTTGCGTTGCTCCGTGAGCCCCTGCTGCCCGTCTGCATCCTCCTCGTCGCCTTCCCGTCCCTCCCCATGAGCTTTGGCCGCGCCTGCCGACACTGCGCCGTCACCGACGCACGGACACGTCGCCCACCGCGTGCCACCTCGCCCCTCCACCTCGAGCTCTCCCCGCGGCTATAAGTAGCAGCCCTCGAGCTCTCTCGCAGCTCACAACCTCTCCCAAGTCTCTTCCCCGAGCTCCCGAGCCTCTCCTCGCCCGCCATTGCCACCATGGCCGCCGCCTCGGTCCTCCTAAATTGAAGCGACCCGAGCCACCCCTCCTCTCCCTGACCGCACCCACGTCTTCCCCGTGCTCCGGTGATCCTCCCCAGCCCCTTACCTCATCGCTGGAGTACCTAAAGCCGCCGGCCCCAAGATCCAGTGCCGCTGCGGTCTCTCCTTTCCGGTGGCCATCTCCTCCCTGCGCCTCCCCGGCAGCCGCCCTTCCTCTGAATGGATGCGGCGGGCCACGCCGAGCTCAACAGTGGCCGCGCCACTACCGGAGACGACCGGAGCCGGCCGGCCCCTCACCTGAAGCTCGCATCTGCCTCGGCCAGTCATGCACCCGAGCGGGGAGAAGAAGGAGACGGCCAGGTGGGCGTTAACCTGGCCAGGCGGGCCCCGTGACCCCACCTGGCGGCGACCCAGGAGCCCGGCCCCGCCTCTGCCCTTTGACCCGGTTGTCGCCACGTCAGATTAGTGGAGGCGCCCGGCGCGAAGCCGTTTCTCTGGATCGAAGAGGTATTTTGCCAAATACGCTTTCAGCTCAGCCCCAGCCGGCCGAAGTGTTTAAATTGTGAACGTTTGCTGCTTAGTGCATTTTCTGCCTAAAAAGTGAACGGCCACAACTTTGCGCTCGTAACTCCGATTGAGGAAAATCCAACGCCCACGTCTTCGTCTCGTCGAGCCCGTTCCGTTCCCATCATTTTCACCAAAGTTTGACGATGATGGAGAAGGAATTAAAATGACTTAATAATAACAAACCTCCTCCGTCATCGATGGGATCGAGTCATAGTGCCGCCAAATCGAACTTTTTCCACTGCAACCACATTTGCCGGTATGGGACGGCCTTAATGCGGTCTATTTTCGTGCCTCTGGTCGGTGCCTCCAACTAGGGAAGGTTATGGGCACGCACTACCCTGATCAGGTAGGCGGACATAAGCCTTGTGAGCCCGTTGTTAAGTTGAGTTTTGGTACCGGGTCCCAGTGTGCATCGTAGCCACGACGGTGGTCGATGTGTCTTGAGGTAGACACGGAGCCACCCATGACTAGCCCAGTGGGGAGTGAGTCGGAGTGGCCGGGAGAGTGTCATGATGATGGATCGGTTTCGCTTCGAATGCTGCTGGTCCACCCGAATGGGATGACGAGGCCATGGGTTCCGTGGTGTGGAGTGCGATGCGCTACCTCTGCAGAGTGTATTTAAACTATCGATAGCCGCGTCCTCGGTCATGGGCATAAGTTCGAAGTAGGGTACACTATCGGGTTTTGGTCGAAATGGAGGATAAACCTGAAATAATTTGATTAATGGGGTTGTGATCGCCGTAAGGATCACAGGCCAGTTAATTGTCGGGTTGTGATCGCCGTAAGGATCACGGGCCATTTATTGGTCGGGTTGTGATCGCCGTAAGGATCACAAGTTTGTCTCTGTTTGTGATCAGGAAATGAGGTGATCACCGTTGGTAAGAGAGTCCGAAGGACTCAGTGGACAAGTTTGGTGGCATTGCATGAGTAACATGTTTGCATTTAAAGAACCATGGTAGAACATGAGATGGTTGCATACAGTTAACATGCTATGTTGGAATTTGATATGATTGGTAGTTTATTTTCAGCATAGTTTCATGATGCCATGCCATGCTTAGTTTCTGATATGAGATAGTTGTTGCAGATGCTTGGTTCTTGCTTTGTCTTCTGCTTGTTTGGATGCTATGTATTCGGTTGTCTTGCAAGTACATTCAATGTACTGACCTGGCGTGTTATGCCAGTTTTGTAGGTCGTTCACTTGTTCCGTCGTGCTAGGACGTAATCTTGCCAGTCCTGTGAGTTGTGGAGCCCAGCCTAAGTGATATGCTGCCAAGACTTCCGCCGCCATTTTAATAGACTTCCTCTGCCATGTATATAGCCTTAGGGCTATGCCAGAAGATTATATCCATCGCCGATGTAATCATATACACATGTATTTGATGAATATTCTTGTACACGAATGTCAGATCATGGACTGTAATGCGTCGGTGTTATCTCGGTCGACGTCAGAAGGCCCCCGCCCATGCGGATCGAGGAGCCACAGGGCTTGGTATCAGAGCAACCAGGCTGGCATAGATTATCCTAGCATTAGATCACCACCACCATCAACCCGTAATGACCCTAAGGGATTTGACCCATCCCTGGCATCCGGCATGGCCACTGTTAATCAACAGGCGGCGCAGTCGGGACCGACACATCCTCACCCCGCTGTCCCCGCCTAGTTATCCGTGGAACATGCAGCAATCCTATCCTTTATAGTCGACCGCACCGCTTTCCCTTCGCCATTAAGGGAAAGGGGCCATGCCATGCGGGCCTGTCCCGTGTAGCTGCCTATAAACCCCCTTTCCGCTAGCCGTATCACTCGCTCCTCTGTCACAGCCCCAGATCAGCCCGAGAGCTTGCTTGTAACTAGGGGCATTGCATCCATGCATCATGTTTGAATTTTCATGAAATTTGAAATGGGGATTGCCTAAACCCTAGCATTAAAGGAATTCAAATAGGCTCAACCAAAAATAATTTTCAGTGATTTCCAATGGCTTGGGAAATGTTCATCATTTCGGAAAAATGCTTTAAACCGTAACCAGAGGTCTTGCACATTTTCATGTCATATTTGGTCCTTGGATTAATTCATTAAGTATTTGCATTTGGGCATTTAATGCTAATAAATAATTTAAATGCTCAAATAATCCCAAACTGAAATGTCTCTTTGAGGATATCTTTCCAACAGTGGTCATGAGCGATGGCATGAATTTTGGGATTGATTTAGTATTTTAATAAATCCCAACAGATGCGAATAATAGAAAACAGATTTAAATAGAAATAGGAGAGAGAGAGCCACTTGGGCCACTACCCGCAGCCCACCTACTGGCGCCCAACCGGCCGAGCCTCCTTCCCCTCTTGGCCCACTGGTGGCCCACCCCACCGCCTCCCACCTGTCGCCTTCCTCCTCTGCCAGGAGGATGAGCGTGGCCGCCACAGACGGCCACCGACGGCCACCTCCTGCTGGTGTCTGCGTCCCGTTGCTGGGCGCCCACGATCGCCACGCGCATCACCCCGGCCCTCTCGCCCACTTCCCGTCCTCATCCCTCCTCTCTCGCTCTGCGCCTCGTACCAGCGGCCCGTGCGCCACTGTCGCCGTTCGACGTGGCCACCGCCTCCACACGCTTCCCCACTAGCCCACAAGCCCCGCCACTCCATCCTCGCCTCCTCACCGAGCCTCCCGACGCCGGGCGCCCGAGGCGCCGCCCGCCGCTTTTCCCTTCTCGGACCCGCCGATCGCCGCCGTCCAGTCGCCACCGTCGTCGCTTCCCGAGCTTCACCGACCGTCTCTCGCGACCCATGTGAGCCTCCGGTCGATTCCCTCTCTTCCCGCGTCATCTACGCCTCGTAGCCGCCGTCGCCATTGAAGCCGGCTCACGCGCCGTGCCTCGTCGCCGTCGTGGCGAGCCACCGTGGCTCGGCCGGAGCACACCACGTGCTCCACACCTCACCAGAGCCCGCAGCACCCCTCCGCACCTCTGTCGTGCCTCCTAGCGGCGTGCCTGACCCCGCCAACTCCGGCGCCGCCTTGGAGCTCGCCGCCCGTTGATTCCGACCACCGCGGCTGCTGCCGCCACCACCATTAGATCGCGAGTCTCCCACTCACCGTAGCCGCAAACCCGAGAAAAATGGTGCACCGTGGCGAAACCCGAGCCACTCCGCGCACCCGCCCATGGATTTGGTCAGCGGCGATCACACACCGGTGGTGATGGCGTGGCACGCCATTAGCCACTAATGACCCGCTAACCACCCACCTCCTTCAACGACATACGGGCCCCAAAGACCCATTTAGGCTAGCCTAATTTTTCATTTAGATTAGTGCTAATCATGAGGCCCCACGTGTCGACTTGACTTTGACTTAGTCAAAGTTGGCCGAACCCACTGTCGGCGACCGACTAACCAGGCTCAGCGACCAATGGGTCCCTTGGTCGAGTTTGACCTCGGCACATACTGTTGACTCGTTGACGTCACATCGGCGTCAGTGGACGCAATAAAGTATTTTCTGGATTTAATCTTATTTAGGAAATTTCAGAAAATACCCCAAACTTCAAATATTCATAACTTTTAATCTGTAACTCCAAATGAAATAATTTATATATGAAAAATGATCAGCAAAATATGAAGAATCTGTTTATGGCACTTTCATGCATGTTTGAACAAGTTAACCTCACTGAATAGGATGAATCATGATTAGGGTAATTTATGAACTAGCATTTGGAGTTGGAGTTCAACCTTGTTTGAATTCCACTTCAATTAACTTGGATTCTTCTTGCATTAGGTGAATCCGGTATCTTAACATAACATGTCATTCATGTGAATGTGCATTGCATTGATTGTGTTCTCTCTTGTTTGCGGTAATTGTCCCTCTCGGTGACGCAGTACCGACGATGAATCGATGACACCGATGAAGAACTATATTATCTTGAAGTGCCGCAAGCAAAACCCCTTGTTCATTCCGATATAATCCCACTCTCTCGCTCCTGCTCTATTTTACTGCATTAGGACAACCACGATGCATGTGTTACTTGCTGCATGTAGTTGAACCCCTTTATCCTCTGCATGACTGTCATTCCACAAGAATTAGATGAAACCCACTAGCATGAGTAGGAGTTGTTTGAGCCTGTTGTGCCTACTCATTGATGCTTGTTTGTCATGCACCTCTCGCTTAGAGTTGAGTCGGTCGATTCATCGGAATGAATTGGAATGGTTGTGTGAACATGTCCTCTTGTGTGTGAGCTAAGTGTGTGAACACGATTTGGTAAAGGTAGCGGTGAGGGGCCATGTAGGAGTACATGGTGGGTCGTCTCATTGCAGCCGCCCTCGAGAACCGAAGTTCGTGTTTGTGATCCATGATCTGATTACTACCACGCATTGGGCCCGAAACCAATTGACCCTCTCGGCTTCTTGACCGCCCTTGTCCTCATCAGGAGTTGCAAGTAGTTTCGTGTTTGTAGCATCTTTGGGGCCGCACGCAACGCTGACCTTAGGGGTGGGTTGTGTTGCGGTAGGCACCGTGGGTCTGTGTACCGAGTGCCGTTTGGTATCTCGGGAACCCCGCACACATCGTTCGGGCTGTATGGGAAACCTCGGCGGACTCCTGGGATGGAACCCGAATAGGCGATAAACCTGGACTAGGGACTTGAGTGTTTAGGTAGGCCGTGGCCGACACCCACGTTGGGCTTCCGCTTGAAGGTTGCCGAGTACATGTCGTAAACGGCGGTAAGTGGTGAGCGTGTGTGAAGAAGTACACCCTGCAGGTTTAATATGATCTATTCAATAGCCGTGTCCGCGGAAAAGGACTTCGGGTTGCCTATATCACCATAGACAAGTGAAAGTGGATACTCTAAAATGCGCAAGATAAGCGTGAGTGCTATGGATGGCGTTCTCGTGGGAGACGGAGCGGGTCCATAGTGGTGTATTTGATATGGTGAATATGTGGACTCGTGCGCCACCTCAAAAGAGTTACTTGCGATCGTAGTTCAGAATAGCCACCGAGTCAAAGTCTGGCTTGTCGCGATCAAACTCCACCACCCCTTTTGATAATGATGCATATGTAGTTAGGTCGATGTAAGTCTTCTTTGGTACAATTGTACTCACGTTTGCTTATTTTATGTTTTGCGAGAGACGCGTCGGTCTCGCTTAGTAGTTCCACGTGGACTTGACGTTTAGCTTGTTACCTCGGCTACGATCTTGTGCCCTCGGCAGATCTCGTAGATAGTCGCTTCTCACCTTTTTCATTTATAGTTGTCTGTACTCGGACATGTTTAGCTTCCGCTTGTGCTTTGACTTGTATGCTTCGAGTGTTGGGTCATGAGACCCATGTTTGTAATATCTCGCTCCTCGAGCCTAATGAATAAATAATTGAGTCGTAGAGTTATGTTGTGATGCCATGTTGTATCTACGCATATTGAGCATAATGTGTGTATGTTTGAAATGCTTGGTATGTGTGGGATCGACAAACTAGTTGTTTATCCTTGGCAGCCTCTCATATGGGGAAATGTAGTCTCGTGATTACGAGCGATAGTAGTCCGCTTCTGACCGGTTCACCGGAGTCCTGCTAGCCCAGACTACCGCTTGGACACTTGATCGGCGGCATGTGTTTCACTTCGTTCCTATGTCCATCCCCTCGGGAAATGTCACGCGGTGGTATTCGAGTCCCGCTTAGCTCTACATGACCGGGATACCGGAGTCTGTTAGCCAG
The DNA here is from genome assembly GCA_021605205.1 of Aegilops longissima. NCBI lineage: Eukaryota > Viridiplantae > Streptophyta > Magnoliopsida > Poales > Poaceae > Aegilops > Aegilops longissima. The sequence goes on along the minus strand of CM038677.1, from coordinate 170,341,667 downwards.
TGCTACTGCCCGAATATATCGTTGATGACCGACATGCTCGATGTGATTCATGTATACTGTCCCCATAGGTTAGCGCCGCTTTGGGTTCACGACTAGCCATGTCGGCCCGGTTCTTTGTCATGTGGATGCTAGCGACACCATCATATCGTGAGCCAAAAGGCGTAAACGGTCCCGGGCCATGGTAAGGCGACACCATGGAATACCGTCGCGAGGCCGCAAAGTGATATGAGGTGTTACCGGCTAGATTGATGTGACTTGGAATCGGGGTCTGACAGCGTTGGTATCGAGCTTTGTCGCTGTGAGGATTACCAAGCCAAACCGGTGAAGTTGAGTCTAGAAATGCTTTAGTTATGTAAGGGAATTGATTGTGGAAGGAACGTAAGGCTCTTTTTACTCCTTATATCTCATGGCCTTCGATCCGAGTCAACCTCTTCTCTTCTACGGGTTTAAGAACTAGGCTTCTCATCTATCTATTAGGATGACGTGTTACTAATCCCTAGACCTTTAAGATTGTTTGTTTTAATCCCGCTCAGTTCCTACTATTTTGTATGGTAGCTGTGGATCTCGGACCCTTGATGTTGTGATGTTGAGTGGTTATGCCACCATTTTGCAGGATGTCTCAAATCATTTTGAGCATTTACAACCGTTATCTTTGTCAAAGTCATCCTGTGTCTCTAAATAGTCGATGCATTTGCAAATCCTTTCCTTCCGTTTCCGATGTCCCTTTTGGTCAGAATAAGCACACTAACCAGTCGGTCGAGGTACTCTGTTGCCTCGACATATATGTTGGAACTATTATTATGACCCTAGGTGTTTAGGAAGTCACCTAGCAATTTAGCAATACTTTTGTATCCCTAGTGTGATGATTCCGGCCATCATTTTCGAAAGCATCCCATGATGCCATTTAGTAGTAGGTATTCTACTCCTGGGTTTCTGAACCCGAGATTCATCCTACTTCATGTTGTTAGTATTTGCTAGCGCCTTTAGGATATTAGTAACCCTTGCGATAGTCCTCGAGGTCTGTGGTATTTCTTTCTTCCAAATACTACGAACCGCTTATGGCAAAAGTTCCTTGTTGAACCAAAAGATCACAACAGAGTAATTGTTGGGGAGTTCTCCATTTATAATTGTGAATTTGCAGTTCTACCTTCTCCGCATGGGTTATCCGGAAGAAATGTTGAGCTTTGCTCGATATACTAATCCATGCCTCCACAACTCAAAATTATATGTTCCTTGAGTTGTCCCTCTTTAGTTGTATTCTGACCCCCTCCTGTCAATTGATAGTCAAGGGTATGCGTGCATTCGTTTATCGATGCTTATTACTCATGTGGTCCGTCAAGCCATTCCATTCCGGAATGACTAGGAGAAACAAACTCGATACCTCATCCATATCCAGGATTGGGTCAAAGCGAGTTGTATTCCGCAGATCAAGATGCCAATTCAGCTTTTGTTCTGTTCTACCTTGGAGTGTTACCATCTTTATGTCAAGAGTGTCATGAGAATTGCACCAACCCTCATGAATTTTGGACGTAGTGATACTTCTCACCATCATCAATCATTCCTCGGTCCGTGTTGGTGTAACGGAATGCCGACAAGTGAATTGTGATGTGTGAAATCAATACTCCGAGCAACTCGTTGTTTAGTAGCTAATGGGCAATATCCTTATTCTTGGCGTGTTGGTTATTAAATCATCATTCTAAGATAGATTGTGCTACCTAGTCCTTATTTACGGTGCACACTTGATTGATGAGTTAGGATTGTGTCAAGTCCTCACTCATCGATCATATCGTCTTGCCTCAAAAGCAAGATTGTTCTCGAGCTTAGTAACATACGGTGGGTCGTGACTTTCCAAATATCTTCTTGGAAGTGTTACCGGTTGTTCCGATCGTTATGTTGAGCTCGTGATCAAGTTGGTTCCCTGTGAACCACCCTTTCTCCAAGAATATGTGTTGGATACCCTGAGCGAGTTGGTTGAGCTAAACAATAACTTGGAGAGTTGGAAGGTAAAAGCTTGCCTAACTTAGTTCGATCCAAAGGGATATTCTTGTGTAGTGTGTGTTGAAGAAAGATGATATCTTCATCGATTGGTTCCTATGATCAGTTGCTGGACCTATTGTCTTATCAATCCTTTGATTTGAGTATGGGCTATTGTCAAGTCAAATCAGAACCAACGATATTCGTGATGTTGTCTTACTCGTGGTTGATCCCTCGAGCATACACCATTATATCTTTTGGTCTGACCAATGCTATCACCGTGTTCACATGATGGTGGAAGTCCAGTGATATGGAAATTCCGATGAGTTGTTGTTGAGCCCATCAGCAGCATTTTGTCTCCCCCATGAGTCATGCTGAACATCAACCTAGTGTTGGAAACTGGTGTAAGCATTTCTTCGTGTTTTGCTCATGAAGCTTATGCTTGGATGGTTGAGGTGACTTCCTCGAATTTATGTGTTTTAGGTGTAAGTTGCCGCCATGAATTTGAGAAAGGTTTGTTTTGCTTCCTCTGGAATCATTCCAAGTCAGTCATGCATGTGCGAAGTATTCTATGGTTTGATAGACTGATCATCTTCATTCCGTATGTATCCCTAGCACACCAAGCCACTGATTGATTTGTTCAAGGAAAAGGAGTTGAGGTGCGGATACTAGTTCATGCACACGACTTCGATATCCTTGTTGATGGTGCCCCACCTGAACTCGGTATTGTTTTATTATAAGACTACCATGTGGTCATGCTTGTCTAGGACAGTGTGTTCACAGGTTTGTAGCGGAACCAGCTCATATTTTGGAGCTTGCTATCGTAGTTCATATCCCGAGAATCTCGCAACGTCATCTCGTCGATTTGTGTTGCGACCTTTCTTTTCGGACATGCCGAGTCCAAGTATCCTATCACCAATCGGATCTGAATCTCGTGCGAGATATGATGGTTGGACATTCCAACGCTTGCATTTCGTTCCCAGCTTGCACCGTCCTTGTGCCATTTCACTACCGGCTGCCTTCTTAGTAATTCTTGTTCGTGGTCATCCTCAAAAGTGGTCCTACCATTGGTCCCCTCCTCCTCCGTGATAAGCAAAATCATCCATTGCGTTGTCTTCAACAAGGTAGTCCACATCATCCATTCTAGTCCGGTGTACCATTCCTTTGCATTCCACCAAACGATCGCTGTGAATTGCCTTAGGCTGGTATGAAGAGTTTCAATGATCTTTGTATCAAAAGTAATTCTTTTTGCCACTTAAGGGAATAAGTTCCTCGCGTCACCTCCCAGGTTGCCCGCTATTGGATCATGACAATTATTTCTCGCCACCTTGACACCATCCACCATCTTTCTAAGCGTGGAATTGTTGCCACCAATCAAACCCCGTCGTTTGTTCTTCCATCCCTCTCGATGTGTTTTGTGTCTCAACTCGAGATGTGTCACCGTCTCAGTCCGTGAGTCGATCATGTTTACTTGATCTTCGTGAAGATCAAATCCTGTAGGGTTTTCCCCTTCTTTCTGTTGTCGTGTCGAGTGAAGATTTCGATAGCAAAGACGTCAAGACCAAGATGATGGAGTAAATCAACATCTTCGAGAAGGGCAAATGGATCATGAAGATTGTGATATTTGTGACTCCCCTTTTCCTCTTACCTCACGTCTTGAATCTCGGGGCGAGATTCTTGTTTAGTGGGGGTGAGCTGTCACAGCCCCAGATCAGTCCTAGAGCTTGCTTGTAACTAGGGGCATTGCATCCATGCATCATGTTTGAATTTTCATGAAATTTGAAATGGGGATTGCCTAAACCCTAGCATTAAAGGAATTCAAATAGGCTCAACCAAAAATAATTTTCAGTGATTTCAAATGGCTTGGGAAATGTTCATCATTTCGGAAAAATGCTTTAAACCGAACCGTGAGGTGCTGCACATTTTCATGTCATATTTGGTCACCGGATTAATTCATTAAGTATTTGCATTTGGGCATTTAATGCTAATAAATAATTTAAATGCTCAAATAATCCCAAACTGAAATGTTTATCAGAGGATATCTTTCCAACAAGGGTCATGAGCAAAGGCATGAATTTTGGGATTGATTTAGTATTTTAATAAAGCCCAACAGATGCGTAATAATAGAAAACAGGATTTAAATAGAAATAGGAGAGAGAGAGCCACTTGGGCCAGCTACTGGCAGCCCACCTACTGGCGCCCCAACCGCCCAGCCTCCTTCCCCCTGCTGGCCCAAATGGTGGCCCACCCACCACCGCCTCCCACCTGTCGCTTTCCTCCTCTGCGCCAGAGGATGAGCGCATGGTCGCCATCAGACGGCCACCGACGGCCACCTCCTCGCTGGGCTGCTCAGTCCCGTTGCTCGGCGCGCCCACGATCGCCACGCATCACCCCGGCCCTCTCGCCCACTTCCCGTCCTCATCCCTCCTCTCTCGCTCACACCAGACTCGTACCGCGGCCTGCCGCCACTGTCACTGCTCGACGTGGCCACCGCCTACACACGCTTCCCGACCAGCCCACAAGCCCCGCCACTCCATCCTCGCCTCGCCGAGCCTCCCGACGCCGGAGCGCCCGAGGCGCTGCCCCGCCGCTTTTTCCCTTCTCGACCCGCGGATCGCCGCCGCCGACTCGCCACCGCTGCCGCTTCCCGAGCTCACTGACCGCCTCTACGCGACCCATGTGAGCCTCCGGTCGATTCCTCTTCTCCCGCGCCATCTACGCCTCGAGCCGCCGCCGCCATTGAAGCCGAAGCTCACCGCCGTGCCTCGTCGCCGTCGTGGCTAGAGCCACCGTGGCTCAAGCCGGCACACCACCGTGCTCCACACCTCACCAGAGCCCGCAGCACCCCTCCGCACCTCCTGCCGTGCCTCCTAGCGACGTGCCCGACCCCGCCCGAACTCCGGCCGCCGCCTTGGAGCTCGCCGCCGTTGATTCCGACCACCGCAGCTGCTGCCGCCACCAAGCGCGAGTCTCCCAGCTCGCCGTAGCCGCAAACCCCGAGCAAAATGGTGCACAGTAGGCGAAACCCGAGCCACTCCGGTGCACACCCGCCGCGGATTTGGTCGCCGGTGTTCACACACCGGTGGTGATGACGTGGCACGTCATTAGCCACTAATGACCCCGCTAACCACCCACCTCCTTCACTGACATACGGGACCCATCACCCTTTTAGGCTAGCCTAATTTTTCTGTTTAGATTAGTGCTAAGCATGAGGCCCCACGTGTCAGCTTGACTTTGACTTAGTCAAAGTTGACCGGGCCCACCTGTCGGTGACTGACTAACCTGTGCTCATCGACCAATGGGTCCCAGGTCGCTTTGACCTCGCCACCTTGTTGACTCGTGCCGACGTCCACACTGACGTCAGTCGATTTAATAAAGTATTTTCTGATTTAATCTTATTTAGGAAATTTTAAAAATACCCCAAACTTCAAATATTCATAACTTTTAATCAGAATCTCCAAATGAAATAATTTATATATGAAAATGATCAGAAAAAATATGAAGAATCTGTTTATGGCACTTTCATGCATGTTTGAACAAGTTAACCTCACTGAATAGGATGAATCATGATTAGGTAATTTATGAACTAGCATTTGGAGTTGGAGTTCAACCTTGTTTGAATTCCACTTCAATTAACTTGGATTATCATTGCATTAGGTGAATCCAGATCTTAACATAACATGTCATTCATGTGAATGTGCATTGCATTGATTGTGTTCTCTCTTGTTTGCCGATAATTGTCCCTCTCGGTGAGACGGCGTCATCGATTTATGAATTCGATGACACCGATGAAGAACTATATTATCTTCGAAGTGCTGTGCAAGCAAAACCCCTTGTTCATTCCGATATAATCCCACTCTCTCGCTCCTGCTCTATTTTACTGCATTAGGACAACCACGATGCATGTGTTACTTGCTGCGTAGTTGAACCCTTTATCCTCTCGCATGACCTATCATTCCACAAGAATTAGATGAAACCCACTAGCATGAGTAGGAGTTGTTTGAGCCCTGTTGTGCCTACTCATTGATGCTTGTTTGTCATGCACTCTCTCGCTTAGAGTTGAGTCAGTCCGATTCATCGGGAATGAATTGGAATGGTTGTGTGAACATGTCCTCTGTGTGTGAGCTAAGTGTGTGAACACGATTTGGTAAAGGTAGCGGTGAGGGGCCATGTAGGAGTACATGGTGGGTTGTCTCATTGCAGCCGCCCTCGAGAACTGAGTTCTGTGTTTGTGATCCATGATACTGCTTACTACCATGCATTGGGCCCAAACCAATGGACCTTCTCGCTTCTTGACCACCCTTGTCCTCATCCGGGAGTTGCAAGTAGTTTCGTGTTTGTAACATGTCAGGGCCGCATACGCAACGCTGACCTTAGGGGTGGGTTGTGTTGCGGTAGGCACTGTGGCCTGTGTACCGAGTGCCCGCTTGGTATCTCGGGAACCCTGCACACATCGCTCGGGGCTGTATGGGAAACCTCGGCGGACTCCTCATGGATGGAACCCGAATAGGCGATAAACCCGACTAGGGACTTGAGTGTTTAGGTAGGCGTGGCCGACACCCACGTTGGGCTTCCGCTTGAAGGTTGCCGAGTACATGTCGTGTAAACGGCGGTAAGTGGTGAGAGCGTGTGTGAAGAAGTACACCCCTGCAGGTTTAATATGATCTATTCGAATAGCCGTGTCCGCGGAAAAGGACTTCTGGGTTGCCTATATCGGTTCATAGACAAGTGAAAGTGGATACTCTAAAATCGCAAGATAAGCGTGAGTGCTATGGATGGCGTTCTCGTAGGGAGATGGGAGCGGGTCCATAGTGGTGTATTTGATATGGTGAATATGTGGACTCGTGCGCCACCTCAAAAGAGTTACTTGCGTTCGTAGTTCAGAATAGCCACCGAGTCAAAGCTGGCTTGCTGCAGTCAAACTCCACCACCCCTTTTGATAATGATGCATATGTAGTTAGGTCGATGTAAGTCTTGCTGGGTACAATTGTACTCACGCTTGCTTATTTTATGTTTTGCGAGAGACGTCGGTCTCGCTAGTAGTTCCACGTGGACTTGACGCTTAGCTTGTTACCTCGGCTACGATCTTGTGCCCTCGGCAGATCTCGGTAGATAGTCGCTTCTCACCCTTTTTCATTTATAGTTGTGCAGTACTCGGACATGTTTAGCTTCCGCTTGTGCTTTGACTTGTATGTTTCGAGTGTTGGGTCATGAGACCCATGTTTGTAATATCTCGCTCCTCGGAGCCTAATGAATAAATAATTGAGTCGTAGAGTTATGTTGTGATGCCATGTTGTATCTACGCATATTGAGCATAATGTGTGTATGTTTGAAATGCTTGGTATGTGTGGATCGACAAACTAGTTGTTTATCCTTGGCAGCCTCTCATATGGGGAAATGTAGTCTCGTGATTACGGCGATAGTAGTCCGCTACTGCCCGGTTCACGGAGTCCTGCTAGCCAAAGACTACTTGCTTGGACACTTGATGGCGGCATGTGTTTCACTTGCTCCTATGTCCATCCCCTCGGGAAATGTCACGCGGTGGTATTCGAGTCCCGCTTAGCTGCTACAGCCCGGGATACCGGAGTCTGTTAGCCCAGTGCTACAGCCCGAATATATACGTTGATGACCGACATGCTCGATGTGATTCATGTATGCCTGTCCCCATAGGTTAGCGCCGCTTTGGGTTCACGACTAGCCATGTCGGCCCGGGTTCTTTGTCATGTGGATGCTAGCGACACCATCATATACGTGAGCCAAAAGGCGCAAACGGTCCCGGGCCATGGTAAGGCGACACCCGTGGGAATACCGTGCGTGAGGCCGCAAAGTGATATGAGGTGTTACCGGCTAGATCGATGTGACTTGGAATCGGGGTCCTGACATCCTCAGTCCGCCATGTCCCTGCAGAGAAGCTTAGCTAGTAGCACCCCAGTCATGGCTAGCAGCTCCAAAACTTCCACGTATTACACCCGCACCTACGCCGTCAACCACCCTGGCTTTCCACCCCTTCTTGCCGAGATGCTTACCAAAGCATTTAGCGGCAAGACTAGCCCCGATTACCTGGTGTTCCAATCGACACCCGTCCCTCACCTTCATCGCTTTGTTGCAAGAGTGCACATCAGCCTAGGTCCTGTAGCAGATGTCCAGCCTTTGGTTTTACAAGGTAGAGCCATGCCTACCTCTGTGTAAATTACACAGAAGTACCACAATTTGGGCATTGGAAGCAGATTGGTACCAAGATTGGTAATTTTTACGTGTCAGTACCAACTTTGGGGCGAGACGTTGCAAAAAAGGCTAAACCTGATGTTTATACGTATTGACGGGGAAACTGACCGGTTGGGCCCGCTGTCAGGTGCTGACGTGGCATCTTTTTCTGAAAACCCCTTGCTTTGTACGTAATCCATAGATGCCCAATTATTTCGGAAAAAATGCTCTGTAAGAGCCTTTTTTTCGTTAAATAATTTCCACCATCGATTTGGACTCGCTTTGAAAATTTGCGTCGGTTTGAACGAACAAATAAAAGAAACGAAAATCAAATCCTGCAGCAGGTTCAACCGCCGACCAGCTTTTCCGGCGACATGTGCTAGCCACCCCGCCAGAGCATCGCTCATGACACAAAGCAAAGAAGCTTTTTTATACTAGCTCAGAACGCTGGGCCGCCCACCTGTGCCTGCAATTTTTTTTCGTTTCACACTTACAGCGCGCGTGTTGCGGCTCATTCATGGAGCTCCTAGTCGGCGCTGTTAGGCGGCCCATTTGTTTTTCCCTTTCTGCCAGAAACTGCAAAAATTAAACGCAGGTAACAAGACTTGAACACTAGACCTCACGAACCAATTCCGGGTGCACCAACCACTACCCCATGGTAAGACATATGCTTACCATCTTCGTCGGCTTCCTTTTATTCTTTCTGCAGCCGCGAACCTCAGACCCTTCCGCAAACTGTTTTTTTAATCTTTTTTTTCTCTTTTTATGTAACGGTTTTGTTCGCCTTCTTTCTTTCCTTTTTTGCTAAATACGTGCACCTTTTGAAAAAAAATCAAAGATTTTTTTTTTCAAAATGCACGAGTTTTTTAAAAATTTGGAAAAAAATCATTGGTTTTTTTAAAAGTTCATCAAATTTTAAGAAAGTTCATCGCATCTAAACAATGTTCATCAAATTTGAGAAAAGTTCATCAAAACTGGAAAAGCTTCATCGAATCTGAAAAAAATCATCAATTTTGAAAAAAAACATCAGATTTGAAAAAATAGTTCAATGGATTTCAAAAAAAGTTCATCAAGTTTGGAGAAGTTCATCAGATATGAAAAAAAGTTCATCGGATTTCAAAAAAAGTTTGTGAAACTGATTACATAATTTCTTATTTTATACTGAACATTTTAATGCATGATGAACTTTTCTTTAGAAACGGTGAACATTTTTCTTATAATATGAATGTTGAACATATTTTGAATGCAAATTGAATATTTTTGTAATATATGCTGAAATATTTAGCTCCTTAATAATACTAATATGTAATCGCAAAAATATATGTATTAATATTCATGATTAAAAAACAGTAAACCAGTAGCAGCCTCATTGGGCCAACCAGCCGCCCAACGCCTTTGGGCTAGTATAAAACGGTCTAGCCTCGAGTACGTCATGAAGGCTGTTGCCGTGGCGAGTGGCTAGCGCCTTTGCCTGCCGAGCCACTTGGTCGGCGGTTCGAGTCCCGCGGGATTCAATTTTGTTTTGTTTTATTTATTCGTTTAAACCAACGCAAATATTCAAACGAGTCCAAATCGGTGGTGAATATTACGAACGAAAAAAAGGCTCTTATAGGAGCAATTTTTTCCGAAATAATTGGGCATTTATGTGATTACGTACAAAGAAAGGGGGTTTTCTAAAAAAAAACATGCCACGCCGGCACCGACAAAGCGGCCCAACCGCTCGATTTCCCGTCAATACGAATAAACAACAGTTTTAGCCTTTTTTGTAACGTCTCGCCCCAAAGTTGGTACTGACACGTAAAAATTGTCAATCTTGGTACCAATCTGCTTCCAATGCCCCAATTGTGGTACTTCTGTGCAATTTACTCCCTACCTCTGGTTTAGCCATTCAAGCCGCTACTATGGAGGCTATCCTACACCTCCGAACCAACTTCCCACATGTAGCAACAAGGCGGGAGTTTTGCTTTTTCCCCATTGTGTCAAACGCAGCAATGCAGCCTTCTTCCGTTTTCCAAGGAGATGATCCTGCAATCGCTCGCCTGGTGCAATACATCACTGCCCAGGGGATGTTGATTTCAATGCTGCTTGCCGAGTTTAGAGCCATGGAGAATAATGTGGTACGAGTCGTCAAGGAAGCTTACCGCGAGGCTCATAAGTTCGCATCTCAAGCTGTTGGCCCAACGCCATCCGAACCAGTGCTATCCTCTCAACCTGTGCTATGGCCCAAGCCAAACATCATCACCCTCGACAAGTCTCTTCTCCGGATCCATCAAGAAGATATTCTCGAGCAATTCCAGCCCCACCGCCCCAACCCATAGAAGTGTCGACGATGAAGATGGAGATTGGCTCGGTCTTAATCCTCCAGAGAGCCCAGCAGGCTGGCTTCTCTGCATGACCTCGACCACGCAATCGATGGTTCCTGCTAGTCGATCGGTCTGTCGGTTCATCCCCGATATGAGGATGGAACCATGTATCCTGGAGTGAGTAGTTTCGTTTAGCGTGTAGCGCGTTCGTGCTTGTTGTATGCTGGTGTTGTTGTAACCCGTATGCTGTGTTATTTGCTTGCTTACTTTTGTTTGTGTGTTTGTTTTTGCTTGTCTCTCTGTCAAACAAAAATGTTTGGCAGGGATGGCAATGTGTGCTAACAAGATTTTAATCAGTAGAACACATACACTAAAACCAACATGGACTCGCTCCGAGTCTCTAATAAAATGCGCGCTGGTGTAGGTATATGTATACCAGGAGTACATATACCCACTGGCATTAAAACACCTTAGTGTGATTTTTCTAGTGTGTTTTCCGTTGCATGTTTATTGCATCTGTCTGTTTGTTTAGATTTTACTGCATACTGCATGCATACTCGGTTCGCCCACGAGTACAATTGAGAAGTACTCGGGGGAATGCAAAGTCACATATCCCTCTCTATCTGTGCACATTATGTGTGCCAGATTTTCCAAACCCAGAACCTCCAAGAGGCCATTTTCATCTGGCCATTTCTCGTCCCTAATTCTTTTTCGTGAACCCAATTGTGTTTCCGGAGAAACACTGCCAGCTTTATTTCTCGCGATCCATTACAACTCCCTGATACAGATTTCAACTCCGATTCTACCTCGACACCTACATTTCGTGGAGCAATCCGCGATTTTTTTCCCGTGCCCTAAATCGACTCTTGAGCTGGCATAGCCACCTCACCCGCATCCGAACCCATCATCCACCCCATCACTACCTTGTGTGGCGCCGCAAGTCGCCACCACGGCTCCACCGCAGCACGCGATTACTCCGCCGACGCGAAGGGACAAAGAACCAAGCGTGGCGGAGGACCACCCCGTGCGCCGTCTTCTTCCACACCTCGTGCCACCAGCCGCGTGTTGTCTCGAGCTCGCTCATTCCTGATGAGAATCACCAGGAGGATCGACGAGCCGACCAGCGTGCCCAGCAGTGCCGCAAGGAACAACCGTAACGCCACCAAGAACACCTCCTCGCTGAAGGAGCTCGGCTCGATCTCGCCCAAACCAAAGAGGTAGTAGAGCGGCATTGTGTTTGTGTGTTGGAAGCGAGCGGCGCTGCCATTTTTATAGCCCAACCCCGGTGTACGGTGAGCGGAGTCCAGGAAACTCGCTCGTCGCCCGATCACCGGCGTCTAGGAGGCGAATCCGCGAGCAGTGCCGACAAGGTGCTGGCCTGCGATGTGAGTGCTCGCTGCACCGGCGCCGTGCACGCCGTGCACTACGGCACTAGGGTCCTCATCGCCCTAGGAGCTAGATGCGCGCTGCGCCTAGCCGCACGTGAAGCAGCAGCATGGGAGAAGCAGTCAACCGGAGGTAGAAGAAAGGAGGCTGCCAGTGGGCCCTGGACCCACGTGTCAGCAGGTGAGTCCACTATTCACTGGGAGCATCTAGCAATTTTTCAAGAGTTTGATCTCGAGTGCCCCTAGCCGTGGATATAACCGTGTTTTCCCATATCTCTTCCTGGGTGTACCAATTATCGGTGCCCCAACTCGTTCGAACTTGACCAAAGGGTTAAATTTTAACCCAGAGATTTTTCCCCGGAGTGGTTATATTTTCTTTGTGCTGTAACCCTAGGAATCTCGAGGACGAGATTCTTTTAAGGGGGGGAAGGTTTGTAACAGCCCCAAAATTGGGTTATCAATTTTTGTGCTGTTATTCCTTCCTGGCACTCATTTTTCAAAATCTTTCTCCTGAGTTTTGCTAATGACCCTGAGAATTCTTGTCATTTCCAACCTTTCAAAACTTGCTCATGTCTTTTTCAGTGGGCAAGACCTCATTTGCATCATCTTAAACCCTCTCAAACCCTAATTCCAAATTTTTGGGATTGGAATATGCCCTTTGTGATTTCAAAGGGGCTATCATTTCCCTTGATCTGTTGATCATCCCATCTGTTCCTAGAGACCCTCCTATCCTTTTCAACCTTGGATATGCAAAAATATTGCCAAGCGCCATGCAATATTTTTGAATTATGATTTATTCCTTTTCTTGCATTTCTGAGGAATAAAATCAAAAGGCATATCTAGCCATCTCCTAAATTCATGTGAATTGGTGGAGTTGATAATTATGCCTAGTCCAAGCTCTGGCAATTATATTGGCCATAATTAAATAAGGAAAATTGCCTTTTCTTATTTTATGCCAATATTCCAATTCTGTCATTTTCTAAAGGAACTACTATTTTTATAGCAGGGAAAATTCTCACATAAATTTTGGAGCTTGTCCTTGCTATATAATCACTAGTTCCATCTTTATCTCATGTTCATGAGTTCAAAAATTGGGCACATGATCCAACGCAAGTTTCTGCCTTCACTGAAATTTTGCAAAGGAAGTGATTTATTCCTAATTCCTATTGATATGAAATTTGGCAGGGTGTTTAATATTGATAAATCACCCATGGGTACCAAAGATGAGCTCAATCCAATCATCCTAGCTCCCTGTGCAATTTTTCAAAGTTTCTGAACATATTGTCACTTTGTGAAGGAAGTACCTTCATAAAGTTTCCAAATGGGATGAAACTTTGCCATCCTCGCAAGTATCCCAAATCATTAGCCTTCACCTAAATTAAGATCATTTAATTGAGGTATGTGAGCACAGGAGCAATTCTTGTTCTCTGTCCAAATTTTCAGTTTGTGAAGCAAGTATATTTTATCTTGCTCCATTATGGCTGAAAATGATTCCAAGCCTTCTCCTATCCATATCACCCACCTACCCAAGAGTTTGGCTAATTTCATTTAGCCAATATTTTCCTAGAATTTTCCCAAGTTTCTGGTCAAAAGTAATGCTTGTGAAGCAAGTACCAATTTGGTAATTCCATTTGGTGTGATCTTTTTACAGCATCTACTTATGACCAAATCATGAAGATTTGCCAAGTTATAGCTCAATCCAAGCCCCCTAGTGAGTGCTTCATCATCATTTGATTTCTGGACAAATTTTTAGCAGTTGTTAAGCAACTATGCTAAATATGTGTCCTAATGACCTCAAAACCCCCAGGACCGTAGTCCTTGCTACCCTAAGCCTACCAGACATCAAGTTTACCATTTCACCTCTCTGGTTTTACCTCTAGGGTGTTGCCAAGATTGCAACAAAAACCTTGTGGAGCTTGGTTTACTCAGCTTCATTTGTCTCTACCCGTGTTTTTACCGTAGTAATATTCCACGCTGGAAGGACTACGCGGTAGACATGATTTAACCTCAGTAAAATCTCCAGAGCGCGCCATACTAGTGGTGACCACGCGGGCAGCCAGCCAAAACGGTGGTCTAGCCACTGCTCTCGTCGGCAACGCTGCTCCGACCGTCCCTGACTCCGCCATTAATGTCCTACAGCTCCCCCTCGTCGTCGCTGTTCGCCTCGACCCCGCCCTCCTCCGTTTTCTTCTCCGACGAGCCATGCCAAGGGTCGAGCAGGCGTGCCCGTGAGCCCATCGCCTTCCTCCTCTGTCTTCTTCCTCCCCAGAGCCCCCTTGGCGCTATGCTGTCTCCGTGAGCCCTCGCTGCCTGTCTGCATCCTCCTCGCCGCCTTCCTGTCCCTCCCCGTGAGCTTTGTCCGTGTCGCTGACGCTGCGCCGTCGCCGCCAGCGGACACGCCGCCCACCAGCGTGCCACCTCGCCCCTCCACCTCGAGCTCTCCCCACGGCTATAAGTAGCAGCCCTCGAGCCTCTCGCAGCTCACGACCCTCCCAAGTCTCTTCCCAAGCTCCCGAGCCTCTCCTCGCCCGCCATTGCCACCATGGCCGCCGCCTCGGTCCTCCTAAATTGAAGCGACCCGAGCCACCCTCCTCTCCCCGACCGCACCCACGCCTTCCCCAGCTTCGTGATCCTCCCCAGCCCCTTACCTCACCGCTGAGTACCTAAAGCCGCCCCCAAGATCCAAGGCCGCCACGGTCGCTCTCCTTTCCGTGGCCATCTCCTCCTGCGCCTCCCGGCAGCCGCCCTTCCTCTGAATGGATGCCGGGGCCACGCTGAACTCAACGGTGGGTCACGCCACTACGGAGACGACCGGGCCGGCCGCCCTCACCAAGCTCGCCTGCCGCCTGGCCACCATGCACCCGAAGGGGAGAAGAAGGAGACGGCCATGTGGGCGTTGACTGCCAGTGGGCCCGTGACCCCACCTGGCGGCGACCAGAGCCCGCCCCGCCTCGCCTTTTGACCCGGTTGTCGCCACGCCGATTAGTGGAGGCGCCGCGTGCCAAGCCGTTTCTCGATCAAGAGGTATTTTGCCAAATACGCTATCAGCTCAGCCCCAGCCGGCCGAAGTGTTTAAATTGTGAACGTTTTCTGCTTAGTGCATTTTCTGCCTAAAAAGTGAACGGCCACAACTTTGCACTTGTAACTCCGATTGAGGTAAATCCAACGCCCACGTCTTCGTCTCGTCGAGCCCGTTCCGTTCCCATCATTTTCACTATGGTTTGACATATTGAAAATGACCATTTTGCCCTTGTTCGTAAACAGCCTCCTCCGAGAGAGAACTGTTTCCGGCAAAACAATTCCGCGGTCGTTTCTCACTTCTTCCCGGTGTATTTGTCGACCCCCAGGCAAGCCAACCTCTTATCATGAGCCCCGAACTTGCATGTTGACTTTGCTTGCACCTTGTGTGTGTGTAGTTGAAGTTATTTCTTCTCGTTTTCATCTGCAGTTATTCCGTTATGCTTACCATGCATGCTTGTGTTTTCATGCTACTTCTTGCCATGATAATTAGAATGTTGTTATTGATGATGCCATGTCACTACTCTAATTTATTTTCATGTCATTGTTATAAAATGCTATGATGATGTTAATGCACCATGGATATGTAAGTACTTGGTATTGTCATGTTCTTTATGCTGTAAGTGTTCACTTGAGAAGCTCGATGTTTTGTTAAAGCATTTGTATGATGTATGCTCAGTGTTGCATTCATGTTCATGATGATGGAGAAGGAATTAAAATGACTTAATAATAACAAACCTCCTCCGTCATCGATGGGATCGAGTCATAGTGCCGCCAAATCGAACTTTTTCCAGTGCAACCACATTTGTCGGTATGGGACATCCTTAATGCAGTCTATTGTCGTGCCTCTGGTCGGTGCCTCCAACTAGGGAAGGTTATGGGCACGCACTACCCTGATCAGGTAGGCGGACATAAGCCTCGTGAGCCCGTTGTTAAGTTGAGTTTTGGTACCGGGTCAGTGTGAATCGTAGTCACGACGGTGGTCGATGTGTCTTGAGGTAGACACGGGGCCACCCATGACTAGCCCAGTGGGGAGTGAGTCGGAGTGGCCGGGAGAGTGTCATGACAGTAGATCGGTTTCGTCGGAATGCCGTTGGTCCACCCGAATGGGATGACGAGGCCATGGGTTCCGTGGTGTGGGTACAGTGCGCTACCTCTGCAGAGTGTATTTAAACTATCGATAGCCGCGTCCTCGGTCATGGGCATAAGTTCGTAGTAGGGTACACTATCGGGTCTTGGTCGAAATGGAGGATAAACCTTAAATAATTTGATTAATGGGGTTGTGATCGCCGTAAGGATCACAGGCCAGTTATTGGTCAGGTTGTGATCGCCGTAAGGATCACAGGCCATTTATTGGTCGGATTGTGATCGCCGTAAGGATCACAAGTTTGTCTCTGTTTGTGATCAGGAAATGAGGTGATCACCGTTGGTAAGAGAGTCCAAGGGACTCAGTGCACAAGTTTAGTGGCATTGCATGAGTAACATGTTTGCATTTAAAGAACCATGGTAGAACATGAGATGGTTGCATACAGTTAACATGCTATGTCAGAATTTGTTATGATTGATAGTTTATTTTCAGCATAGTTTCATGATGCCATGCCATGCTTAGTTTCTGATATGAGATAGTTGTTGCAGACGCTTGGTTCTTGCTTTGTCTTCTGCTCGTTTGGATGCTATGTATTTGGTTGTCTTGCAAGTTCATTCAATGTACTGACCTGGCGTGTCATGCCAGTTTTGTAGGTCGTTCACTTGTTCCGTCGTGCTAGGCCGTAATCTTGCCAGTCCCGTGAGTTGTGGAGCCCAGCCTGAGTGATATGCTGCCAAGACTTCCGCCGCCATTTTAATAGACTTCCGCTGCCATGTAAATAGCCTTAGGGCTATGCCAGAAGATTATATTCATCACTGATGTAATCATATACACATGTATTTGATGAATATTCTTGTACCGAATGTCAGATCATGGACCTGTCAAGGCCGTGTTATCCTAGGCTGACGTGCGAAGGCCCCCTACTCCATGCGGATCAGGGTGCCACATCCGGAAAATCCGCAAGAAAATTTCGGTGAGTTTTGTAATATTAGGAAAAATAGTAAAAATAAGAAACAACCGGGAAGGCAACCCAGGTGCCCACAAGACACCAGGGCGCGCCTGCCCCACTTGGCGTGCCCTGGTGGGTGGTGGGCCCCTCAGGCAGCTTCCCGACTCTGTTTTCCATCCATTTACTTGTTTCCCAAGATTAAAAAATCTTTATATATACCCCCGAACGATTTGACCATCGTATCACGGAGAAATCCTCTGTTCTTGTTTCGTGTTGTTTCTCTGTCAGTTCCATTAAGCCAGGCATCATGTCTTCTCCCTCATCCAACAGCGTAGAAGAAAGATGCTTGGCCGATGAAGATGGAATTGAAAAGAGAGGGACCAAACAAGGCCATCAAGGAGGATAAGGGCAAGGAAGCTACATGAGATCAAGCTCAAGTAGGAGGGCATGCCATGCTGGCAGAAGAAGAAGAAGAGGAATATATCCTTCAACCATACCACAATCATCTCATCCCTACTGAAATTGAAGCCTTTAGGGCCTTTGAAACGGTTCGTATTCAAAATAAATATCTCACTCGTGAAAATATTCTGTTACAAGAGGAAATCATCGCCCTCCGGAGCATCATTCATAGATTGGAGTACCTTTTGAGCCTGAAGCGCGACGCTACTACCTCATCACCACCACCATCTTCATCACCAAAGGAGACTTGAGTACACGGGTATGGGCACTCCCTTGGCTTTCGCCAAGCTTGAGGGAGATGCCCCGCTATCGTATCACCATCACTTTTATTACCCTTACCTATCTTAGTTCGATCTTTAGCTATTTCGTGATTTAGTTGAGTAAAAGATTAGTATGCTCTATTTTCAAGTGCTAGTTTCATGATCTATCCATCTATGTAATCGAGTGAGAGTTATATAATAAAGTTTAGTTTGAATTTTTGCTTCTTTACATTTTTTGTTTCAATCAAAATAAAAGGAAATAATGGAAAATATCATATGCTAATCTTATGGTAAGTAATGACATCACATAAGGAAAAGTATAAGTGGTAAAATTTGTTGGAAGTTGACAAACATACCATTGGTCAATGATGCAATTCATGAAAGATTTAATAAGGGAAGAGAAGATTGCTACTTCTTGAGCTTGCGTTGATTTTTTCCTTGAAGAGGAAAGGGTGATGCAGCAAAGTAGAGATATGTATCTCCCTCAGTTAAGAACCAAGGTATCAATCCAGTAGGAGGCACAAGCAAGTTCCCAATATATGCACCTGCACAAACTAACAAACACTTGCACTCAACGCGAAAAAGGGGTTGTCAATCCCTTCACGGTCACTTTCAAGAGTGAGATCTAATAGATATATATATATATGTATAAGATAAGTAAAATGCAAAATAAAGTAAATATAAATAAATTGCAGCAAGGTATTTTTAGGTTTTTGGTTTTATAGATCTGAAAATATGTGATGGAAAATAGACCCGAGGGCCTTAGGTTTCACTAGAGGCTTCTATCTTGAATAAAGCATACGGTGGGTAAACAAATTAGTGTTGAGCAATTGATAGAAAAGCGCAAAGTTATGACGATATCTAAGGCAATGATCATGAATATAGGCATCACGTCTGTGACAAGTAGATCGAAACAATTCTACATCTACTACTATTACTCCACACATCGATCGACTCTTGCCTGCTTCTAGAGTATTAAGTTCATAACAATAGAGTAACGCCTTAAGAAAGATGACATGATGTAGAGGGATAAACTCAAGCAATATGATATAAACCCCATCTTTTTATCCTTAATGGAAACAATACAATACATGCCTCGCTACCCCTACTGTCACTGGGTGAGGACATTGCAAGATTGAACCCATTACAAAGCACCTCTTCCATTGCAAGAAAAACCTATCTAGTAGGCCAAAACAAATCAAAGTACTAAGCTACCACAATCATGCACAATTCATCGGATCTCAACAAATGCACCGCAAAAGAAGATGACATCGAATAGATCTCCAAGAACATCGAGGAGAACATTGTATTAAAGATCAAAGAGAGAGAAGAAGACATCTAGCTAATAGCTATGGACCCTTAGGTTTGTGGTAAACTACTCATGCTTCATCAGAATCTCTCTCCGGCGGAGTGCGGAAAAGGCCCCAAGATGGGATCTCACGAGAACAAAAACTTGCAGCGGCAGAAAATTGTTTTTGGTGTGCCCTCTGACGTAAGGGGAATATTTGAGAATTTATAGTGGTGGAGTTAGGGTTGGAAGGTCTGCGAGGGGCCCACAAGCCTATGGGGCACCCCCCTAGGGCTTGTGGCCTCCTAGTAGGTCTTCTGGCCTCCTCCCGAAGCTTCTTAGGTTTCTTTTCTGGTCCAAGAAAAAACATCTTAAAGTTTTATTTCGTTTGGACTCCGTTTGGTATTGATTTTCTATAAAATCCAAAACAAGGAAAAAATAGCAACTGGCACTGGGCACTAGGTTAATAAGTTAGTCCCAAAAAATAATATAAAATAGCATATTAATGCATATAAAACATCCAAAATAGATAATATAATAGCATGCAACAATAAAAAATTATATATACGTTGGAGACGTATCAAAGATTCACATGCAAATACACTATCTTGGACATCTTTTATGATTGTGAGCCCCCACTAAATATCCTATGCCAAATTGTTGACGTTGGACAAGGAAGACAACATAATGATTTACATTTGTTCATATTCACATAGAAGTCATATTGTCATAGATCCTTCAACATGTGGTGCTTGCCCAATATCTTTGCTAGCCAAAATTCCGCACTAAGTAGAGATACTACTTGTGCATCCAAAGACCTTAAACCCAAACTCTTTTTTTGAGAGTCCACCATACCTACCTATGGATGTAGTACTATCCTTCAAGTAAGTAGTCATCGGTGCAATAAGGCAATAAAAATTGCTTCTAAATGTGTTTGATCATTTAGTGTAAGAGAAATTAAGCGTTGTACGAACTTGTGATGGCAAAGTAATAAAAGCGACGAACTGCGTAATAAAGGTTGCTATCATAAGGGGCAATATAATGTGACTTTATTTTGTGTTAAGAGATTGTGCATACAAACCAAAAAGTGCATGACAACCTCTGCTTCCCTCTGCGAAGGGCCTATCTTTTACTTTTATGTATTTACTTTTTATGTCAGAGTCAAAGTATTTTCCTCTATTCCTTTTTATTTTCTCTCTGGCAAGCATCATGTGGTGGGGAAAGATCTAGGCACATATATCCAGTTGGATATGAGTGAGCATGAGTTATTATTGTTGACATTACCCTTGAGGTGAATAAGTTGGGAGGCGAAACTATAAGCCCCTATATTTCTTCGTGTCCGGTTGAAACTTTTTGCTCATATATATGTTGTGAGTGTTAGCAATCATAGAAGATTAAATGATGGTTGAGTATGTGGACTTTCTAAAAGGCTCTGATACACGACCCTTCCTAAAAATATGATTAATTGTAGTTGCAAAGTGACTAAGAACATAGTTTGTTGATTTTCAATAAAGTTTATGCTTTTTAATTTGATGTTGTGATGAATTGTTACTTGTTCATGAGAAGTTATATGATAGAGTTTTATGATAAAGTTTGTTGCTGTTATAATAATAAGCATGATGCTACTATGTTGTATTTTGTGTTTATCGACACCTCTCTCTCTAAACATGTGGACATGATTTTCGATATTGGCTTTTGCTTGAGGACAAGCGAGGTCTAAGCTTGGGGGAGTCCGGAGTTGATACGTCCATTTTGCATAATGTTTTACTACTATTATTTATAATGTTTTTATGCATAATAATGATTTATGGAGTAATTATAATGCCTTTTCTCTCTTAATATGCAAGGTTTACACAAAGAGGGAGAATGCTGGTAGCTGGAATTCTGGACCTGAAAAAGCTACGTCAGAGTTACCTATTCTGCACATCTCCAAATGAGCTAAAATTTCATGGAGAATTATTTTGGAATATATAATAAATATAGGAGAAAGTAACCACCAGAGGGGGCCCGGCCTGGTGCCCACAAGACACCAAGGCGTGCCCTGGTGGGTGGTGGGCAGCCCAACCCACCTCTGGTTCCCATCTTCTGGTATTTAAGGTCTTTTGACCTAGAAAAATAAGGAGAGGACTTTTGGGACGGAGTGCCGCCGTCTCGAGGTGGAACTTGGGCAGGAGAACTTTTGCCCTCCGGCGGAGCGATTCCGTCGGGTGAACTTCCCTCCCAGAGGGGGAAATCGAAGCCATCATCATCACCAACAATCCTCTCATCTTTGGGAGGCCAATCTTCATCAACATTTTCAACACCACCATCTCATCTCAACCCTATTTCATATCTTGTGTTCAATCTTAGTACCGGAACCTCAGATTGGTACCTGTGGGTGACTAGTAGTGTTGATTACATCTTGTAGTTGATTACTATATGGTTATTTGGTGGAAGATTATATGTTCAGATCCATTATGCTATTTAATACCCCTCTGATCATGAGCATGAATATCATTTGTGAGTAGTTACCTTTGTTCTTGAGGCCACGGGAGAAGTCATGTTGCAAGTAATCATGTGAATTTGATATGTCTTTGATATTTTGATGATATGTATGTTGTGATTCCCTTAGTGGTGTCATGTGAACGTCGACTACATGACACTTCACCATATTTGTGCCTAAGGGAATGCATTGTGGAGTAGTTATTAGATGATGGGTTGCTAGAGTGACAGAAGCTTAAACCCTAGTTTATGCGCTATTTCGTAAGGGACTGATTTGGATTATCTTAACACTTTTCTCGTAGTTGCGGATGCTTGCGAGGGGGTTAATCATAAGTGGGAGGCTTGTTCAAGTAAGAACATCACCCAAGCACTGGTCCACCCACATATCAAATTATCAAAGTAGCGAACACGAATCAAACCAACATGATGAAAGTGACTAGATGAAATTCCCGTGTGCCCTCAAGAACGTTTTGCTTATTATAAGAGACCGTCTTGGCATGTCCTTTGCTACAAAAAAGATTGGGATACCTTGCTGCACTTTATTTATCATTACCGTTACTTGTCCATTGCAAATTATCTTCCTATCAAACTACTTGTTACCGACAATTTCAGTGCTTGCAGAAAATACCTTGCTGAAAACCACTTGTCATTTCCTTCTATTCCTTGTTGGGTTCGACACTCTAACTTATCGAAAGGACTATGATTGATCCCCTATACTTGTGGGTCATCAGCCCGGCTGGGTCTATGCCGTGTTGGTCCCGACCAAGTTAATTAGAGCCTAACCATGTTACTTAGAGCTAAACCCCTCTAATAGTCACTTACATCTGGGCCACCTCCTGTAGTTAATCTATTTAATTAAACTGCTAAAATAGAGACAATGACGTGTGGGACATGCCTACACTATTCACCCCTTGACCAGTCAATGTTGATTGGGTCAACTGGGCCCCACTGGCCCACTGTCAGCCCCACATCACACTGCTGGGTGCACTGCATCGAGTGCACCCATCCCTTTTCTGGTGATTTTCGAATTAAAAATATTCCAGAATATTTTTAAAACTTGTAAAATTAATACAAAATGATCCGTAACTCGGATGAAAATAATTTATATATGAAAGTAGCTCAGAAAGATATGACGATTCAGAATATGCCATTCGTTCGTCCATCACATTCCTCTAGCATAGAGAACATGGAACTGTCCCCTCTCTTTCATCTGTCTGGAATCTGTCTAATGCCGGGAAAACATCCCCGGATGTTTTCCCCCTCCGTCTGCAATGTGTAGTACTGTGTTAGGTCACCCCTAGCATATCCTACTATCATGGCATGCTTTCTGTTGCATTTTTATTCCTGTTATTTATTGTTTCTTCCCCCTCCCTCTTCTCTGGTAGACCCCGAGACCGCTGTTGATCTGGTGATCGACTACTTCACTGTCGAGGATCCGAGTCTGTTTGCAGAGCTTCCAAGCAAGCAAACCCCCCTTGATCATTCCTATATCGCCCATTCTATTCTCTCTCATGCTTGCATTAGATTTTGCTATTGCATTTGATTGCTTCTATTCAGATGCATAGCTTGCTTTCGTACCTTACCTGCTTATCCTATATGCTTAGTATAGGTTGGTCAGTGATCCACTAGTGACCCCTCACCTTGTCCATGTTTCCCCCGCTTCATGATCGATGACTCGATCACCGTGATCGGTGTCCAGAGCCCAACACATCACATCACACCCCCTTAGTTGTTCGACTTTGTAGAGCTACTATCAAGTGCCGAGGGTGATACCTTGTATAGCACTTCTGATGAGATCTTTGTAGCATAGTAATTGGTCGTTGTCGTGGTGAGCGCATGGCAGATGCCAAGGGATGGCTAAAGATAGGAGGAGGCTCAAGGGAACCGGTGTGCTCTAGAGGCGAGGTCAGCATGAGCGAGCGCAGGACGCAAGACATACCCAGGTTCGGGGCTCTCCGGAGAGATAACACCCCTAGTCGTGCCGAGTGTAGTTGATATGT
Organism: Aegilops longissima; assembly: GCA_021605205.1. Taxonomy (NCBI): domain Eukaryota; kingdom Viridiplantae; phylum Streptophyta; class Magnoliopsida; order Poales; family Poaceae; genus Aegilops; species Aegilops longissima. The sequence continues at coordinate 170,318,259 of CM038677.1, read as the reverse complement.
ATCAGTACAGAGTTGCTCCTTGAGCTGTATGGAGGAAGAAGGAAGGCTGGCCAAGGCTTAGGCTGCTCCCTCTCCTCAGGTGTTGCTTGCTAGGTGTGTGTGAGTAAGTGAGTGGGTGAGCGATCAATGGTCTCCCGTATGCATGAGGGCTCCTGGGGGGGTTTTATAGGTCAATCCCCCAGGGGTACAAGGGTAATGTTACAAAGCCATGGGGCCGGGTTGTCATGGTCCGGAAGCCGGGCTTTGGGACCACGGGGTCGTGGCTAGCCGGGTTCTCGGGCGCGGGCCCACTGGTACGGGGCACTGCTACCGCCTTGTCGATCGTCAGGGAGTGGCCGGGTTGAGTCGGCTACAGTGGCGCTCCGTCAGGTCGCCGCTTGCTGGCATCATTGGTGATGATGGTTGCACTGTTGCCACGCCGGCCCTGGTTAGCGGGTAGGTGGGGCACTGTTGCCACGCCCCGGCTGACATGAGGCATGGGCGGGGTACTGTTGCCTCTGTCATCGGTAGATGGAGACTCGTCCCATCGCATGGCTGGGATGGGACGGGAGCTGACCCGTGGCCGGGTTGGAGAACACGCCAAGGGAGGAGCTGGCTTGTTGGGGAAGTCTTGGTGCGCCGGGCTCGGCTGTCTTGAGCTGGTTGTTGGGACCGAGTTGAGGAATCCGGCCGGGTCAGAGAGTTTGGCCGGGTCGAGCAACCCGGCCAAGCGTGGGCCGTCTTGAGGGGCATTGCTGGCCCCGTTGTTTTTTAAAAGGATCCGGGTTCCGTTGCCTGCCTGGGGTTCATCCCCCGACAGTAGTCCTCGAAGCTATGAAGGTCCGCCGTCTTCGGAGGGGAGGGCCTTCACAGTTTCCCTTCCCTGAGGATTTAGTTTTTATGGCCGCCGGGTCCGACAACACCCACTGTGTGCCAGCTTCCGGAAGCCAGATCGCGGCACCCCGTCAGGGGAGGGAAACCAAGGAGTCCGTCGAATCTTGGGGTAATCTTTTGGACTTCGCGCGGGTGCCACGTGGCGCCTGGAAGCCGGAGGGGCCTGAGAGGCCACGCGCACGACGGGACAGGGCGACGCGCTAGGGCCCGTGGCCACGCGCCCTCAGCCCACGCGCGCGGATTTATTGCGGCGTCCGCAAGTCAATTGCCATTCTCGAGGCAGTTATTGCACACGTACGTGCGCAGTTATTGCGGGGAAGTGGGAAGGGCAAGCGCAAACGATCCCACGCCCCCACGTTTCAAACCGTGGCTTATAAATTGGGGCAAGGAGGGGGCGGCGAAAATCATTCTCGCTCGCGCCCCTGCCTTCTCCTTCCTTCCTCTGCTTCTCGCGACCGCCGCGCATTGCGACGCCCGTTGCTTTGAGCAGAGCTCGTCGCCCTCTTCTTTTTTCTCTCTCCCATACTTTCGTCGGGCTCGTGGATGGGCTCGACCGTCACTCTTGACGACACCGCCTACTTCCGCACCACCAGGCGCCTGCCGGGGGAGACGGAGGTCACCGCGCGCCTGCTGCAGGGCAAGCGGGAGCCACGACCTGAGGGTGCAGAGAGCGTGGTTTTCTTCCCGCACTTTAAGCGTGGGTTCGGGCTTCCTGCGAGCACCTTCTTCCGTGACTTCCTGGAGTTCTTCGGGCTCCAGCCCCATCATCTTGGCGCCAACGCCATCGTGCAGCTTTCGGGCTTCGTCACCCTCTGCGAGGGGTACCTTGGGGGCGAGCCTTCAATCGACCTCTGGGTGCGCTTCTTCTCCTTGAAGTAGTAGGGGCCGAAGGCTGGGGAGATGTCCAAGTGCGGGGCCACCGTTGTCGGTTCAATTTCCGGCGTATCTCGTAGTAGGGGTCCTAAGCTAGGCGTCTTGGAGCGATGGTAACATGGACACAGGGTTTTACCCAGCTTCGGGCTCTCTTGATGAGATAATACCCTACATGCTGATTTTGATTGTATTCATATGGGTGTAGTACAGAGTACATGTGTCTACCACGAGATTATAGTAATGAATATGAGAATATATATTGACTATCCTGGCCTCGATATATATAAGACACCGGAGGCCTAGGGTTTAGGAGAGTCCTTGTCTTGGGCGCCAAGTCTTGTGGAGTCTTCCTTGTATGCATCAGGGGTTGTCCGAACTGCCCCATGAGTATACGGCCATGGGGGTCCTCGGCCCAATCCAACTGATCGGGAGACGACGTGGTGAGTACCCCCTAGTCCAGCACACCATCAGTAGCCCCCTGAACCGGTCTTCAAGTTGGGGACGCTCCTCGATTCTTCCGAACTGTTCTTCATCTTCGGTCGTCTATCTTGAAAACTGGTTCAACAAATCTTTCCATCTTTGATCTTGAGGATCGCCAAAGTGAATCCGAAGAGTTTACGCGTCGGGTATCCGAGGAGCCCCTTTAAGTTTCCGGCCTTTATCAATGCCTTGTCATTTTTATGCCACGCCTCGGGTTTGAAGTTGTCCCCGGGCAGCAGTGTCCTCCTGCGTCCGAGCTCCAACGCCGGACTGCATTCGAGGTATCTTTAGCAGCCAATCACCAATGCCAGACCGCTTCCGAGCTCCAACGTCGGAATGTATCCGAGCTCCAACGCCGGACTATGTCCAAGCTCCAACGCCGGACTGTGTCCGAGCTCCAACGCCGGACTATGTTCAAGGTGTCATAGATCACCTTGGTTCAAAAAAGTTGAAGGAGTTTAACCGAGCTTAATGCCGGAAATGCCCTCTATGGAGCCAGCCTCTGGCGTCCGAGCTTTATGCCGGACTGCTTCCGGAGTGTCTATTGTAGTTGAGCACCAACGCTGGACTGTATCCGAGGTGGTGCACCACCTCGGCCATGGGCTGATTTTTATGAATTTAATCCCGAGTTATGCAATGTAATCTCTTGCCGAGATGTATAGCAAGTAGCCCTCAAGGTGCGTGTTGGCCTAATATCCGGAATGCACCTGAAGGAAAAAATCAAACCGCTGACCCTAGTAGCCCCTGAGACTTAGGTCGATTCATAAAATCAGCCCGAGGATCGATTCCCAGCTCGGCAGCATACTTAGGAATAGAAACGCGGTGTGCAAAGTCCTCGAGACTCAGGTTGGGTGCGAACGACCAACCTGAGGATAATAATCTCCTCAAAAACTATATTGCGCTTTAAATTTTCTGCATTGGATTGTCAATGCAGTAGCCCCTGAGACACTGGTTGGGTGGTGGCACCAGATCAGGGGATCGACGTGCCCTTTTAATGTTTGTAAATAATAAGCCCGAAGCCTAGTAGCCCCCGAGCCTTAATGCGGGCACGGGAGGCCGAATTAAGGATCGATATCCATAGTAAAATCACAAATTATGTGTAATGACTCGATGTATCCAAGTACTTTATATCATTAATGCTCGGATCCGCATTGTACAAAACTTTGTTGACGGACCATCGGCTTCAACCTCCTCGGCCAGCAGCCGAGGAGTGTTTGTCCTACTTTATAAAGCCTTTATGAGGGCAAAGATTTACGGCAAACAAGGCAATCCGGCCATACGGTTTTATAAACAAAGGTACGCAGAGTGATATGTTATATTATTGTTTAACACAAGAGACATCGTCCAAAGAAAATAGTCCCGCTATCGGTTCCTTTCTTTGGGTTGTCATGCTAAGCATGATCATGAAACCTCAGCTCCGATCAATGTGGGATGAAAATACTGAGGATTTAGTTCGGGGAAAGCTCCGAACTCGTGGTCTAAATGAACCCAAATTTTCACGTCCGCTATGCACCGCTTATAATCTGAAAGTGGCCCATCGTCGGCTTCTACCCCTTTGTAGATGCTACGCAGGGTGTTTCCAAAATAACAAAACAACCCTTAGCCGACGTCTTGGTGCCCGAAGGCGGTTGTGTTGGCGGAAACGAGGCAATCAGATATGCGGGCTTTATAACTTTCACTTAGTCATAGGAGCTTAAAGTTGGGAGGCCGGAAAGTAGCCCCCCGGTAAGTGTTCGGCCACAGTCGAAGTCAAGCCGTAAACACTTCGGCCAATGTTATGAACGACCCATCATTTAATACAGTCATCGGACCGCTGACTAGTTTACGCTTATTGTGACAGTCAGTTTTCGGCTTTCTCCACTGCGGTGCTTAACCATGCGAGCTGGAAGCACAATCGCAGTGGTTCTCCCTTTGCACACCTAGCCGAACAAAGCGGAACATAGGAGGCAAGCACAGGAGCCGGGCAACCCAACTATTGACCGAAGACACCATTCGAAACTGATGCATATATAGCAATATCCGAGAATTTTTGCCGAATCCTTAAAGGTGTCCGGGGTTGCACTGCGAGACTTATGCGGAAAACACACAAATAGTTGAAAAGTGCCATAGGATTGGAAAACCAAAAAACGTCAGGAAAAACTCGACGTCCGAACTAGATCGATTGTTCGGTGCCAATCAGAAAATTGGTCTTAGAAAAAAAATTGTGCTCCTGCCGTGCTTTAACATGACACATCCTATCTCAAGACTTCAAGCGGGTCAGCCTACGGCTTCAACCTCCTATCCTGAAGGCGGAGTACTTCTCATCAGGCCAGTTTAGCAAATTTTAGCGGCTTTGAGAGAGAAATTAGGCTCCCCGGCTATTGACCACACGCTTGCGTCGAAAAAGGGAGTGATAGAAAAAAGACTTTGCAACGACTAAGAAGAAGAACATTTATTATAAAACAGCTCACATAAATCTAAGAGCCCCCGAGTGACTTGGGTAAAAGAATGATTGTATGTACCGAAGTACTTAAATCATATCTATGTTCACCCGAACTTTAAACGCGTCTTAACCGACCGTCGGCTTCTCCCTCTTCGATCAAGGACCAAAAAGTGTTATGTACTCCACCTGCCGAGAATATCGACGGTGTTTCCGATAACCGTGCAATCAGGTCATAAGGCTGTAATGCATAAAGCGCCAGGAACTTATGCTATATTATTGATAAAGTGTAAGAAGCATCTTCAAGAAAATAGTACCCCACCGATACATTTCTTCGGTGCTCATTGTTAATATGAGACTTGTGCAATAGATTTTTTGTACTCATGAGTTCCGTTGTGTGCCGACCATTATTGAAAACAGTAAGAGCGCTAGCTTTCGGCTTCACCCAGTCTGAGGTCCGGCTCGAGTGACCCGATCTTGACAATCGCAGAGGTGCTCCCTTTACTCCCTAGCCGAACAATCGGGAACGTAGGGGTAAACACAGGAGCAAGGCAACCCAGCTTGCAAATCACTTAGGTCAATATGGTGCATATTGTGTCGTAATACACGCACAAGGAACGAAGCCGTACAAGTATAATCATATGCAAGAGGAAAAGCTCCAGCGAGGGAGCCCCCAAGTAAACGGGGTATTTGAATTTGTGTGTCACAAACAAAGTTTTGACAAGGAAGTTTTTCATAAGCAACTTTTTGCCAAAAAAGTATAATGCTTGGTCGAACCGAACAAAATTTAAAACTGAAAGTTTTTGAGCATGAAAGCGACATAGCTGGTTAATGTGCTCGGCATTGATGACGCGGTCCGAGCTTGGTGCGGGAGGAGGTCTCAGCCCCCAAGCCCGATGTGGCCGAGCGAAGAGCTCGGCACTCCGAAGAGGTGAAGCCCCCAGTCTAGCCGAGGTGATGGGGCAGGTCGCCGGATGACACTGGGGTCTTCGGCCGAGTAGGTTGATGAAGTGATGATGTGGGGTTGCCAACACAGGGCAGCTCTCCAAGGCGACGACACAATCCGGTCGACGGAGGTGGACGGCGAGGACACCACGCCGAGGGGATAGTGCGGCCCGATCTAAGTCAATTGCCTGCACAGGTAAAATAGTGCAAACCAAAAAATAAAAAAGGTGCATAATTAATTTATGCGAAGTGAAAAAAAGGTTTGGTAAATATGACCTGAGCGTTGAGGCTAGCTCGATGGTATGAGGGCGTTGTGGCGTGGCGATGTCGACACAGGTCGGCCAACCTCAGTGACGGCGAGACGCCGGCTAGACCGACGTCGTGCACCAGTGTCGACAAAATACCCCTGCAAAAATAATGCATTGCAAGACAACAGAAAATATTCTGTGCAATAATTTTGGGAGCTAACCGAATATTTAGGAAAAATAAAACCTGCTCGGCGGAGACGACCCGGAGTGAAGTAAACGGACGTACTGTTTCGAACTGAGCATGCTGCGAAAATAGTCCTCACCATACTTAGCAGTACTTTTGTTTTGCGTACTTGTTAGAAAAAGTAATGAGGAAACCGGCGATCGACTTGGTAGGTGTTGAATAATGAAAACGGGAAAAAACAAATCTCCCTGTAGTGTGCTGCCGCCAAGCCGAGCTCTGATCGGTGCACTACCCCGCACTGTCTCTTCGACACGCCTGATCGTCTACAGCCGCCGCTCTATGCGCGCCTCCATGAGAGCCCGGTCAAGTGAAAGCTTGCTAGGCCACTACGTGATCACAACAAAGATCAATAAAGAGAATGCTTAATTAGTAATCTGGACAGATTAGTATATAGCCTGACAAAAATGGTGATATTCATCCATTAGATATCGAGAAGCGTGCTAAAGTTTGTCTATAGACAAATCGTCCCCGACAGCCGCAATCCGTTTGCAGATGTATTGTCCGTCAGACTGCAAATAAAAGTGCACCGATGGAACGCCCTTTGATGCAAGGCTAGCTTGCACTGTTCATCAATTAGACTGAGAAGATCATGCTGCAAAAAGTAGCGCTTGATTGAGTTAGCCATGCGACAAAGGAAAATATTGCTTCCTCGTAATACTAGTGCATGATAGCGACATCAATGTGCTGGGTTAAAAAGAAAGAGCATCAAGAAAAGGAAAGAAATCCCCTGGATTGTCCTCGGCGCAGCATGTGCTTGCACGATCTAGGCATGAACTCCTTGGGACCCAGCACCGTGTACGTCACGCAAGGCCGGCCGATTGCTGGTCGATCTCCACGAAGGCATCTGGCGGGGGCCCCGACTCGCTACTATGTTCGGATCACCCGCCGTCGCTCCAGATTGAAATTAGTCTGCGAACAAAATAGCGCAAGACTACAAGCAATAATTGCAAAATAAATCCGAGGTAGTCAAAATAGATTGAATTGAAATCATAACACCTGATTTATGCCATCGATCCGTGACGACACCTAGAAGGCTCTCAATGAAAGCACCAATGTCGGTTCAATATCTGGCGTATCTCGTAGTAGGGGTCCTAAGCTAGGCGTCTTGGAGCGATGGTAACATGGACACGGGGTTTTACCCAGCTTCGGGCTCTCTTGATGAGATAATACCCTACATGCTGCTTTTGATTGTATTCATATGGGTGTAGTACAGAGTACATGTGTCTACCACGAGATTTTAGTAATGAATATGAGAATATCTATTGACTAGCCTGGCCTCGATATATATAAGACACCGGAGGCCTAGGGTTTAGGAGAGTCCTTGTCTTGGGCGCCAAGTCTTGTGGGGTCTTCCTTGTATGCGGCAGGGGTTGTCCGAACTGGCCCATGAGTATACGGCCATGGGGGTCCTCGGCCCAATCCAACTGATCGGGAGACGACGTGGTGAGTACCCCCTAGTCTAGGACACCGTCAACCGTCATCTCCAAGCGGTCGGGCGCTGACTGCCCCAAGATGCCGCTAGAGGATACGGCCAAGAAGTGGCAGAATTCTTTCTTCTACGTCCGCAACCTCGGCGCAGGCCGTATCAACTTGCCGCCGTTTATCAATTCGCCGCCGTGGGCGAAGCAGAACTGCGGGTACTACCCCAAGCGCCTGTCGCAGGAGGTGCTCATCCTGTGCGAGCGGGTGTCGGTGCTGAAGGAGCGAGAAGGGCTCACTGGCACCGACGTCACCACCGCCTTCATCGTCCGGCGAGTTTTGCCGCTGCAGCGGCACAGCCACCTCATCGGGCAGATGACTGGCCTTCAGGACCCCAACCGGATGGCGAACCTGCGGCTGGGAGCGGACCAGGTCGTGCACCGGGTCAACGAAATCTCCAAGGCCAACCTGCGGGATGACTGGGAGTTCGGGAAAGCCCCGTACAGCCGAGCGACCCCGACACCGATGATGAGTCCCTGGTCTTCGTATTTTCCTGCTGCCCATCTTCTTGTTTGCCCCGACGCGATGTGGGGGGTGCTTTTGGACGCCATCCGACATCCTTACGACCGGGCACGGAAGCAGGTGGTGCACGCGGCCTTGGAGAAGCCTGAGGCCCACGGTGGGGGGGGGGGGAGGGAACGACCGCGACGCGGGCGCAGGGCGCCGAGCTGGTGAGTTTGTCTTTATTTCTTGAGTTGCTGGTCATGGGACGGCATTGTGGGTGCTGACGTGAGTCGTTGATGTAGCAGTGCCGGGTGGAGGAGGTGGCAGCGCGACCGGAGCCGGGTCGTCTCGGGGGGCGCTGGCGGCAAGCCGGCCGCACAGAAAGACAACATGGCGCCGCGGGCCCTGGCCGCGAAGCGAGCGGCGGACCCGGCTGGGGGTGCGAAGCCGCCCGCCAAGAGGAGGCGTGGCGCTCTGCAGGGGAGGGCGGCGAGGCCTGTCGTTCCGGTGGTGCCGGGGTGAGTTCCTTTTTCGCTTGAACCGAGTGGCCGAGCGGCTCTGCTTGGCTCGTATTTATTTTGTCTTGGGTTTCAGGTCGCCGATCTCGCTGGCACTAGCGGTGGCGGATGTCGCGTCCATCGAGGGCGCCACGTTCCAGAGGAGACGGTCCGGCACCATCGACCCGGACGAGGAGGAGGAGCGGGCGGATCCGGACCTTGGTCTGGACCCGGCCGATACCGAAGGCCTGTCCTGGCAGGACTGGAACCGGGCCGAGGCGGAGCTGGAGGCGGCGTTGACCCAGGCCTGGGTTAGTGCCGCAGTGGCGTGGGCGCGAGCCGACGAGGAGCCGGCATGGCCGGAGATGCCGGCGGGGACGATGGTGGCGGCGACGATCTTCGTGCCGTCGTTGGAGGGGGAGCACGGCCAAGGTGGCCGTGCGGATGTGATGGACCTCGACCGGGAGGTCGTGGTCGTAGGGGACGACACCCCGCCGTGGACCGACGCGGTCGAGCGGGCGGGGGCCAACGGAGGCGGCGGCGACGCCGTCTTAGAGGAGGTGCCGCGGACGGCACCGGAGGGGTCGGCTCGGATGCCGACGAGCGAGGCACCGCCAGTGGTGCCGGAAAGGGCGCCGACCGCGGGGGAGGCGGCCAGCAGGGAGCACGCCCTGGTGCTCAGGTCCGGGGGTCGCCGGGCCATTGGGTCGCAGTCGTCGCGGAGAGGGGCCAGCGAGGTCTTCTTCGGGCCTCTGACCCAAGAGAAGGTGGCGATGGCCGCCGTGGCCCGGCGCATGCGAGGGCGGGCGGACGGACCGGATCCAGGCCTTTGCCCAGGCCGAGGTCGAGCAGACCCAGGAGCTGGAGCGCGCCGTGTTCGTATGTTTTCCTTGCTTTCTTCTTCGTGGGGGCGCGCCAGCGCACCCACTGGGTGTAGCCCCCGAGATTCGGGCCAGCTGCGTAGCAGTTGGTTCGAATCTTAAATCGCTGTCTTGTGTTGATCGTTGCCTTCTGCAGCAACTGGACTCCTACGGGTCAGCTCTTCAACCGGCTCCTGGAGACGCACCGGCGGCTCAAGGATCAGCTCACCGCCAAGGAGGAGGAGCTCCGCATTGCCGCGGGTACTTTTCTCGTGCGCTCTTTTTTAGTGGGGGCGCGCTAGCGCACCCACTGGGTGTAGCCCCCGAGATTCGGACCAACTGCTTACTGGTTGGGTCGAATCTTAAATTGGTTTTTTGTTTCTGAATCTTTCTTCTTCAGCCGAGGTGCTATCCTGGAGGACCCGGCTGATTTGGGCCGGCTTCCACTATGACCGGCTCGTGGCCGACGCCGGCCGGCTTGGGGCCGAGGTGGACAGGGCGAGGGTGGAGGCAACGGGAGCCCGGCGGGCGCTCGATGAAGCCAGCCAGCTGCTAGAGCAGCTGGCGGGCGACAAGAGTCGTCTTGAGGCTGAGGTAGAGCGCCTCAAGGCGGAATCCGCCAAGGTTGTGGAGGCGCAGCAGGCCCTTGCCGAGGCGAACCAGCAACGCGGCAAGCTGGCCGATGACAAGGGGCAGCTACATGCCGAGGTGGTGCGCCTAAAGGCGCTGGTGGCCGCTGCGGAGGAGACCCGTCAGGGGGAAACCCGGTGCCGCGAGGAGGCCGTGAAGGCGGCCGAGGACAAGGACGCCGAGCTGAAGGCGGCCCTTGCCAAGGTCGCCGATTTGGAGAAGACGCTCCAGGAGCGTGACCGCACCATTGCCCGGGAGCGGCGCGGTACGTTGCTTGAAGCGCAGCACCTGGAAGAGTCCTTCTCTAGTAAGTGCTTTCCTTGGGTTTTTTGCCGGGCTGGGACCCCGGCTTCTTGTCCTTGGTGACTTTCTTCTGACTTGCTTTTCTTCTTGACAGGAGCCTTCCCGGAGACGTGCCAACTGGCGGAGGAGGCTGTCCGCTTTCAACGCGATCCGCCAGGGATCGTCGGCTCCAGGACTAACCCGTGGGTGGCCTGGACCTTCCCGGAGATCGTGACCGCCACGGAGGCCCGTCTGTGAGTCTTGAGCGAGCAGATGGAGCGGCCCTCCGAGGCCGGCGCGGCGATGACGGCGGCCCTCTGGCCGGGTTCCGTCGCGCCGAACAGCTTTACACGGCTGGCGCAGTGGTTGGAGGCGGGGTCGGATCGGCTCCATGACTGCCGCGTTTCAGCCGCTCATGCTGGCGCCGATATGGCGCTCAGGTTCCGGACCTATCGCTGGACGCGTTGATGGGCCAGCGAGTCGGCTCGGAGAGCTAGCTGCAGGTGGAGGCCAGCTGGATCGCTTCTCGGGCCAGCTACATCGTCGGGTTCGCCTTACACGATGAGTTCCGGCCGGAGCGGGGCGGAAGATGGCGGACTCGTGCCTTCTGACGACTACGGCCTGCTTCTGGACGACCCAGAGGGCAGCTCTGAGGAGACGAATGTCTACCGCGACGCGGACGCCGAGGACGGGGACACCGGCACCTTGATACGTCTCCAATGTATCTATAATTTTTGATTGTTCCACGCTATTATATTATCTGTTTTGGATGTTCAAGGGGCTTTATTATACACTTTTATATTATTTTTGGGACTAACCTATTAACGGAGGCCCAGCCCAAATTGCAGTTTTTTTCCTATTTCAGTGTTTCGAAGGAAAGGAATATCAAACGGAGTCCAAACGGAATGAAACCTTTGGGAACGTGATTTTCTACACAAACGTGATCCAGAGGACTTGGGTGGACGTCAAGCAATCAATGAGGAGGCCACGAGGCAGGCGCGTGCCTACCCCCCTGGCGCGCCCTCCACCCTCGTGGGCCCCTCGTGGCTCCACCGACCTACTTCTTCCTCCTATATATACCTACATACCCCGAAAACATCAGAGGAGGAGCAAAAACCCTATTTCCACTGCCGCAACCTTCTGTACCCGTGAGATCCCATCTTGGGGCCTTTTCCGGCACTCCGCTGGAGGGGGCATAGATCACGGAGGGCTTCTACATCAACACCATAGCCTCTCCGATGATGTGTGAGTAGTTTACCTTAGACCTTCGGGTTCATAGTTATTAGCTAGATGGCTTCTTCTCTCTCTTTGGATCTCAATACAAAGTTCTCCTCGATTCTCTTGGAGATCTATTCGATGTAATCTTCTTTTGCGGTGTGTTTGTCGAGATCCGATGAATTGTGGGTTTATGATCAAGATTATCTATGAACAATATTTGAATCTCCTCTGAATTCTTTTATGTATGATTGGTTATCTTTGCAAGTCTCTTCGAATTATCAGTTTGGTTTGGCCTACTAGATTGATCTTTCTTGCAATGGGAGAAGTGCTTAGCTTTGGGTTCAATCTTTCGGTGCTCGATCCCAAAGATGAGGGGAAACGACACATATTGTATTGTTGCCATCGAGGATAAAAAGATGGGGTTTATATCATATTGCATGAGTTTATCCCTCTACATCATGTCATCTTGCTTAAAGCGTTACTCCGTTCTTATGAACTTAATACTCTAGATGCATGCTGGATAGCGGTCGATGTGTGGAGTAATAGTAGTAGATGCAGGAAGGAGTCGGTCTACTTGTCACGGACGTGATGCCTATATACATGATCATACCTAGATATTCTCGTAACTATGCTCAATTCTATCAATTGCTCGACAGTAATTTGTTTACCCACCATAATACTTATGCTCTTGAGAGAAGCCACTAGTGAAACCTATGGCCCCCGGATCTATTCTCTATCATATTAATCTACCGTTATTTCTATTACCGTTTATTTTGCTTTCTTTACTTTTAGTCTTTATCATAAAAATACCAAAAATATTATCTTATCATCTCTATCAGATCTCACTTTTGCAAGTGGCCGTGAAGGGATTGACAACCCATTTATCGCGTTGGTTGCAGGGTTCTTATTTGTTTGTGTAGGTGCGTGGGACTTGAGCGTGGTCTCCTACTGGATTGATACCTTGGTTCTCAAAAACTGAGGGAAATACTTACGCTACTTTACTGCATCACCCTTTCCTCTTCAAGGGAAAACCAACGCAGTGCTCAAGAGGTGGCAAGAAGGATTTCTGGCGCCGTTTCCGGGGAGTCTACGCACAAGTCAAGACATACCAAGTACCCATCACAAACTCTTATCCCTCGCATTACATTATTTGCCATTTGCCTCTCGTTTTCCTCTCCCCTACTTCACCCTTGCCGTTTTATTCGCCCTTCTTCTATTCGTCTTTTCATTTGCCTTAATGTCTTACTTGGCTCGTTTGCTCGTTTGGTTGGAATAGTTGAGTATTTATTGCTGAAACAGAGAACCTAAGATCTATGGATCCTCATCCGCTTGCTAATATTTTTAAGAGATCCAATTATGATGAACCAATTTCTAGTGAGTTTTGTGCACTAGATTATCTTTATGAAGTTTTGCTTGGAATTTGTGAATCTGAAAATTTTGATGAAGTACTTTATGAAGAGATTCACGATAGCTCCTTGAATAAAAAGCATGATTGCAGTGATTTTACTATAAATTCTCTTGATGTCAATTGTGCTAATAATGTGCAAAACCCTAAGCTTGGGGATGCTAGTTTTGCTATGTCCACTACTTGTTGCAATGATCATGATTGGGGAGATTCTTCTTATGATCTTGAAAATTTATTTAAGCCCCATGATGAATATGAGATTGATAATATTGTTTGCAATAATATTGAAAGTAGGTTTGGAAGAGTGTCAACTTTAGATCCCACATATTTGGAGAATATTGAATCTTATGAAATTTTTGATAAAAGTGGGTTTGGAGAGGTCATGACTTTAGTTAATGATAATCCCACTATTTTGGAAGAGTGTCAACTTCGCATGCATGTGGATCATGTTGAGAATATGTTATCTGATAGATATATTGCTGAATTTTCTTATGATCCTACATGTAATTATAATGAGATAGGAAAATATGGTTATAGAAATTTCCATGTTACTAAATTACCTCTCGTTATGTTGAGATTGCTATCGTTCCTTTCCGCTTCCTTGCATATGCTAGTTTTTTCTTGCTATGATAATTTGTTTTTCTATAAGATGCCTATGCATAGGAAGTATATTAGACTTAGATGTGTTTGTCATGTGTTTCACGATGCTCTCTTCGCGCTTCAATTCTTGTCTTTTATGCGAGCATCATTAAAATTATCAATGCCTAGCTAAAAGGCTTTAAAGAAAAGCGCTTGTCGGGAGACAACCCAATATATTTCCTTTATGTTGTCGAATAAATATTTGATCTAGCCTCTGGTTAGATTTTTTTATGTTTTAATTAGTGTTTGTGCCAAGTTAAACCTATAGGATCTTCTTGGATGATAGTTATTTGATCTTGCTGAAATTCCAGAAACTTTCTGTTCACGAAACCAATTGTTTAAAATCACCAGGACGTGATAAAATACTGATTCCAATTGCAGTATATAAATAAAAAAATATCTAGGCCTTCCTATTTTGGTAGATTTTTCCGAGTTCCAGAAGTTTGCATTTGATACAGATTACTACAGACTGTTCCGTTTTTGACAGATTCTGTTTTTCGTGTGTTGTTTGCTTATTTTGATGAATCTATGGCTAGTAAAAGAGCTTATAAACCATAGAGAAGTTGGAATAAAGTAGTTTTAACACCAATATAAACAAATAATGAGTTCATTACAGTACCTTGAAGTGGTGGTTTGTTTTCTTTCGCTAACGGAGCTCACGAGATTTTCTGTTAAGTTTTGTGTTGTGAAGTTTTCAAGTTTTGGGTAAAGATTTGATGGATTATGGAACAAGGATTGACAAGAGCCTAAGCTTGGGGATGCCCAAGGCAGCCCAAGGTTAAATTGAAGGACAACCAAAAGCCTAAGCTTGGGGATGCCCTGAAGGCATCCCTCTTTAAATCTTCGCTTATCGGTAACTTTACTTGGGGCTATATTTTATTCACCACATGATATGTGTATTGCTTGGAGCGTCTTGTATGATTTGAGTCTTTGCTTTTTAGTTTACCAAAATCATCCTTGCTGTACACACCTTTTGAGAGAGACACACATGATTCGGAATTTGTTAGAATACTCTATGTGCTTCACTTATATCTTTTGAGATATATAGTTTTTGCGCTAGTGCTTCACTTATATCTTTTAGAGAACGATGGTGTTTTTATTTTATAGAAATTATTGATCTCTCATGCTTCACTTATATTATTTTGAGAGCCTTAAACAGCATGGTAATTTTCTTTAATTGTGAAATTAATCCAAATGTGATAGGCATCCAAGATGAGCATAATAAAAACTTCTATATTGAGTTCATTGAATATCATGAGAAGTTTGATACTTGATAAGTGTTTTGAGATATAAAGGTGGTAATATTAGAGTGTGCTAGTTGAGTAATTGTGAAATTGAGAAATACTTGTGTTAAGGTTGGCAAGTCCCGTAGCATGCACGTATGGTAAAAGTTGTGTGACAATTTTGACACATAAGGTGTTCTTTTATTGCTTTCCTTATGAGTGGCGGTCAGGGACGAGCGATGGTCTTTTCCTACCAATATATCCCTCTAGGGGCATGCGTAGTAGTACTTTGCTTAGAGGGAAAATAAACTTTTGCAATAAGTATATGAGTTCTTTATGACTAATGTGAGTCCATGGATTATACACACTCTCAACCTTCCACAATTTTCTAGCCTCTACGGTACCATGCATTGCCCTTTCTCGCTTTGAGAGTTGGTGCAAACTTCGCCGGTGCATCCAAACCACGTGATATGATATGCTCTATCACACATAAACCTCCTTATATCTTCCTCAAAACAGCCACCATACCTACCTATCATGGCATTTCCATAGCCATTCCGAGATATATTGCCATGCAACTTACCACCATTCCGTTTATTATGACACGCTCCATCATTGTCATATTCCTTTGCATGATCATGTAGATGACATCGTATTTGTGGCAAAGCCACCTTTGATAATTTTTTATACATGTCACTTTTGATTCATTGCATATCCTGGCACACCGCCGGAGGCATTCACATAGAGTCATATTTTGTTCTAAGTATTGAGTTGTAATTTTTGAGTTGTAAGTAATAAAAGTGTGATGATCATCATTATTAGAGCATTGTCCCATGTGAGGAAAGGATGATGGAGACTATGATTCCGCCACAAGTCGGGATGAGATTCCGGACTAAATAAAAAAAGAGGCCAAAGAAAAAGAGAAGGCCCAACAAAAAAAGAAAAAAAGATAAAAAAGAAGAAAAAATGAGAGAAAAAGAGAGAAGGGACAATGTTACTATCCTTTTTCCACACTTGTGCTTCAAAGTAGCACCGTGATCTTCATGATAGAGAGTCTCCTATGTTGTCACTTTCATATACCAGTGGGAATTTTTCATTATAGAACTTGGCTTGTATATTCCAATGATGGGCTTCCTCAAAATGCCCTAGGTCTTCGTGAGCAAGCAAGTTGGATGCACACCCACTTAGTTTCTTTTGTTGAGCTTTCATATATTTATAGCTCTAGTGCATCCATTGCATGGCAATCCCTACTCCTCTCATTGACATCAATTGATGGGCATCTCCATAGCCTATTGATTAGCCGCGTTAGTGTGAGACTTTCTACCTTTTTGTCTTCTCACTTAACCCCCATCATTATACTTTATTCCACCCATAGTGCTATATCCATGGCTTGCGCTCATGTATTGCGTAAGGGTTGAAAAGGCTGAAGCACGTTAAAAAGTATGAACCAATTGCTCGGCTTGTCATCGGGGTTATGCATGATGAGAACGTTTTGTGTGACGAAATAGAAGCATGGCCTAACTATATGATTTTGTAGGGATGAGCTTTCTTTGGCTATGTTATTTTGAAAAGACATAATTGCTTGGTTAGCATGTTTGAAGTATTATTGTTTTTATGTCAACATTAAACTTTTATCTTGAATCTTTCGGATCTAAATATTCATGCCACAATAAAAAGAATTACGTTGAAATTTATTCTAAGAAGCATTCCACATCAAAAATTCTGGTTTTATCATTTACCTACTCGAGGACGAGCAGGAATTAAGCTTGGGGATGCTTGATACGTCTCCAACGTATCTATAAATTTTTATTGTTCGTGCTATTATATTATCCGCCTTGGATGTTCAATGGGCTTTATTATACACTTTTATATTATTTTTGGGACTAACCTATTAACTGGAGGCCCAGCCCAAATTGCTATTTTTTTTGCCTATTTCAGTGTTTCGAAGGAAAGGAATATCAAACGGAGTCCAAACGGAATGAAACCTTCGGGAATGTGATTTTCTGAACAAACGTGATCCAGAGGACTTGGAGTGGACGTCAAGCAATCAACGAGGAGGCCACGAGGCAGGGGGGCGCGCCTACCCCCCAGGCACGCCCTCCACCCTCGTGGGCCCCTCGTGGCTCCACCGACATACTTCTTCCTCCTATATACACCTACGTACCCTGAAAACATCAGAGGAGGAGCAAAAACCCTATTTCCACCACCGCAACCTTCTGTACCCGTGAGATCCCATCTTGGGGCCTTTTCCGGCGCTCCGCCGGAGGGGGAATTGATCACGGAGGGCTTCTACATCAACACCATAGCCTCTCCGATGCTGTGTGAGTAGTTTACCTCAGACCTTCGGGTCCATAGTTATTAGCTAAATGGCTTCTTCTCTCTCTTTGGATCTCAATACAAAGTTCTCCTCGATTCTCTTGGAGATCTATTCGATGTAATCTTCTTTTGCAGTGAGTTTGTCGAGATCTGATGAATTGTGGGTTTATGATCAAGATTATCTATGAACAATATTTGAATCTCCTCTGAATTCTTTTATGTATGATTGGTTATCTTTGGAAGTCTCTTCAAATTATCAGTTTGGTTTGGCCTACTAGATTGATCTTTCTTACAATGGGAGAAGTGCTTAGCTTTGGGTTCAATCTTGCGGTGCTCGATCCCAAAGGATGAGGGGAAACGACACATATTGTATTGTTGCCATCGAGGATAAAAAGATGGGGTTTATATCATATTGCATGAGTTTATACCTCTACATCATGTCTCTTGCTTAAAGCGTTACTCCATTCTTATGAACTTAATACTCTAGATGCATGCTGGATAGCGGTCGATGTGTGGAGTAATAGTAGTAGATGCAGGCAGGAGTCGGTCTACTTGTTACGGACGTGATGCCTATATACATGATCATACCTAGATATTCTCATAACTATGCTCAATTCTATCAATTGCTCGACAGTAATTTGTTTACCCACCGTAATACTTATGCTCTTGAGAGAAGCCACTAGTGAAACCTATGGTCCCCGGGTCTATTCTCTATCATATTAGTCTACCATTATTTCTATTACCGTTTATTTTGCTTTCTTTAATTTTAGTCTTTATCACAAAAATACCAAAAATATTATCTATCATCTCTGTCAGATCTCACTTTTGCAAGTGGCTGTGAAGGGATTGACAACCCCTTAATCGCGTTGGTTGCAGGGTTCTTATTTGTTTGTGTAGGTGTGTGGGACTTGAGCGTGGTCTCCTACTAGATTGATACCTTTGGTTCTCAAAAACTGAGGGAAATACTTACGCTACTTTACTACATCACCCTTTCCTCTTCAAGGGAAAACCAACACAGTGCTCAAGAGGTAGCACACCTCGGCGGCCCCGGAGGCCACCGAGGGAGATACCTGAGGCTGCCTGCTTTGAACTTTAGCGAAAATTTCGGTTAGGTAGCAGGTCCACCCACCCACTGGGGGTTTCCGGGTGTAATGAATTCTGGCCTTGGGCCTGTTTAAATTTGAACTGGTGATGTATAAATTTCGTGAATGTTTGCACTCTTGCTTTTTTGTCCTTTGAGCCATTTTCTTGCATTTTCCCCCTCTCGGCCTTCCCCCCGCGAGTCTGGCGGCCGAGGCTCCGGTCCATGACAAGGAGTTTGGCCCTTGAGAGGAGCGCGTCGTACTTAAGCTGTTGAGACGTTGAGCGCGAGCGAAACACCCACTAGGCCGGCTGGCGGCAATCCGGCGAAGCCGGTTGGCGAGCAGCTGGTCATGCGGCAACTTAAAGTGGCGAGGCCGGGTTGGGTGACCCGGCGGTCCTTGACTTAGTGTTTGTGGTAGACTGGTGCTCTGGCCTTGCGCGCTTGCCAACCGACAACCGAAGCCGGTTCTGTGGCTTAGGGCGAAGTGGAAGGCCGCGGCAATCCCAGTGCGTCAGGAACTGCTAAGGGAAGGCGGCGGGTAGTGACAAGCCAGCCAGCCCCGAGCCCCCAGGTTGATTGAGTCAGATCGGTGGCCGGGTTTGACAAAGAGGTAAATAGTGCACAAATGCAGGAGACACAATAGCTTGGTCGGGAAGGGCGGCCCCGAGCGTCGTTCGGGGACTCCATAGTTTTCAAATGATTACAAAAGGTAGCGATACATACGTGCACACGGCTAACTGTAAAACGGGCGGAGGAGTTCTGCATTCCACGGCTAGGTTGTTTCTTCACCGGTCATGTCCCTCTTGCGCTTGTTTGACTTGCGGGCATCGATGAGGTAGTAAGCGTTGCGATCGCACAAGGCTTTGCTGACGATGAAGGGGCCCTCCCATTTGGAGGACAACTTGTGTTGGCCGGTCTGCTCTTGAACGAGTCGGAGGATGAGGTCTCCTTCCCGAAAAGCGAGGGGCTTGATCTTCTTGCTGTGGTAGTGCCTCAGGCCTTGCTGGTAGATGGTTGAGCGGCTGAGCACTAGGAGACGTGCTTCTTTGGGCAGGTCGATGCCGTCTTCGCGGGCTTCCCTGGCTTCGGCTTCGGTGTACATCGTGACGTGCAGCGAGTCAAACTCGACGTCGGTCGGGATGACGGCTTCTGCTCCGTAGACAAGGAAGAACGGGGTGAACCCGGTCGACCATTTTGGTGTTGTTCGGAGACTCCAAAGGATGGCCGTAGCTCGTCGAGCCAGTTGCCGGGCGAAGGGATGAGTGGCTCGACGAGTCGCAACTTGATGCCAGATAGGATGAGGCCGTTGGCTCGCTCGACCTGGCCGTTGGACTGTGGGAGTGCAACGGAAGCCAGGTCGAGGCGGATGCCGGAGACAGAGCAGTACTACGCGAGCGCGCCTTTGGCAAAGTTAGTGCCGTTGTCCGTGATGATGCTGTTCGGCATGCCATAGCGCACCGCGATGTCCTTGACGAATGGGACGGCTGTTGGCCCGTCCAGTTTCTTGATTGGCTTTGCCTCGATCCATTTGGTGAACTTGTCCACCGCCACCAGCAAATGCATCATGCCGCCTCGAGCGGTCTTGAAGGGCCCCACCATGTCGAGTCCCCAGACCGCGAAGGGTCAGGCAATCGGGATGGTCCGGAGTGCTGACACCGGCTGGTGGCTGCGCTTGCTGAAGCGCTGGCATCCCTCGCACTTGAGGACGAGCGACTCCACATCCTTGAGGGCTCGTTGTTAATGATGCTGTAGGCGGACGCCCAGCGCTGCACTTGCCGGACTTCAATCTCGTCCATGGGAAGGACCACGTTCTCCAGAAACTCCAAGATAGGTAGGGCCCATGATGGCACCGTCACCACGGCGAAGACGGCCACCATGGCGGATTCTGGGGCGGCAGCCACCGAGCCGAGTTCAGCAGTCCCCGGATCGGGAATGGTGGTGGCCGGGTTGGCGGCTGCAGCCCCCGGGCCGGGTTCGGCAGTCCCCGGGCCGAGTTTGGCAGTCCCCGGGCCGGGTTCGACAGTCCCCAGGCCGGGTTGAGGCGCGGCCGGGTCGTCTGGGACGTAGATGGACTCGTAGTCCGGAGACGGCTTGTGCAGATGCTCGAGGGAGACGCCAGACGGGATGGACTGCCGGGACGAGGCGATCTTGGCGAGCGTGCCGTCCGCCTCATTTTCCGCGCGCGGGACGTGGAGGAACTCGCAGCCCACGAAGAATCCGGACAGCTTCTGAACGAGGAAGCGCTAGCTTGCCATGTTGGGGTCACGGGTGTCCCACTCGCCAGAGCACTGCGGCACCACCAGGTCTGAGTCGTCGTAGCATAGGATGCGCCAGATGCCAAGTTCCTTGGCAAGCCGGAGGCCATGCACAAGGGCTTCGTATTCGGCGGCGTTGGTTGGAGGCGGCGAAGTGGATCTGGAGCGCGTACTTGAGCCGGTCGCCCTTCGGGGAAGACAGCACAATGCCGGCTGTAGGATCTTGAGAAGAGGTGTCTAGAGGGGGGGTGATTAGACACTAAGTACCAAAGTTGCAGTTTTTAACTTCTTTAAGTTTAAGTGGAGTTTAGGCACAAGTTTGACATTCACAATACATAACAAGGAAGCAATCATGCAAAGAGTATATGAGCAGCGGAAAGTAAAGCATGCAACTTGCAAGAAAGTAAAGGGAAGGGTTTGGAGGATTCAAACGCAATTGGAGACACAAATGTTTTTGTCGTGGTTCCGATAGGTGGTGCTATCATACATCCACGTTGATGGAGACTTCAACCCACGAAGGGTAACGGTTGCGTGAGTCACAGAGGGCTCCACCCACGAAGGGTCCACGAAGAAGCAACCTTGTCTATCCCACCATGGCCGTCGCCCACTGAAACGCCCTCGATGCGGCTATATCTCCCACGTGTCGAAGCACGACTTAGAGGCATAACCGCATTGAAAGCAATGTCGCAAGTGAGGTAATCTTCACACAACCCATGTAATACATAAGGGAAAGAGATACATAGTTGGCTTACAATCGCCACTTCACACAATACATGAGTAAAGCATTACATCATACATGTACAATCAAGGTCCGACTACGGAACCAAAATAAAAGAAGACTACCCCAAATGCTACACAGATCCCGATCGTCCCAACTGGCTCCACTACTGATCAAGCTGAAGCGAAACAACACAATGAACAAGATCTTCATCGAGCTCCTCCTTGAGCTCGGATGCGCCACCTGCACGGTTTCATCGGCACCGCAAACTGGTTTTGAAGTATCTGTGAGTCACGGGACTCAGCAATCTCACACCATGAGATCAAGACTATTTAAGCTTAAAGGTAGGACAGGGTAGTGAGGTGGAGCTGCAGCAAGCGACTAGCATATCTGGTGTCTAACATACGCAAATGAGAGCGAGAAGAGAAGGCAAAAGCACGGTCGAACAACTATGATCAAGAAGTGATCCTAGAACAACCTACGTCAAGCATAACTCCAACACCGTGTTCACTTCCCGGACTCCGCCGAGAAGAGACCATCACGGTTACACACGCGGTTGATGTATTTTAATTAAGATCAACTTCGGGTTTTCTACAACCGGACATTAACAAATTCCCATCTGCCTCATAACCGCGGGCACGGCTTTCGAAAGATAATACCTGCAGGGTGTCCCAACTTAGCCCATGATAAGCTCTCGCGATCAACGAAGGATATTCCTTCTCCCGGAAGACCCGATCAGTCTCGGAATCCGGCTACAAGACATTTCGACAGCAATAAAACAAGACCAGCAAAGCCGCCGGATGTGCCGACAAATCCTGATAGGAGCTGCACATATCTCGGTCTCGGGCACACCGGATGAGCCAGACGTCGGGTTGGCATAGACCCGATTGCCCAGGGGCGCGGACATCGCTCGGTTTGGGCCAACACTCGAAGGAGCACTGGTCCGGGGTTAAAATAAAGATGACCCTTGAGTCTTGCAGAACCCAAGGGAAAAAGGCTTAGGTGGAAATGGTAAAACCAAGGTTGGGCCTTGCTGGAGGAGTCTTATTCAAAGCGAACTGTCAAGGGGGTCCTATAAATCACCCAACCGCGTTAGGGACGCAAAATCCGGGAACATAATACCGATATGGCGGAAACTAGGGCGGCAAGAGTGGAACAAAACACCAGGCATAAGGCCGAGCCTTCCACCCTTTACCAAGTATATAGATGCATTAATTAAATAAGATATATTGTGATATCTCAACAAGTGAACATGTTCCAACAAGGAACAACATCTCCATGTTCCAACAAGGAACAAACTTCATCTTCACCTGCAACTAACAACGCTATAAGAGGGGCTGAGCAAAGCGGTAACATAGCCAAACAATGGTTTGCTAGGAAAGGATGGTTAGGGGCTTGACATGGCAATATGGGAGGCATGATAAGCAAGTGATAGGCATCGTAGCATAGGCATAGCAAAAGAGCGAGCATCTAGCAAGCAAAGATAGAAGTGATTTCGAGGATATGGTCATCTTTCCTGAAATCCCGCAAGGAAGAAGAACGAGTCCATGAAGAAGACAAACGGATGTAGTCGAACGAATCCTCACAACTCCGGAAGGAAAACGAAGCTAACAAGAGAAGCAACCCGGAAACAAACAAAAAACATGGTAAACACACAAGCATAATCATGGCATGATGCACAAACAAGTATGATGCATGTCCGGTTTAAAAAGCATGGCATGGCAATATGCACAAACAAAACTACAAGTTAAATGGAGCCCAATATGCAACGAGTTGCATATTGACGAAACACCACATCAATTATTTAGTTCACTCCCGATTATGTACCCAACAACATTAAATGTTATTAAACATGGCAAGAGGTGAAGCATAAGTAAACTAACTATTTAGGCAAGTTTAAATGAGGCCGGAACAACAAACAACAATTCCAGAAAATCCTCATGTCATTTAGCAATTTTAATGCAAACATCAATTTTAAACATTTTAATTGTTGTTATCATGATGCGGATGACATATGCAAGTTATATGCAATTTTTATGAAAATGTTGACATAAGCATGTTATGAAGCATTTGGTCACCATGGCGGAACAAAAAGGGTGCCATGGCGACGAATCCGAAAATGATGCCACGGCAACATATCGGTTCCGGTAGCTCATGGAGATACCGGTGCAAAAGGAGGCGTGCGGATGTGCGCAACATGCTAGAGATGGTGGGGTGCTCCCGACTACCGGGTTCCCACGGGTCGACGGCATGGCAAACGAGGAGGAACGTGCATGAAGCAAACGGGCACGGTGCAAACACGAGCATCTCGTACAACACATGCATTCGGTCCACGGTTGATCGTCTCGGCGGTTATACCTCTGAAGCGTGTGTTTTCAGAGTGGATCGGGTTCGAAGCGGTGTAGAGGAAGTAGGCGTTCACAGGACGTCGTGGAAGTAGTGGTACACGGCGGCGACGGTAGTTGTTCAGGGTCTTCGCGGGTCGTCGTGTAGCCGTACATGTTCGTCGTGGTACACGGTTCGTGGATGTTCGAGTCATCGATAGCGGTACTTGATGAATCCCGAAACGGACTTGGCGTCTTCGCGCGTAGGGGTACTTGGCGTTTCTGGTTCGGTGGTCGTTCGGGCGCCGTGCGGACTTGGTGGTCTTGGTCTCCGCAGCGTAGTTGTACAAAAACATCATCGGACTTGGAGAATCCAGAGGCGTGCACATGCAGTGGTGGTCGTCCATGGAGGGGCACTAGGACTTGGCGCTGGAGGGCTTGCCGCGGCGGGACTTGGCACTGAGCTCCTGCGCAACTTGGTGCGCCATGGTGGTCCTGGACGACGGCAGCGGCTTGCTGGAGGGTCCCGTGGTCGGAGGTGACGAGGACGAGGCAGGGGGGTCGGCTTGGCACCGACGCCAGTAGCAGGCAGGGGCTTGGCGCAGCGGACGTGGCTCCGACGGAGCTGCTCGCTGGCGGCGGCCGGAAACAGAGGCGAGGCCTCGGAGCTGGCGCGCGAGGACGGACGACGCGAGGCAGCGGCCTCCTGGTGGTCGCCGACAGCAACGAGGCGCGCAGCCGGCGTGGAAGTGGAGAGGCGGGGCCGAGGCAGAGGTGACGCGGTCGTGCGCAGGGAGGAGGCAGTGGCGAGCATCCGGATCGAAGACGGAGGAGCCAGGATGGCGCGGGAGCGGCCTGGTTCTGCGGTGGCTGGCGGCGGATGCAGGCGACGAGGAGGAGGACGAGGGGACGGGACGAGGCGCGCGCCTCTCTCTCTCTCTCTCTGCGGCGCAACGAGGGAGGAGGGATCGAGCGCTGGCTCTCCACAGCGTCGCGGTGTATGGGCGGGCGAGGCGCGAGGGGATCGAGGGCTGCGCGTGGCGGCGCTCAGAGGGAGCGAGGGGAGGAAGAGAGTGAACAGAGGGGATCGGGCTAGGGTTAAAGGGATTAGATGGGCTGTGGGGATGGATGGGCCTGTGGAATGGGCCTTAGAGGCTGGGCTGGCCTGGTTGGGCTCTCTTCTCCCTCTCTCTTTTATTTACCAAAAGCAGTAAATAGCAAAGAAAGAAAAAAGGAGATAAAGAAAGGGTTGGAGAAATAATTTGAGCATGGGGGTAATTTTCCCGGACTCGCAGAAATATGCTCGTTCCAAGAAAAATAGTAAGGCCATGATTGAAAGATTTAAATTCAAACACATTTGAATTTAATTCAAATGGGTTTGAATTAGGACTTGATAAAAGGAAGGTCCAAAAATGTTCGGATTATTGGTGGAGCTCCGTAAAATGATGAAAGAAATTATGGGCAAGGTTGGAGACCAAGAATTGAGATAACAACGGCATGGGATATTTTGCAAGTGGGTTGCGGTTAATTCCAAATAAATGGAATAGTTTTATTATAGCTCCCTAAATATCAGGAGGGTATGTTATTGTTGACACCAGATTTTGGCACGGTCAATAACTTATTTAAGATGGCGTCAAATGGAGAAGTGATCTTCATGAAAGAGTTCCGTATTGTCGATATGAACATCTTTGAAGTTTGCGTCATCGCAGTCCGATTTCATCTCGAAGGCCAAAACTATGCTCAAAGTACTAAGATCTTATATTCAGAGTACAATTTGGCTGATTAAGCCCCCAAGACGACCTTAAATGGAAACATTATCTACATGCATTGTCTTCGTCTCGTCGAAACGGTCGATTTTGATATAAAAATCGTTCCAATCCAAGTTCGTATGCAAAAGTTAGAGCCATCGGAATACAGCCCTGTCAGGAGGCAAAAAACTGGCGCGCCCCACCAGACACCCTGTCTGATGGGTAGCGCGAGGATAGCCTATTTTGCGCGACCGATTTGACCCTCAAGATGACTTATGATAAAAAAACGTTCAACACAAAAGTTGTTCGTCTCGTCGAAACGGTCAAGATTGCTTTTGGGATCGTTTCCATCCGAGATCGTTTACCACCACAAAAAAGACCCGCAAGATGCAGCCAGTTTAAACCGAACAGTTTTGGAAAGTTCGGACAAAACCAATCCGAATTTGACTAGGGTTTTGGACGTGAATCCAAGCCTTTTCCTTGCACGGGAAGTCCAGCCGCCTCTTATATACCTAAGGGGTGACGGCCGATTGAACAACAACACACAATCGAACAATCAATCTACTTTTTACCCTAGTTTTACATCCCTCCCTTGTTCTTTCTCTCTCGTTCTTCGTTTGTTCTTCGTGTTGAAGGGCAGCGATCCTCGAGGCTCTAGGGGCGGGCGAACCGACCTAGGGCAGCCCATAGCCGCCGCGCATCCAGACGGGGTCCCTGCCGGGCGCGTGGGGTTTCGGGTGCTCAAAAGCGCCCGCCGGATTGCTTGCGTACCGCGCTTCCGGACGGGTCTCCTTCGGTGCGAGCTGCGGTGCATCACCCTCGGCGTCGGAGGTACACGGTGACGTGTTCGTGTGCGAACACACTTTTTGGCGACTCCGCTGGGGACGAAGCTTTGAACGGTCTCCAACCCGTTCTTGCTACGAAGAGATCGTCATCTAGGTTTTGCAATCTACAAAGGTAACATGAATACCCAATTCACTTATGTAGATGCAAATAATACATATGTTGTTGCTAGATCGTCTAATGAGCATATTGTATCGGCTAGCCCTAGTTTTATCAATCATGCATCTAATTATGTGCAACAGCCGATTCAGAATAATCTTCATGCTTCAACTTCATATAATTTTAGCAACATGCAACATATGTATCCCAACTCCCATGCATCGGCAACCCCACAAATCTATATGCCAATGAACAACCTGAGGAGTTCAGTTAATCATGTTGAGACACCCCATGTAGGAACTTCCAATAGTATGCAACAAAGTGTTTCGACTTTTTATTCATCGGCAAATAACTTGCAGTATGTTAATCCAAATGTGCCGGTGGATAGGGGAATTGGCCATGCCACTACTAGTTATTCGGCCAATTACCCTCAAACATCGTATGCTACACCTCATGCTACGAATTTTTCGGCACCATACGAAATTGTAGATATTCGTGATTCGGCTCCGCACCTTCATGCTCATGGCCGAATAAGTGAGAATTCTACCAGAGCGCATGTGTCTTTACCTAGTAACGTAGCATATCATGTTGCCCTGCACAATTACAGAAATTCGCAACACACCATTGCGAAAGCGTCTCAAAGTATTGGGGGCAATCCGATGAAGATTGGGCTGAAATTGGTGAAAAAAGCTTAAAGATAGACTAGCTACAATGTTTGCTGAATTTAGACAAGAACAAGCAACCTTGCAAATCAAAGAAAGAAAGAGTGGTGATTCGGATAACAAAGTTAATTCGGTTATTAAAAAAGCCGAATCAAATAGTATGTGTACCGAATCTATCAAAGAAAAGAGGATGCCAAGGCATTGGAGAGTCATTCAAAAGTGGAACAAAGTATTATTCAAGTGATACAACCATCATGCTCTCCCAACGTAATTGAAGAGGTATGTCTAGCAAGTGACTTGCCTATCTTCCGATTTGGTCGCAACTTTATTGTCGATGCTTCTATAAGAAAAATTCTAATAAGTAATTTTGAAAGACCAATGAAGAAGGGTAATTTACTTGTTAGCAACAAAATTGTTATAGACTATATCGGTCAACCCATTGCACCATTTATAAAGACCGATAATGACTTATTGTTGTGGCCAAAGCTTTCCCCGTTGCTTTATCTAAAGTTCATATCTAGTTGGGTAGCTTTGCTTATTTCTTACTTGGCTTGCACTTTGTCTCAATTGAGACATGTGTGTTCTAAATATTTTCGTATCGGAAGTTTAAAGCCAAGGTTAATTTCTTTTGAGAAATCTGATGCTAATATAATATCTTATCCAAAGACACCGGAGATAGAGTGGAAAACACAATGTATAGCCGAATGGGAAGATTCTAAATCTGAACCATTCGTTTGCTTATCTTCAAAGCCGTTCACACAGCAAGATCGGCTAGAAAGCAAGAAGTTTACCTTCAATTCAAGCATGTGTGACCAAATATTTGATTTATTGCTGAAAAATAATTACATAAGAATTCTTGATCACCATGTCAAGCCATCAGTTCAAGGACGAATGTATTGTAGGTTGCATCATTCGTTCAAACATAATTTTGAGGATTGCAATATGTTTCGTCAAATAGTTAAATCGGCCATTGAAAAAGGACGATTGAAATTTGTTGAGACACCAAGAGATGACCAGTCTATTCCGATTGGTCTCGATGGCAGAAAGTTTTTGCATCGGCTGCTTCAAGCCGATCCATTTAAAGAGGAGGTAAAAACTGTAGGTGATGGGGTCAAGCTTTCAAGTAAAGAAGTTGTTGAAGAGCATAATGAACATAATTTTGAGGGCGAGAATTCCATCGAAGTTACAATGGAGACGCCAAGGACTGGGGGGCAGGAAGCAAATCCAATGATTGGTGCAAGCACAACCAAAGGAAACAAAGGCCGAAATAAGCGCAAGTCTAAGAGATCAAAAATCACCTTCGCTGAATTATTGGATAAATATCAAAAGAAGAGTGAAGAGAAGAATGCTTATCGGCCAAATCATGCAAAGAAACCAAGATCACCCCCAAGGCGCAAATATGAGGATTGGTATTGGCAAAGTGATAATTTTAATGCAACATATTCATATCCTTATTTTGGGCCGCCAATGCCAATGCCGTGGATGCCTCCCTATGCTCATATAGATACATATTCATCATGGGGCATGTATGATACAAGGGCACATTCTCCATCTTATTCTAGACCATCTCACCAATACTATGCAGCTCCAAGGAGATCAACATTTGAACAATCACGCGTCAAAGACCGTTTCAATCATAAAGAATCGGTCTGGTGCACAAGGAAGAATAAGGAGGTGGTCGAGCAAATCTACTGCGTCAAAAGAGATGGTCGTAAGAGTGCCAGTTCATATATGATCTCAAATGAAAAAGAGCCAATTAAAGTGTTAACATTGGCTACAAAAGGCAACGAGGCAAGTCAATCAAGTGCCAAATCTGAAGGGAAGAAGTTGAGAGTGCACAAGGTAAAACAATAATTGCCATTACTTCAAATAAAATCGCAGCTGGGATGCCCACTCGACTTATCGTATTGGCAAAAGAAGGAGTTGCGGAAGCTTAGTGCACTAGAACTTGAAAAGAGAAATATGGCGTGGGTTCCCAAAGTAAATATTCAAAATAAGAATTATGTGCGAGCTTCCTTTACAAGGAGTGCGACAAAGGTGAATAAGGAAAAGAGTGAAAGCTACGAAGGACCAAGCCGAAGGTTTCAACATCTTCGGTCCACACATTATCCATTTTCTTCAACAATGCCGTTGATGCCTATGCCATGGAATTCTTCATCAGGTATGGTTGGTTATCCTCAATGGGCTTATTTTAATCCATGGATAAAATATAATTTCTTACATCATGAAAGGGTATTACCAAATCATTATATGTTTGATTAGCTTCACTTTTTTTGCTAATCTAAATGGCCGATATATACTTATCGTCTTAAGAATATGCAAAATGGCCGATAGAGTGTTGACATCATCCTTAGAACAAGCCATGCGGAAGTTATTTTTCGGCACACAAACTTTGCCGAAAAACAGGGGGGCATGTGTTGACACCAGATTTTGGCACGGTCAATAACTTATTTAAGATGGCGTCAAATGGGGAAGTGATCTTCATGAAAGAGTTCCGTATTGTCGATATGAACATCTTTGAAGTTTGCGTCATCGCAGTCCGATTTCATCTCGAAGGCCGAAACTATGCTCAAAGTACTAAGATCTTATATTCAGAGTACAGTTTGGCTGATTAAGCCCCCAAGACGACCTTAAATGGAAACATTATCTACATGGATTGTCTTCGTCTCGTTGAAACGGTCGATTTTGATATAAAAATCGTTCCAATCCGAGTTCGTATGCAAAAGTTAGAGCCATTGGAATACAGCCCTGTCAGGAGGCAAAAAACTGGCGCGCCCCACCATACACCCTGTCTGATGGGTAGCGCGAGGATAGCCTATTTTGCACGACCGATTTGACCCTCAAGACGACTTCTGATAAAAAAACGTTCAACATAAAAGTTGTTCGTATCGTCGAAACGGTCAAGATTGCTTTTGGGCTCGTTTCCATCCGAGATCGTTTACCACCACAAAAACGACCCGCAAGATGCAGCCAGTTTAAACCGAACAGTTTTGGAAAGTTCGAACAAAACCAATCCGAATTTGACTAGGGTTTTGGACGTGAATCCAAGACTTTTCCTTGCACGGGAAGTCCAGCCGCCTCTTATATACCTAAGGGGTGACGGCCGATTGAACAACAACACACAATCAAACAATCAATCTACTTTTTACCCTAGTTTTACATCCCTCCCTTGTTCTTTCTCTCTCGTTCTTCGTTCGTTCTTCGTGTTGAAGGGCAGCGATCCTCGAGGCTCTAGGGGCGGGCGAACCGACCTAGGGCAGCCCATAGCCGCCACGCGTCCAGACGGGGTCCCTCCCGAGCGTGTGGGGTTTCGGTGCTCAAAAGCGCCCGCGGATTGCTTATGCATGCAGCGCTTCGGACGGGTCTCCTTCGGTGCGAGCTGCGGTGCATCACCCTCGGCGTCGGAGGTACACGGTGACGTGTTCGTGTGCGAACAGTTATAAAGAGAAGTCACCCTTCTCTCGATTTAAATGGATCAAAGATCCATACAATTTATTTAGATGAGTTATAAAAATTAAATGGCATGATGGCATGATGACATGATGCAATGCAAAAATAAAAGAGCAAGCACAAAAGAAACACACGACGAAACTCGGAATAGCTGGAAGTCTTCTGGAGCATCGGTCTCGGGGCGTTACAACACTCCACCACTATGAGAGGATCTCGTCCCGAGATCTAGGATGGCACCGGAGAAAAGCGGAAGAGAAAGAGGTAAGACAAAGTTGCTTCTTTGACAAAAGAGTGAAACCAACGAACCTTGAGAGGTTGACAAAATTGAAAGAAAAAAATACAATGAAGATGACGAGATTGCAAACACTCCGTAAGATAAGAAGAACATGGGATACAATGAGAACCATGAGGTTAAGTGACAAGATAGATATTGACACCACTCCGGTTAAAACAAGATAGAGAAGGAATAAGAATGATATAATTTTGGCAGCACTCCGACTGAAAATGGAAGGAATTGAACATGATCTTGACAAGATGAGAGGATACTTGATGAAAGATGAGAGGATACTTGATGAAATCAACAAACACTGCCTCTGGAACTATTGAAAGAATGGCACAAGGGGTAAGAAACATTTCAGACCGCACTCCGGTTGATAAGGGAGGCAAAACTTGATAAGATGAGAGAACTTGAATGAAAACACGACACTCCGGCTAAACGGATAAGCAAGGAAAAGGACATGGTCTTGACAAAACAAGATGATGGGTCGAAGAGAGCAACGTCACAATGCCTCCGGAAGAAAAATTGAAGATAGATCATTGGAATAAAGGAATGGAGAAGAAAATGATAACTTCTACCACAAATGAGTTTGGAAAGCACCCTTGAAAAGAAGGATAGAACGGAGTTGTTGGAAAACCAACAACGAAAAGAATAACCTTGTAGTGGACTTATGGAAACATCTCAACATTATGAGGTGAGCTTCTGCCACCAACGGAAACAAACGATTGGATTGATATCAACAAGGAGACGAGAAACTTATTTCACCGAGAGGACAAATGAAGAACTTGGGTCATTTATAAGCACCATAAATAGCAACAATCCTTAGGGAAAGCTTTAGGTGAAATATAGCCCAAGACAACTCCAATGAAGAGATTGATGGATTTAAATATCTCATTCTTGACAACAAGTGAATCATGAAACATGAATGAAACTGTCAAAATGACATAACACCACCTCAAAAGATAAGGTCGAAAGAATTGCACTTCGGAATGCAAGATGAAGAATGCTTGAACTCCTCAAAACAAAACATGTGTTGAGCACCATGTTTATTTTGAAGTATGGCTTGACGGATCTTAACTCCGAGAGAAATCTTGATGAACAATTGAAGAATGAAAAGAATCCTTGACGAAGCACCATGTAGAGCCTCCATGAAGAAATCCGGTAAGAAAAGGATGATAAAAGAAAGAGAAGTTGAAAACACAAGGTGAAGCCTTGCAGTGATAAGAAGAAGCTTTGAAATGATATAACCAAGAAAACTTTGAACTCCAGAAAGAAAAGATGAAGCATCTCGGACCGAGAATGTGATATGATGAACAAACTCCGGAAAGAAGAGATGAACAACTTAGAACTGAGAAATTGATACCCTTACGAACTCCGGAAGAATGAATCAATCACTTGTATGAAACAAGAACAAGAATTATGTTATGCGTATCCTTCACCAATTTAGATTGATGACAAGCAACGGATTAGGCATACTACTTATTCTCGTTGAAAAAGGATTGAAGAGAGATATTGCTCAACTTGGGAAGGTCTTCAACGAACCACCGGTAGGATTGAAACAACGATTAAATTAATATGAGAACATAGGAAGAGGAATCTTGAACGAACCACCATAAGAATTGAAAATGAACGAAGATACTTGAGAAAAATTTGATAAAAGAGAATGAACAGATCACGAGCTGATTAGATAATACTTGAATGATACACCGGTATGATTTGGAGAACGAGAGATGAAAGCTTGAATGAATAATTCTGAGATGATGGGCTCCGGGGAATCAAACTGAAAAGACTCCTGAATTGCTCCGGATGGTTGAAAAGAATTCTCACAATCGAAAACAATTATGAGAGGATGGTGTCAAGCTTGAACTAGGCATCTTTGGAAGAACGGGTAAGGATTTAAGAGGAACTCCTCTTCGGTCTTCAAAATCCGAGAATGACGACGAGAAACACCACCATGAATTGTTGAGATACTCCAGGATGAAAATTAGAAAGGTTGACCCATCGATGAAAGAATTTGGAAGATCTTGGACAAAGGCATATGACTGATGAAATTCGTACTTACGTCAAACTTTGAAAAGAATTTTTAGAAGCTCCGTGAAAATAGAAGAGTCAGGTAGGATCCTGGGAAAAGACCTGTGGGTTAGGGCCCACTCAAAATAAACACCGTTGAATGATTTAAAAGATAGATTGCGCCGGTTGAATTAAATGGCCGAATAAGGTAAGACCTCGAAATAGCTAGAATTGATGCAGAGTGGAAACACGAATCTTCAGAGATATCTTCAACACTCCGGAACAAATGAATAGCGAGAAGTGAATGATTAAGAGGTGCATCGGCATGAGAAAGCATTGTGAAAAGAGGAAAAGGAATAAGATCAACACCGAAATCTTGAACTAAATCCACCGGAGAAGAAAATTAGAATGGAACAATGATAAGGTTGAAGCTTCCTTAGCGTCTTCATGAGAAATCACCGGATAAAACATTTAAAGGAAAAGAATGAAGAAACTTCCCTCAATAAAATGGATACTTGATTAAGAAATCTGAGTCCTTGAAGAAAAAGGGGTGGGAGGGTGGGAAAACAAAGGCAACTTGGGTCGGATGAAATGAACACCGTTGAGAAAAAGCTTAGAATTGATCTTGCGAATGTTGGAATGATCGGATTTAATTAGAGAGAAGCACACGGTTGGAAAGGATTGAAAAGATGACCTTGATGAACAAGAAGGATTAGCATCCACATAGAAATATGAGAACACCGTTTAGAATAAGGTATGGAATCGACACTTGACTTCGAAGCAACTCGAATACCACAACTCAAAACAAAAACAAAGGATTGGCTTGCAGAATAAGCCGGAAACAAACATATGATAGATCCCATATCGTATCATGTGTCTGTTGGAAAGATATCCTACGAGATACTTGAATTCCCACTTATAAACTCCCGAAACTTTCTGGTTATGCAATCAGGTGTTGGGGATACAGGGACACAAAATATATCACCCAAACTAACAATACCTAGATCCAATTGTATCCATCCTTCAACACATAACCAAGAAACCTTCGGAAATCGTTTACCTCGACCTTCGAAAAGCATCCGTTATACGAGTTATGGCAATACTCTCGAGCTCGCCCCAGTACTGGGTTATCGAGGTTATCTCACCAACAACTGCATAAAAGAGATTTTCGATGTCGGCAAAGCTCAGGTATTCCAGAACTGCAACGATAAAATTGTGACGACAACACCTCGGAGCTCAACTCCCCGGGACACTGCCACAACCCCTAAATGACAGGAGGCACCAAGAACAATGTTCTCGTCACAAAACCATCGGAGAGATTCCAAGATACCCGTGTGATCCTAAAAATTTTTTAGTGAAATTTGAGGAGAGAAGAGTCAAAACTTCTACGTCAGGAGACCTCACCAGAGCGACGAAGGGACTAAGGAGTAAAAAGAATCCTACTCTCCGATATATATATAATCCTAAGACTCAGAACAATTTTTTTTCTAGACTCAACAAAGTCAGCGAACAATCAAGCAGGGGGCTCCTAAGTCGGGGATGGCTCTGATTACCAACTTGAAATGCCCTCGATGCGTCTATATCTCCCACGTGTCGAAGCACGACATAGAGGCATAACCGCATTGAAAGCAATGTCGCAAGTGAGGTAATCTTCACACAACCCATGTAATACATAAGGGAAAGAGATACATAGTTGGCTTACAATCGTCACTTCACACAATACATGAGTAAAGCATTACATCATACAGGTACAATCAAGGTCCGACTACGGAACCAAAATAAAAGAAGACTACCCCAAATGCTACACAGATCCCCGATCGTCCCAACTGGGCTCCACTACTGATCAACTGAAATGAAACAACACAATGAACAAGATCTTCATCGAGCTCCTCCTTGATCTCGGATGCGTCACCTGCACGGTTTCATCGGCACCTGCAAACTGGTTTTAGAAGTATCTGTGAGTCACGGGGACTCAGCATCTCACACCCGCGAGATCAAGACTATTTAAGCTTAAAGGTAGGACAGGGTAGTGAGGTGGAGCTGCAGCAAGCGACTAGCATATCTGGTGTCTAACATACGCAAATGAGAGCGAGAAGAGAAGGCAAAAGCACAGTCGAACAACTATGATCAAGAAGTGATCCTAGAACAACCTACGTCAAGCATAACTCCAACACCGTGTTCACTTCCGGACTCCGCCGAGAAGAGACCATCACGTTACACACGCGTTGATGTATTTTAATTAAGATCAACTTCGGGTTTTCTACAACCGGACATTAACAAATTCCCATCTGCCTCATAACCATGGGCACGGCTTTGAAAGATAATACCTGCAGGGTGTCCCAACTTAGCCCATGATAAGCTCTCGCGATCAACGAAGGATATTCCTTCTCCCGGGAAGACCCGATCAGTCTCGGAATCCGGCTACAAGACATTTCGACAGAATAAAACAAGACCAGCAAAGCCGCCGGATGTGCCGACAAATCCTGATAGGAGCTGCACATATCTCGGTCTCGTGGCACACCGGATGAGCAGACGTCGGGTTGGCATAGACCCTGATTGCCCGGGGTGCGGACATCGCTGGTTTGGGCCAGCACTCGAAGGAGCACTGGTCCGGGGTTAAAATAAAGATGACCCTTGAGTCTGCAGAACCCAAGGGAAAAAGGCTTAGGTGGCAAATGGTAAAACCAAGGTTGGGCCTTCTTGGAGGAGTCTTATTCAAAGCGAACTGTCAAGGGGTCCCATAAATCACCCAACCGCGTTAGGGACGCAAAATCCGGGAACATAATACCGATATGACGGAAACTAGGGCGGCAAGAGTGGAACAAAACACCAGGCATAAGGCCGAGCCTTCCACCCTTTACCAAGTATATAGATGCATTAATTAAATAAGATATATTGTGATATCCCAACAAGTAAACATGTTCCAACAAGGAACAACATCTCCATGTTCCAACAAGGAACAAACTTCATCTTCACCGCAACTAACAACGCTATAAGAGGGCTGAGCAAAGCGGTAACATAGCCAAACAACGGTTTGCTAGGAAAGGATGGTTAGGGGCTTGACATGGCAATATGGGAGGCATGATAAGCAAGTGATAGGCATCGTAGCATAAGCATAGCAAAAGAGCGAGCATCTAGCAAGCAAAGATAGAAGTGATTTCGAGGGTATGGTCATCTTGCCTGAAATCCCGCAAGGAAGAAGAATGAGTCCATGAAGAAGACAAACGGATGCAGTCGAACGAATCCTCACAACTCCGGAAGGAAAACGAAGCTAACGAGAGAAGCAACCCGGAAACAAACAAACAACATGGTAAACACACAAGCATAATCATGGCATGATGCACAAACAAGTATGATGCATGTCCGGTTTAAAAAGCATGGCATGGCAATATGCACAAACAAAACTACAAGTTAAATGGAGCCCAATATGCAACGAGTTGCATATTGACGAAACACCACATCAATTATTTAGTTCACTCCCGATTATGTACCCAACAACATTAAATGTTATTAAACATGGCAAGAGGTGAAGCATAAGTAAACTAACTATTTAGGCAAGTTTAAATGAGGCCGGAACAACAAACAACAATTCCGGAAAATCCTCATGTCATTTAGCAATTTTAATGCTAACATCAATTTTAAACATTTTAATTGTTGTTATCATGATGCGGATGACATATGCAAGTTATATGCAATTTTTATGAAAATGTTGACATAAGCATGTTATGAAGCATTTGGTCACCATGGCGGAACAAAAAGGGTGCCACGGCGGCGAATCCGAAAATGATGCCACGGCAACATATCGGTTCCGGTAGCTCATGGAGATACCGGTGCAAAAGGAGGCGTGCGGATGTGCGCAACATGCTAGAGATGGTGGGGGTGCTCCCGACTACCGGGTTCCCACGGGTCGACGGCATGGCAAACGAGGAGGAACATGCATGAAGCAAACGGGCACGGTGCAAACACGAGCATCTCGTACAACACATGCATTCGGTCCACGGTTGATCGTCTCGGCGGTTATACCTTTGAAGCGTGTGTTTTCAGAGTGGATCGGGTTCGAAGCGGTGTAGAGGAAGTAGGCATTCACAGGACGTCGTGGAAGTAGTGGTACACGGCGGCGACGGTAGTTGTTCAGGGTCTTGGCGGGTCGTCGTGTAGCCGTACATGTTCGTCGTGGTACACGGTTCGTGGATGTTCGAGTCATTGATAGCGGTACTTGATGAATCCCGTCTTCGCGCGTAGGGGTACTTGGCGTTTCCGGTTCGATGGTCGTTCGGGCGCCGTGCGGACTTGGTGGTCTTGGTCTCCGCAGCGTAGTTGTACAAAAACATCATCGGACTTGGAGAATCCAGAGGCGTGCACAGGCAGTGGTGGTCGTCCATGGAGGGGCACTAGGACTTGGCGCTGGAAGGCTTGCCGCGGAGGGACTTGGCGCTGAGCTCCTGCGCAACTTGGTGCGCCATGGTGGTCCTGGACGACGGCAACGGCCTGCTGGAGGGTCCTGGTGGTCGGAGGTGACGAGGACGAGGCAGGAGGGTCGGCTTGGCACCGGCGCCAGCAGCAGGCAGGGGCTTGGCGCAGCGGACGTGGCTCCGACGGAGCTGCTCGCTGGCGGCGGCCGGAAACAGAGGCGAGGCCTCGGAGTTGGCGCGCGAGGACGGACGACGCGAGGCAGCAGCCGCCTGGTGGTCGCCGACAGCAACGAGGCGCGGCAGCCGTCGTGGAAGTGGAGAGGCGGGGCCGAGGCAGCGTGACGCGTCGCGCAGGAGGAGGCGATGGCGAGCATCCGGATCGAAGACGGAGGAGGCAGGATGGCGCGGGAGCGGCCTGGTTCTGCGGTGGCTGGCGGCGGATGCAGGCGACGAGGAGGAGGCCGAGGGGACGGGACGAGGGCACGGCGCTCCTCTCTCTCTCTCTCTCTCTGCGACGGTACAACGAGGGAGGAGGGGATCGAGCGCTGGGCTCTCCACAGCGTCACGGTGTATGGGCGGGCGAGGGCATGAGGGGATCGAGGGCTGCGCGTGGCGGCCTGTGGGGAGCGAGGGAGGAAGAGAGTGAACAGAGGGGATCGGGCTAGGGTTAAAGGGATTAGATGGGCTGTGGGGATGGATGGGCCTGTGGAATGGGCCTTAGAGGCTGGGCTGGCCTGGTTGGGCTCTCTTCCCCTCTCTCTTTTATTTACCAAAAGCAGTAAATAGCAAAGAAAGAAAAAGGAGATAAAGAAAGGGTTGGAGAAATAATTTGAGCATGGGGGTAATTTTCCCGGACTCGCAGAAATATGCTCGTTCCAAGAAAAATAGAAAGTCCATGATTGAAAGATTTAAATTCAAACACATTTGAATTTAATTCAAATGAGTTTGAACTAGGACTTGATAAAAGGAAGGTCCAAAAATGTTCGGATTATTGGTGGAGCTCCGAAAAATGATGAAAGAAATTATGGGCAAGGTTGGAGACCAAGAATTGAGATAACAACGGCATGGGATATTTTGCAAGTGGGTTGCGGTTAATTCCAAATAAATGGAATAGTTTTATTATAGCTCCTAAATATCGAGAGGGTATGTTATAAAGAGAAGTCACCCTTCCCTCGATTTAAATGGATCAAAGATCCATACAATTTATTTAGATGAGTTATAAAAATTAAATGGCATGATGGCATGATGACATGATGCAATGCAAAAATAAAAGAGCAAGCACAAAAGAAACACACGACGAAACTCGGAATAGCTGGAAGTCTTCTGGAGCATCGGTCTCGGGGCGTTACACCCACGAAGGACTTGCCTCACTAGCGGTAGATCTTAACAAAGTAGGCGATCTCCTTGCCCTTACAAACTCCTTGGTTCAACTCCACAATCTTGTCGGAGGCTCCCAAGTGACACCTAGCCAATCTAGGAGACACCACTCTCCAAGAAGTAACAAATGGTGTGTTGATGATGAACTCCTTGCTCTTGTGCTTCAAATAATAGTCTCCCCAACACTCAACTCTCTCTCACAGGATTTGGATTTGGTGGAAAGAAGATTTGAGTGGAAAGCAACTTGGGGAAGGCTAGAGATCAAGATTCATATGGTAGGAATGGAATATCTTGGCCTCAACACATGAGTAGGTGGTTCTCTCTCAGAACTGGTAAGTTGGAAGTGTAGGTTTGTTCTGATGGCTCTCTCCACGAATGAAGAGGAGGTGGAGGGGTATATATAGCCTCCACACAAAATCTAACCATTACACACAATTTACCTAACTCGGTGGGACCGAATCAACAAACTCGGTCTGACCAATTTAGTAAACCTAGTGACCGTTAGGATTTTCGGTGGGACTGACATGCAACTCGGTAGGACCGATATAGTTAGGGTTAGGGTATAACGTAATCTCGGTGAGACCGATTACACAAACTCGGTGGGACCGATTTTGGTAATTAGCTAACCAGAGAGTTGGTGAGGCAAACTCGGTGGGACCAATTTTGGTAATAAGTTAACCAGAGAGTTTGCATTGTAATCTCGGTAGTACCGATTGCACAAACTCGGTGAGACCGATTTTGGTAATGGACATACATAGAGAGATTACAATCCCATCTCGGTGAGACCGAGATCCCTATCGGTGAAACCGATTTGCCTAGGGTTTGTGGCAGTGGCTATGACAATTGAACTCGATGGCGCCAGATAGAAAGAATCGGTAGGGCCGAGTTTGACTTTAGGTTTAGGTCATATGTGTGGAAGTGGGAAAGTAGTTGAGGGTTTTGGAGCATATCACTAAGCACATGAAGCAAGAGGCTCATTAAGCAACACCTCATCCCTCCTTGATAGTATTGGCTTTTCCTATAGACTCAATGTGATCTTGGATCACTAAAACGGAAAATGAAGAGTCTTGAGCTTGAAGCTTGAGCCAATCCTTTGTCCTTAGCATCTTGAAGGAGTTCCCACATCCTTTAGTCCATGCCACTCCATTGTTGAACTTATCTGAAATGTACTAGATAAAAGTGTTAGTCCTACAAGAGATATGTTGACATTAATTACCAAAACCACCTAGGGAGCACTTGTGCTTTCAATCTCCCCTTTTTGGTAATTGATGGCAACATACATCAAAGCTTTAGATAAAGATATAAAGAATAGCAAGTAAACTTCGGAAAGTCATGTAACAAGCATAGGCTCCCCCTACATGTATGCAATCATGTGAATATGGAATATAGAAGCATGTGAGAGCAAAACCATGATAGAGTAGGCAATGTGTTACATGTATCTTGGCCATATGCATCAGAGCAAAGAATATTAAAGAAAATACCTTCATGCTCATGAGTCCTTCTTGCAAACAGTATGTACATCAGCAAGAATTCCTCGTACACATGAGTGTGATGCATATACTTACCTTGTAGTCTTGAGTTGGCTTAGGGTGGAATGAACCTGCACAAACAAGGTTAGATAACACAGTACATCTACTAGCCGAGCAAATGTAAGAAACCACAAGAATACCAATACTGGGATGACATGTAGAGAGTGAGTACTGGGTACCACATTGGATTAGACATGTCCCCAAGGGTAAAGATATGCAATGAATTTAAATGATTCCTTTCCCTTAGATGTCTTGCTCTCCCTGAATCTAGCATGGGATACTGGGAGAAGATAGGGAACAGAAAATCAGAGCAGAAAGATATAAATGAACAGAGCTAATGCAAATAAGCACATATGAACATGTCTTTCCCCTCAAGAAGACATGGGGCATCTCTCCTCTTGAACATCGAGCATCTGGGATCCTTGAGAAATACTTTCTACTTGAGTATTCTCTCCCCCTGGAGATCTCTTTATCCCCCCGTGGAAGTAATACTCTCTCCCTTTTGGAAGTGATAAGCTGTGATGTGATCTCTCTCTCCCTCTTTGACATCAATTTCCAAGAAGGGTTTTCTGGAATTGGTTGTGAATGGGTTTGGTCCTTGAGTCACAACACAAAGCACTGGATAAAATTGTGATGCTTGTAGAGGAGAAGATTCATCGAGTGGAGCTGGATCAGAAGAAACACAGAATAAGTGGCAAACTGTTTTTCCTGTTGTGAAATCGGTGGCACCGAGTGGTATGCTTCGGTTGTACCGAGAGGATTCGGTTGGACCGAAAACAACAAATCGGTGAAACCGAGTTCATCGCAGAGAAAACACTTGTCACCTCAGCTCACTAGACTAGTAAGATCTCACAAAGATTTGCAAGGAATTAACTGAATAATATGCAATGAATTGGATGCATGAAATGCAGAGCAACAGAAAAGAAAAGAAAGAAATCAAGATGAAGTTTTTTTATAACAAATATGCATGAGACAAATGCAAAAACTTAGAAAAGAACACGAGAGGACTTCATCTAGAGATGGTCGGCGACAAAGTCACCTATGTTAGAGTATATTGACTTAGGAGTCAAGTGAGATCACTTGATCATAGGTCATACTCATCGTTTAAGCTCAAAATGGGGTTACAATTTTTCGTTTAAGCATCTTAATGTATTCACATCTTGTCGAGCTGCTTTAGCTCATGACTCGGAGTAAAGCTTCTCTAAGATGGAATAACATACCTTGGTTGGTGGTGTTGACCATGTAGTTGAACTTGTGTGGGTTGCTCAAGGTTGATGTAGCTCATCAAGAGTTGGGAGCACCACTTGGAATTTGAGTCCATCTACCTACATGGGTTAGTTATTGCAAGGAAGAGCACTTGTGTATCCAAAAATGATAATCATGAAGCTCAACATAGAGTTTGTCAAAGGATATGTTTGAATCATTCCGTGCTTCCTTGTCTTCAACCACCATAGTGTAGAGACTTGGTGATGTAGAGATTGCTCAAGATGTGAGTAGATTACAATCTCATGGAAATTGTCTCAACCAAGTACCTACATGGGTTAGATAACATGCAAGATGCAAATATATCCAGGATATAATATTTCCTTCATA
Source organism: Aegilops longissima (assembly GCA_021605205.1). Lineage (NCBI taxonomy): Eukaryota > Viridiplantae > Streptophyta > Magnoliopsida > Poales > Poaceae > Aegilops > Aegilops longissima. The sequence goes on along the minus strand of CM038677.1, from coordinate 170,276,803 downwards.
AGAGAGATATCATGGATTAGTCATAAGCTCATGTCTTTCATGTAGCCAATGGAGTTTCTACTCCAAGTTTGAAGCATCAATGATGTTCAATTCTCCTCTCAACCTGCAAAACACTTTCTCATCAAGGGGTTTAGTGACTATATCTGCTAATTGCTTTTCGGTGCGAACATGCTTAAGATTAATGTCACCCTTAGCAACATGATCTTGAATGAAATGATGACGAACTTCAATATGCTTAGTTCGAGAATGTTGTATGGGATTATGACCAATTTTGATAGCACTTTCATTTTCACAAAGCAATGGAACATGTTTCACATATATCCCACAATCCTTAAGAGTTTGGGTCATCCAAAGTAATTGAGCACAACATGAACCAGCGGCAATGTACTCCGCTTCGGCGGTAGATAAGGTGTCGGCGTTCTGGGAACGGGGGTACCCAGACTTGCCTGCCTGCGGACTACGGCGTGGCTCAAGGGGTGGCCCAACACGACCCATATTCATCAGCACGAGCTCAAGACCCTCGCGAGGGACCAAGCCTCGCGGGGCAGACGACAGGAGGCTTCCTCAGGCACGGCCTCGTCAGGCTGGCTCGCGAGGAGGCGGAGAGATCAAGGCGGGATACCTCACGAGGTGCCCATGACGCAAGCCATGACGACCAAGGGCGCCAGGCGGGCGCCAGCCCACGCAGTGTCCTCCTTTCCTCTTTGGTGCAAAGGGGGCAAGCGCAGGCAAGAGTATCAAGCAAAGGCACCCGTTTCGGTGCAACAAGACCAAGACCGTCGCAACGGCAGGAAGGAAGTCATCGTGGATCCCAAGCCTGCATCACCACCAGAGCCTTTGACAGGCGAGGACCAACTTTAGTCAGGATAAGTGTACTAGATGTTCCCCTTCAAAATGGCCAATTGTTGGCGCCCTTCCCGCTCGATATTTGGGAAGAGGCCCAGGGCCTTTGCCTATAAATAGGAATGGCCACCCACAGGGTAGAGGGATGATCATCCCGAATCCAGAGAGAGAGCGACTGAACTCCCCCTAGCAGTTCATCGCACCGGCCAAGAACACCTCACCCTCGCGAGGTTGTTCTTCCTTGTACTGTTCATCATCAGCCCAAGAGGCAATCCACCACACCACACACTGGAGTAGGGTGTTACACCACAATGGTGGCACAAACCAGTATATACCTTGTGTCTCTTGTGTTGTTCCTTTGGTAGTTTAGATCCTAGCGAGGCGACGAGGTGCAGGTAGGCAGAGGGCGAGATCTCCGCGCGCACCCCAGAGTTCGAACCTAGAGGGTCTGCCGGAATCCGAAATCCGACATTTGGCGCGCCAGGTAGGGGTGCGCCGGAATTCGTCTTCCGCCGCCTTGTTCTTCGCCGACCATCGCATCCATGTCAGACGCTCATTGGGCCCGCGCCGAGCGCCGAGCCGCTCTCGCTACCCGCGTCGCCCAGACGGCCCCCGTCGGCGCCGCCCCCACCGTTCCCCGTCGCCTGCCGTCAATGCTGCCACCGGCCCAGCGGGGAACGAGCAGCAAGCATCGTCCCAGCACCCGTCCGTGAGGCGAGACGGCCGTACTGCTACTCCTTCACTCGTCCCAGCTGGTTCTTCGTCCCGCGCGCTCCGCACACCCATTGAGGCTCGAGCTGCACTCATCGCGGCAAACGAGCTCCTGCGCTACCGCCCTGTCGACGACGTCTATGAAGAGTGGCTCGACCGCGTCGCCGAGCTCGTCCGCGCCGCAGGGGGCTCCCCCGCGCCGTCCTTCTGGCTGCGCCGCACCCCGCCCTGCGTGGGCGATGAAGCTCCGGGGGCACCTCAGCCGCCTCCCCCTCAAGAAGGCGCCCTGGCCCCAAGGCGCGTGGCCCCTGGGTGGAACCCACTCCGTCTGGCGCCAGCACAGCAAGAGCAGAGCTGCCAAGAGGTCGCTCACCCCCAAGAAGCTGCCCGTGAAGTTAATGCAGTCCTCCCCAAGCTCGAAGCCACGCGCCCTCTCAGCTGGTCAGCGTGCGCCATCACGTTCAGCTCAGCGAATCAGCTCAAGTGCGCGGCCACAGCCGGAGTCCTCCCGATGCTTTGTTCCCCAATCATCAGCAACGTGCAAGTCACCGGGACCCTCATCGACGGTGGAGCAGGGCTCAATGTCCTGTCCGTAGAGACATTCAACAATCTCCAAGTGCCTTACAATCAGCTTCAGCCAACCAAGCCCTTCTCCGGAGTCACCGATGGCTCCACAATCCCGATTGGGCAGGTCCGCCTCCCTGTCACCTTCGGGGCATGCGACAACTACCGCACCGAGCTCATCGACTTCGATGTCGCCCACATTCGCCTGCCATACAATGCCATCCTCGGGTACCCAGCTCTGGCCAAGTTCATGGCCGCGACTCATCAAGGCTACAACGTCCTCAAGATGCTAGGAAGCGGCGGAGTCATCACGGTGCCTTGTGAAGAAAGAGACGCAGTGTGCTCCCTGGAGCGAGCTTTTCAAGCCGCATCACTTGAAGACCCAGATCGCAGGAGCGTGAGGCTCCCTGAGACCGCTCCCAAGAAGAAGAAGACATCGCCAGGCCCGACCCCTCAGGAGGCAGGCCCCTCAGGGTCCGCGCCTGTTCAGGGGGCACCTCCTTCTGTCGCATAGGAAGGCGCGCCCGGTGCCCTCCTCAAGCAAGGCTCAGGGGCTCTCTCCTGGAAGGCCACCGACCTTGCTAAGGTCACGAGGGAGGCGCTTGGGCACCAATAGGAGGCGTGTTTCAAAGCACGTTTCCCTCAGGAAGGAGCAAGGCAAGGAGGGCCAAACCCTCAGGAGTTCGTCAGCCAGATCATTCAGGAGCTGCAGGAGTCAAGAGTCATGAGTGGCAGCCGCCGCTTACCCGCCGTTGTTCCCCATCCAGCGAGGATGGTGGGCTGTGCGCCTCAGATCGACATACCAGGCTCAACCGAGCCGCCTCAGAGCACTTCGGCCCTCACGCTGGGCGCCATGGGTCCACCCCACAACCACGTTCGATGCCCTCTCACGTGCCGAACGTGGCCGCCACGCCGCCAGCGCCTCATGGGGAGCATCCTGAGGCTCAAGAGGCCAGGCGTTTAGATCTGGCGGAGATGGAGATGGTCGCGAGCCACCAGCGCCTCGGAGCCTCCCGAGGCTCCCGGCCAGGGGCTCGTGAAGATCGGCTTCCGCAGCCCACGACGCCCGCTACTTCAGCATCCTCTGTCTTCAACGCTATCGGTGACATCCTTCAAGTTTCATTTCCAGTGGCAGCGCCCTGTGGCTGCATCATTCCCGTGCCGCGTGGGTCCATCCTGCGGCGTGTATCCCTTTACTTCATGTTCCTAGCTTACCTTGTTGGGGCGCCCTCGGCTGCTCATCCCCAAGTCGCCGGGCTGCACCAGTGACATGTACCCCTCTTGCGCTTATTTCAGGTCATGCGTTCGACCCGTCATGATTGTTATTTGATGCCCGTCCACGGCACCCCTTCTTCCTTCATGTTGGCCGCTTGCACGTTAAAGGGGGTACCTGAGCATCGCGACTCATGGGCTCCTACTGGCTCTCCAGCCCTCACCCTCTGGCCTTGTCCACGGCATCGTGACCTGGCATACCAGCGACGGCTGAGACCCGCTCGAGGGCCGGGACCCGAGGACGTAGAGCGTTGGCATCTAACCAAATTTGCAGGAACACATCACAAGTTAAGGCCCAGTGCCAGGCGCAACCCGCCTTGAGGTAGGGCCCCGTGAGTCCCGCGCTGGCTCACGGGTGCCCAGATACACCTTGTCAGGCCCTACCATGCCAGCCACGTGTGAGGGCGGGGCTGTACATGCCCCGGGGGCTCCTCCCGGAGGAGAGCCCCCTCCCACGCACCAGTGGAAGCACCATGCTCCGCGCTGGCTGACGACACTGCCGAGGAGCGGCTATGCCCGTACACATATGGAAGCGCTATGCTCTGCGCTGGGTATAAACAACTGAGGGTGGCCCCCGGCCGCATCAACCTCAGGGAGCCCAGAGCTCAGTGTCTGGCCTCATCGCAACACCTCCCCTCGGGAGTGCCGCGCGAGGGGGCTGGGCACGGGGGCAACGCCTGGGTCACGCCCAGACGCACGCCACCCAGCCAGGCCCCTTGGGCCTGGTTCGTCACACGTCCCTCCCCGAGCGGAGCCAAGGTACGAAGGCCGTTTGAACGTCAAGGGGGACTCCTGAGCCTCGTGACTCAGGAGCCTAACTGGTCACGTAGCCCCTCACTCCTTAGTTCTGAAAGGCTAACGGCGGTTGAGGTATGCGCGGGGCCGGGCTCTGCAGACGTAGAATGGTAGATTCACCCATACATCTCACCTCCCTACTTGCTGTTCGTGCGCCAAGCGGGACTCCTGAGCATCGCGACTCAGGAGCCTAACTTGTCACGTAGCCCCTCACTCCTTGGTCCCGTCCTGGTTTCCGGTCGGGGCTAATGGCAGCTGAGGTATGCGCGGGGCCGGGCTCTGCCGGCGTAGAACATAAGCAAGTAGGAAGGAAAAGCGCAAATCTCAAGGAATTTAAAAGCAAACATTACAGTCCATAACTGTTTTCATGACGCCAAACGCAAGTTTAAACGCCTCCCCGAGGCACGATGCATGTTGCAGGAGCTGAAAGCAGAACAGGAGCCACAACAGAGTCACTTGTCGACGACGGAGCTGCGCTGAGCGGGTTCGCCTCGTGAAGCCTCAGGACCAGCAGCGCCTCACTTCGGCTTGGTGCTGAAGGCCCGGATCTTCGCCAACAGAGCCTCCGCTCGACCCTTCACGGCCTCAACAGCGGCAGCGGTAAGCTCGCCGCTCACTGGCTCCAGCAGGCTGTCGAGGTCGACGTCGGGATCGTGAAGGTAGACGTGGGTAAGGACGCGCGTCAGCGCTGCAGAAGACATGACACGCGCCTCGGCCTCAGCCATGGGGCCAAGGCCAAGGGTGACATCTTCAAGGGCGCGGATCAGGAAGGGAAGCAGCTTAGCAGGGCCGTCCTCGGCCCCGGCCAGCAGGCTTTCCAGGCCGCTGTCGTAAAGCGACCTCAGCAAGGTGCGAGCCTTCACCTCCATCTCCGCGAAGGCCATGCGGTCCTCGGCGAGGACCCGCGCCTTGCCGTCCAGCTCGACCCTCTTCGCCTCCAACTCCTGCTCCAACGCACCCAGGCGGTCACGGCGCTTGTTAAGCTTTGCGTCCCGGTCCTTGACAACCGCCTCACGAGCCTTCATGTCTTCCTCCTTCTCTTGGTGAATGCGGGCCTCCTTGGCAAGTTAGTCATGCAAGCCCTGCAACTCGCTCTCTAGCGCCTTGCAGCGACCTCGGACATCGGCTACCTCCCCCAAGGTGGTATCGCGAGCAGCCTTCGCCCCAAGGACGACCTGTTTCTCCTCGTCGCAAGCCGTTGAGGCATGAACCAGCGCCGCTCGAATCGAAGCGTCAGAGCAAACCCAGCCGGAGACCAGCTCCAAGCGCCCGGCCACCAAGCGAGGGTCGGCGCCCAGAAGATCTTGCCGCAGCCGTTCCAGTTCAGCAGCAGCACGATCCAGGACAGTGGGAGGAGTCGGAGAGACAGCAGTTGGTGGAGTAGTAGGAGAGGACGGCAACGTAACCACAGCATCCCGAGGCAGGACCTTCTGCGCCCTGGCAGCTGCGGCAGTGGCATCAGGCAAGGATACCTCGGGAGTCGCCTGGGCCATGGGGGCTGAGCTCGCCCTAGCTAGCTACGCCAGGCCTCGCGAGGATGACCGGGCAGGTGAGGCCCGTGTATTGCCGTCACCTTCTTTCGCGGGCGAAGGCACTGCCCCAGACGGAGCCTCAGGAGCTCCCCTCAGCTTCTTAGCCGCAGGCGCCAGCCTAGCCAAGGAATACAGATATCAAGCCTCAGCGATAAAGCAAGGAATAAAACAAGAATCAAGCACTTACTGGTCATCGCTCGCGAGCTCGAGCAACCTCCGGCCATACTTGAAGCCCGAGAGCCGGCTGCAGGGATCAGCCTCAAGAGGCCCGGGAGCAGGAGGCACGTCTGCGGATCGCCTCGGAGCCGGGGCAGACGCATGGGGGACCAGCCCAGTCCTGTCCTTCTTCGGGATCGGGGGCAAGCTCTGGCCGCCCCGCTCATCGCCATCTTCGTCGTCGCTCAGCAAGAGACAGAGAGCGCGGGACCTGCGCCGGGGGAGGGGCGCTCTTGACTCCCCGTCGGTCGCCTCGGAGTCAGGCCCCTCTCCCCGCTCCTCTTCTTCCTCCTCTTCGCTGGAGTCGCCGGAGGACACGTTCACCGTCGCCAGGGCCGCCGGGTCCTCGGGAACCTCCGCGGGCACGGGCCCGTCCCCATTGAAGACGGGCATGGAGTCCACCTCCTGCTCCCAATCATCTCGAAGGAACAGGGGTACAGGAGCGCCCTCCAACCTCGCCACGTCTCCCCCGACCAAATATTGGAGGACCGCAGCCAGATCTTCGTCAGCCAAGACTGCGGGGCTCGGGCGGGGCCTCCACAGCGGAAGCGAGTACTAACGAAGCGGGGCCACCTGGTGCTCCAGGAACTCCCTCAGGAGCGACATCCCGGTCAGCTTCGCCGTCGCCATGTTGCCCGGCCACAGATCCGCGTTCATCTTCTCCAGCACCGACTTCGCGCGGGGATCCACGAGTTCCGCGCGAGACCAATCATCGGAGGTCGTGGGCTGCTCGGTGGGCAGAATCAGCCGAGGATGGATGCGCCCAGCGTCTACCATGAACCACTTGCTCCCGAAGCCCTCAATCCTCTTCCCGGGCTTCGAGATGGCGTTGGAGCTGCCATACGCGACAAAGCTCGCGCACGCGGAGATGGGCCTGCGGGAGGTCCGGAGGTAGAAGTAGTGGCGCAGCATGGCCACTGAGGGCTGCACCCCGACATGAGCCTCACAATAGTAGGCGAAGATCGCCAGAAGAAGAATAGAGTTGGGGTGGAGGTGCAGAGCTTGCAGTTTGTAATGGCGGAGGACAGAGAAGAACTCAGAAAAGGGAGGCACCAGACCAGCAGTAATGGCGCTCACGAAGAGCGGATAGAAGGTGCTTCCTTGGCCCTCGGGAAGGGCGGAGCCGACCCTGAGCACCACCGCCCTGTCGTTGCCTTGCGCCGCCACCATCCGGCGCACCCGGGAAAGGCCCTTCTCCGACACGTTCGGCGAGTCCAAGGCGGGTGAGTACCAAGCTCCGGCCGGGGTCTGGCGAGGCGCCATGTCTTGCTAGGGCACGCAGTCGAAGTAGATCTGGAGATTTCGGGGGCAGGAAGGAAAGGCGCAAGAAAGGGGATCTGGGCAATGACCGGAGGAGGCAAAGGAAGCAAGGCCTAGACAGATGCCGCTCTTTTGTCGATTCGCGTAGTTGCTAAAGGCGCCCACGTCCAATCAACCGCCACGCGGCTCCTGAGGTCGCAGGCTGTTAGGGCCCGCGGTGCTTCGCACTTGCCCCTTTGCTTCTCTGCTCGGCCAAGTCCAGGCGCGCCTTGGGCCCGGGGGCTACTGTCGGCGTTCGGGAACGGGGTACCAGACTTGCTCGCTGCGCCTGCGGCGTGGCTCAAGGGGTGGCCCAAGACGCCCATCTTCATTAGCACGAGCTCAAGACCCTCGCGAGGGCCAAGCCTCATGCGGGTGGACGACAGAGGCTTCCTCGAGCACGGCCTCGTCGGTTGGCTCGCGAGGAGGCGGAGAGATCAAGGTGGGGTACCTCACGAGGTGCCCATGACGCAAGCCATGATTTACCAAGGGCGCCAGGCGAGCGCCAGCCAGCAGCAGTGTCCTCCTTTCCTCTTTGGTGCAAAGGGGCAAGCGCGAGCAAGAGTATCAAGCAAAGGCACCTGTTTGATGCAACAAGACCAAGACCGTCATGAACGGCAGGAAGGAAGTCATCGTGGAGCCCAAGCCGGCGTCACCACGAGCCTTTGACAAAGCGAGGACCAACTTTAGTCGGGATAAGTGTACTAGATGTTCCCCTTCAAAATGGCTAATTGTTGGCGCCCTTCCCGCTCGATATTTGGGAAGAGGCCCAGGGCCTTTGCCTATAAAAAGGACTAGCCACCCACAGGGTAGAGGGATGATCATCCCGAATCCAGAGAGAGCGACTGAACTCCCCCTAGCAGTTCATCGCACCGGCCAAGAACACCTCACCCTCGCGAGGCTGTTCTTCCTTGTACTGTTCATCATTAGCCCAAGAGGCAATCCACCACACCACACACTGGAGTAGGGTGTTACACCACAATGGTGGCCCGAACCAGTATAAACCTTTTGTCTCTTGTGTTGTTCCTTTGGTAGTTTAGATCCTAGCGAGGTGACGAGGTGCAGGTAGGCAGAGGGCGAGATCTCCGCGCGCACCCCAGAGTTCGAACCTAGACGGTCTGCCGGAACCCGAAATCCGACATAAGGATACCGAGTTTTGTTTCTTGGAGGACCAAGACACAAGAGATCTACCAAGAAATTGACAAGTACCCGAAGTGGACTTTCTATCAACCTTGTATCCGGCATAGTCTGAGTCGGAGTAGCCAACAAGATCGAAATAGACCCTCTTAGGATACCAAATGCCAAAATTTGGTGTATGAATTAAGTATCTCACTATCCTTTTTACGGCTTTAAGATGACATTCTTTAGGAGCAGCTTGATATCTTGCACACATGCACACACTTAGCATAATATCGGGACGTGAAGCACATAGGTATAACAGTGAACCAATCATAGAGCGATAAACCTTTTGGTCAACTGGTTTACCATCTTTGGTCAAATCAAGATGTCCACTAGTAGGCATGGGTGTATACATACCTTTGCACTCTTGCATATTGAACTTCTTGAATAAGTCCTTAGTGTACTTTGTTTGAGAAACAAATGTACCTTCCTTAGTTTGCTTGATTTGCAACCCAAGAAAGAATTTGAGTTCACTCATCATTGACATCTCAAACTTCTCCGACATTAGCTTTCCAAACTTTTCACTAAAATGAGGGTTAGTTGAACCAAATATACTATAATCAACATAAATTTGGCATACAAACAATTCTCCATTAACATTTTTAGTAAAAAGTGTGGAATCAATTTTCCCAATTTCAAATCCCTTTTCAAGAAGAAACTTGGTCAAGCATTTATACCAAGCTCTAGGAGCTTGTTTAAGACCATAAAGGGCTTTGTGAAGTTTGTAAACATGATTTGGTTTCTTAGGATTGACAAAGCCGGGAGGTTGTTTAACATAAACTTCCTCCTCTATTTTACTATTTAGAAAAGCACTTTTAATGTCCATTTGGTACAAGGTGATATCATGCTGATTAGCGTAGGCAAGTAAGATGCGAATGGACTCAAGTCTAGCAACGGGAGCATAAGTCTCACCATAGTCCATACCTTTGACTTGTGTGTAGCCTTGGGCGACGAGACGTGCTTTGTTGCGAACTACTTGCCCATCTTCATCTTGCTTGTTGCGAAACACCCATTTGGTACCGATGATGTTGTGGTTGTTGTCGGGCTTCTCAACCAATGTCCAAACTTGGTTTGTCTCAAAGTTGTGTAGCTCTTCATGCATAGCATTTATCCAATCTGGATATTCCAATGCTTCTTCGACCTTCATAGGTTCAATGCTAGAGATGAAAGAATAGTTTTCACAAAAGTTAGCTAAACGAGTTTTAGAGCGAGTGATTCTCCCGGTTTGAATATCATTGTAGATTTGCTCCACGGGATGGTCTTTAGCAATTCTTGCTCGAACTCGTGAAAGCTTTTGCTTGGGTTTTGGTTGAACATCTTCTTCATCTTGTTCTTCTTCTTGGCCTTCTTCATTGTTAGCGTTGTCGTTCTCTTGTCGTGGTGGAGAAGGAGGTTGTTGACATTCGTGATGGTCTTCCTCGTTTTCTTCATCTTGGTGTGTTCCACTGTGGATGCTTCCATATCAACTCTTGGTTCACCTTGTCGTGAAGTAGAAGCTTCCACTTGGACGGACGAGGTACTCTCCTTCACCTCCGTTGGACGGACCTTGCCAATAGACAAGTCTTGGATTGCTTCCGAAGGGTCTTTGTCTCCTACATCAATTGGCAATTGCTCTACTTGCGAGCCGTTAGATTCATCAAACTTCACATCTACTGTCTCTTCAACCTTTCGGGTGAAATTGTTGTAGACACGGTAAGTGTGAGAGTTTGAGCCGTAACCTAGTAGGAAACCTTTATGAGACTTAGGAGCAAATTTTGAATGACGATGCTTATCAAGAATGTAGCACTTTGAGCCGAATACTCGAAAGTATCCAACTTGGGGTTTGTTACGGTGAGGAGCTCAGATGCCGCCTTGCCGAGTAGCTTGTGAAGATACAAGCGATTTGTTGCATGACAAGCTGTCTCAACCGCTTCGCCCAAAAGTGCTTGGCGTCTTGTACTCATCAAGCATCGTTCTCGCCATTTCGATGAGCGTCCGGTTCTTCCTCTCAACAACTCCATTTTGTTGAGGTGTGTATGTAGCCGAGAACTCGTGTGAAATCCCTTCTTCGTCAAGAAAGGTGTCCACATTTGCGTTCTTGAACTCCGTTCCGTTGTCGCTGCGAACCTTCTTGATCTTCACTTCAAACTGATTTTGGGCCTTCCTAGCAAAGTTTTTGAAGATCTTTTGGACCTGCGATTTATCATCGAGAAAGAACACGCACATAAATCTTGAAAAATAATCAACTATAACTAGACCAAAAAAAATTCCACCGAGGCTTTTGTAAGCGTTGGGACCAAAGAGATCCATATGAAGTAGCTCGAGTGGCCTTCTTGTGGTCATGATGTTCTTCACGGGATGCCTTCCTCCAACCTGTTTACCCGCCTGACAAGCGCTGCAAAGTCTATCCTTATCAAATATGACATCGTTAACTCCAAGGATATGATTTCCTTTAATAAGCTTGTCAAGGTTTCTCATGCCAACGTGACCTAGTCGTCTATGCCATAACCAACCTTTTGAAGATTTAGCAATGAAGCAAGTTTTAGGTTGTGCCTTTTTAGAGAAATCAACAATGTAAAGATCACCTCTACGTATGCCCGTAAAGACCATTTTATGATTGTCTCGACGAAACACTTGGCAGTCTACTTCAGTAAATAGGACATTGAAACCGAAATCAGCAAGTCTAGATATTGAAAGTAAGTTGTAGCCAAGGGATTCAACAAGCATGACATTCTGAATGGAGCTATCATGTGAGATTGCCACCTTACCGAGGCCAACCACCTTACCCTTTGAGTTGTCACCGAAAGTGACATACTTTCGAGGACTATCATTTTCAGCAAGCTCACGAAACATGTCTTTATCTCCGGTCATGTGATCAGTACATCCACTGTCAAGAACCCATTCCTTTCCTCCTGACACATATCCCCGAAGATTTGCCATAAGACCAAAATGTCTCATTGCATCATTAAGATCGAAGTCACTATCATCATCCTCATCATAGTATCCATGTTCAACATCGTCATGTGGTGGATCAAGTCCTAGAGAGGGTAATTCGTTAAAGTGAGTTTGACAATGATCTTGCTTATGAATTCTTATAGCTTCGGAAATAATATCACCAATAATTCCAACATCTCCTTTGGCACGCATAAGGTCTGTAAGTTCAAATAGACGATCACCAAACATAGGATCACTAGTATTTATCTTGCTCAAGGCAATAGACTTATGGAGAATTTCATCTAGATTTTTCAAGGAATAATTTGGAAAGCGTTCCTCAAGAAATTTCCATATAGCGTAGGCACACTCAAGAGTAGGCAAGTTTCTAATTAAGTTTCTAGGCAAGCCTCTAGTGATAAGATTAATAGTTCTAAGGTTCCTAATCATGTCAATAGATTCATCAAGGGTAGGATGCATAGGATCAACATGAGGAGCACAAGGCTAGCAATGTACTTGTTCAAGTGATATTGATTGAAAATTACAAGCATCTCATTTTTCCACTCATGAAAATACTCTCCATCAAGAATAGGCACTCTTTGTCTAAGACTCCCCAAAGTAGACTCATCCATCTTCCTCCAATGGTGATTAAACCAAGGCAATGGAGACCAAAGCTCTGATACCACTTGTAGGATCTTGAGAAGAGGTGTCTAGAGGGGTGGTGATTAGACACTAAGTACCAAAGTTGCAGTTTTTAACTTCTTTAGGTTTAAGTGGAGTTTAGGCACAAGTTTGACATTCACAATACATAACAAGCAAGCAAGCATGCAAAGAGTATATGAGTAGCGGAAAGTAAAGCATGCAACTTGCAAGAAAGTAAAGGGAAGGGTTTGGAGGATTCAAACGCAATTGGAGACACAAATGTTTTTGTCGTGGTTCCGATAGGTGGTGCTATCGTACATCCACGTTGATGGGGACTTCAACCCACGAAGGGTAATGGTTGCGCGAGTCCATGGAGGGCTCCACCCACGAAGGGTCCACGAAGAAGCAACCTTGTCTATCCCACCATGGCCGTCGCCCACGAAGGACTTGCCTCACTAGCGGTAGATCTTCACGAAGTAGGCGATCTCCTTGCCCTTACAAACTCCTTGGTTCAACTCCACAATCTTGTCGGAGGCTCCCAAGTGACACCTAGCCAATCTAGGAGACACCACTCTCCAAGAAGTAACAAATGGTGTGTTGATGATGAACTCCTTGCTCTTGTGCTTCAAATGATAGTCTCCCCAACACTCAAGTCTCTCTCACAGGATTTGGATTTGGTGGAAAGAAGATTTGAGTGGAAAGCAACTTGGGGAAGGCTAGAGATCAAGATTCATATGGTAGGAATGGAATATCTTGGCCTCAACACATGAGTAGGTGGTTCTCTCTCAGAACTGGTAAGTTGGAAGTGTAGGTTTGTTCTGATGGCTCTCTCCACGAATGAAGAGGAGGTGGAGGGGTATATATAGCCTCCACACAAAGTCTAACCGTTACACACAATTTACCAAAATCGGTGGGACCGAATCAACAAACTCGGTCTGACCGATTTAGTAAACCTAGTGACCGTTAGGATTTTTGGTGGGACTGACATGCAACTCGGTAGGACCGATATAGTTAGGGTTAGGGCATAACGTAATCTCGGTGAGACCGATTACACAAACTCGGTGGGACCGATTTTGGTAATTAGCTAACCAGAGAGTTGGTCAGGCAAACTCGGTGGGACCGATTACTCAAACTCGGTGGGACCGATTTTGGTAATAAGTTAACCAGAGAGTTTGCATTGTAATCTCGGTAGTACCGATTGCACAAACTCGGTGAGACCAATTTTGGTAATGGACATACACAGGGAGATTACAATCCCATCTCGGTGAGACCGAGATCCCTATCGGTGAAACCGATTTGCCTAGGGTTTGTGGCTGTGGCTATGACAATTGAACTCGGTGGCGCCAGATAGAAAGAATCGGTAGGGCCAAGTTTGACTTTAGGTTTAGGTCATATGTGTGGAAGTGGTAAAGTAGTTGAGGGTTTTGGAGCATATCACGAAGCACATGAAGCAAGAGGCTCATTAAGCAACATCTCATCCCTCCTTGATAGTATTGGGTTTTCCTATAGACTCAATGTGATCTTGGATCACTAAAACGGAAAATGAAGAGTCTTGAGCTTGAAGCTTAAGCCAATCCTTTATCCTTAGCATCTTGAAGGAGTTCCCACATCCTTTAGTCCATGCCACTCCATTGTTGAACTTATCTGAAATGTACTAGATAAAGTGTTAGTCCAACAAGAATTATGTTGACATTAATTACCAAAACCACCTAGGGAGCACTTGTGCTTTCAGCAGCCCCTAGGCCGAGACGCATCTTCAAGCCGTCGAAGTGCATGCGCCAGTGCGTCGAGTCCGGTGGCGGCGACAGGTACTGGGTCTCGCTCCAGTCAATGAGGAAGTCGGCCAAAGCTTGGGACTTGATTGTAGTGTGTGGATCATAGAGGATGGTGTGGCCGGCTAGCTCGAGCGCCCATTTGGCAACCCGGCCAGAGGCATCACGGCACCCGATGATCTCGCCGAGGGGGCCGTGCTGACCACGGTAACAACTGTTGGGGAACGTAGTAATTTCAAAAATTTCCTACGCACACGCAAGATCATGGTGATGCATAGCAACGAGAGGGGAGAGTATTGTCCATGTACCCTCGTAGACCGTAAGCGGAAGCGTTATGACAACGCGGTTGATGTAGTCGTACGTCTTCACGATCCGACCGATCCAAGTACCGAACGTACGGCACCTCCGAGTTCAGCACACGTTCAACTCGGTGACGATCCCCGGACTCCGATTCAGCAAAGTGTCGGGGAAGAGTTCCGTCAGCACGACGGCGTGGTGACGATGATGATGTTCTACTGGCACAGGGCTTCGCCTAAACTCCGCGACGATATGACCGAGGTGTAATATGGTGGAGGGGGGCACCGCACACGACTAAGGAACGATCGCGAAGATCAACTTGTGTGTCATGGGGTGCCCCCCTGCCCCCGTATATAAAGGAGCAAGGGGGGAGGGGGCCAGCCCTAGGAGGGGGCGCGCCAAGTGTGGAGTCCTACTAGGACTCCCTAGTCCTAGTAGGATTCCACCTCCCTTGTTGGAGTAGGAGAAGGGGAAAGAGGGGAGAGGAATAAGGAAAGGGGCTGCGCCCTTGTCCACCCGGACCAGAGGGGCGCAGGCCTCCTTCCTTTGGCCTCTCTCCTCTATTCCCGTATGGCCCAATAAGGCCCATATACTCCCGGCGAATTCCGTAACTCCCAGACTCGAAAAATACCGAATCACTCGGAACCTTTCCGAACTCGAATATAGTCGTCCAATATATCGATCTTTACATCTCGACCATTTCGAGACTCCTCGTCATGTCCCCGATATCATCCGGGACTCGAACTCCTTCGTACATCAAAACTCATAAACTCATAATATAACCATCATCGAAACCTTAAGCGTGCGGACCCTACGGGTTCGAGAACTATGTATACATGACCTAGAACTATTCTTGGTCAATAACCAATAGCGGAACCTGGATGCTCATATTGGCTCCTACATATTCTACGAAGATCTTTATCGGTCCAACCGCATAACAACATACGTTGTTCCCTTTGTCATCGGTATGTTACTTGCCCGAGATTTGATCGTCGGTATCCAATACCTAGTTCAATCTCGTTACTGGCAAGTCTCTTTACTCGTTACGTAATGCATCATTACGTAACTAACTCATTAGCTACATTGCTTGCAAGGCTTATAGTGACGTGCATTACCGAGAGGGCCCAGAGATACCTCTCCGACAATCGGAGTGACAAAACCTAATCTCGAAATACGCCAACCCAACATGTACCTTTGGAGACACCTGTAGTACTCCTTTATAATCACCCGATTCGTTGTGGCGCTTGGTAGCACCAAAGTGTTCCTCCGTAAACGGAGTTGCATAATCTCATAGTTACAGGAACATGTATAAGTCATGAAGAAAGCAATAGCAATATACTAAACGATCAAGTGCTAGGCTAACGGAATGGGTCATGTCAATTACATCATTCTCCTAATGATGTGATCCCATTAATCAAATAACAACACATGTCTATGGTTAGGAAACATAACCATCTTTGATTAATGAGCTAGTCAAGTAGAGGCATACTAGTGACTATATGTTTGTCTATGTATTCACACATGTATCATGTTTCCGGTTAATACAATTCTAGCATGAATAATAAACATTTATCATGAAATAAGGAAATAAATAATAACTTTATTATTGCCTCTAGGGCATATTTCCTTCAGTCTCCCACTTGCACTAGAGTCAATAATCTAGTTCACATCATCATATGATTCGACACTAATATTCACATCTGTATGTGATTAACACCCATAGTTCACATCGTCATGTGACCAACACCCAAAGGGTTTACTAGAGTTAATAATCTAGTTCACATCGCTATGTGATTAACACCCAAAGAGTACTAAGGTATGATCATGTTTTGCTCGTGAGAGAAGCTTAGTCAACGGGTCTGTCACATTCAGAGCCGTGTGTATTTTGCAAATATTCTATGTCTACAATGCTCTGCATGGAGCTACTCTAGCTAATTGCTCCCACTTTCAATATGTATCCAGATTGAGACTTAGAGTCATCTGGATCGGTGTAAAAGCTTGCATCGATGTAACTCTTTATGACGGGCTCTTTTATCACCTCCATAATCGAGAAATATTTCCTTAGTCCTCACTAAGGATGTTCTTGACCAATGTCCAAAGGATCTACTCCTAGATCACTATTGTACTCCCTTGCCAAATTCAGAGCAAGGTATACAATAGGTCTGGTACATAGCATAGCATACTTTATAGAACCTATGACTGAGGCATAGGGAATGACTTTCATTCTCTTTCTATTTTCTGCCGTGGTCGGGATTTGAGTCTTACTCAATTTCACACGTTTGCAACACAGGCAAGAACTTTTCTTTGACTGTTCCATTTTGAACTACTTCAAAATCTTGACAAGGTATGTACTTATTGAAAAAATTATCAAGTGTATTGATCTATCTCAATAGATCTTGATGCTCAATATGTAAGTAGCTTTACTGAGGTCTTTCTTTTAAAGAACTCCTTTCAAATAATCCTTTATGCTTTCCGAAAAATTATACATCATTTCGATCAACAATATATTACTCACATATATTTATCAAAAGGCGGTAGTGCTCCCACTCACTTTATTGTAAATACAGGCTTCACCGCAAGTCTCAGATAAAACTATATGCTTTGATCAACTTATCAAAGCGTGTATTCCAACTCCGAGATGCTTGCACCAGTCCATAGATGGATCGCTGGAGCTTGCACATTTTGGTAGCTCCTTTAGGATTGACAAAAACTTCTGGTTGCATCATATACAACTCTTCTTTAATGAATCCATTAAAGAATGTTGTTTTGACATCCATTTGCCAGATTTCATAAAATGTGGCAATTGCTAACATGATCCGGACAGACTTAAGCAACGCTAGAGTTGAGAAAATCTCATCGTAGTCAACACCTTGAACTTGTCGAAAAACTTTTGCAACAAGTCGAGCTTTGTAGATAGTAACACTACTATCAATGTCCGTCTTCCTCTTGAAGATCCATTTATTTAACTTGACTTGCTGATCATCGAGCAGGTCAACTAAAGTCCCCACTTTGTTCTTATATATGGATCCTATCTCAGATTTTATGGCCTCAAGCCATTTCACGGAATCTGGGCTCATCATCGCTTCCTCATAGTTCGTAGGTTCATCATGGTCTAGTAACATGACTTCTAGAATAGGATTACCGTACCACATTGGTGCGGATCTTATTTTGGAAGACCTACGAGGTTCGGTAGTAACTTGATCTGAAGCTTCATGATCATCATCATTAGCTTCCTCACTAATTGGTGTAGGAATCACAGGAACTGATTTCTGTGATGAGCTACTTTCCAATTCGGGAGAAGGTACAATTACCTTATCAAGCTCTACTTTCCTCCCGCTCACTTCTTTCGAGAGAAACTTCTTCTCTAGAAAGGATCCATCTTAGCAACGAATAACTTGCCTTCGGATCTGTGATAGAAGGTGTACCCAATAGTTACCTTTGGGTATTCTATGAAGACGCACTTTTCCGATTTGGGTTCAAGCTTATCAGGTTGAAACCTTTTCATATAAGCATCGCAACTCCAAGATTTAAGAAACGACAGCTTAGGTTTACTGCTAAACCATAATTCATACGGTGTCATCTCAACGGATTTAGATGGTGCCCTATTAAACGTGAATGCAACTGTCTCTAATACATAACCCCAAAACGATAGTGGTAAATCGGTAAGATACATCATAGATCGCACCATATCCAATAAAGTGCGATTCTGACGCTCGGACACACCATTATGTTGTGGTGTTCCATGTGGCGTGAGCTGTGAAACTATTCCACTTTGTTTTAATTGAAGACCAAACTCAGAACTCAAATATTCATCTCCACGATCAGATCGTAGAAACTTTATTTTCTTGTTACGATGATTTTCCACTTCACTCTGAAATTCTTTGAACTTTTCAACTATTTCAGACTTATGTTTCATCAAGAAGATATACGCATATCTGCTCAAATCATCTGTGAAGGTCGAAACTAATGATACTTGCCACGGGCATCAACACTCATTGGATCGCATACATTGGTATGTATTATTTCCAACAAGTCAAGAGCTTCGCTCCATTGTTCCGAGAACGGAGTTTTAGTCATCTTGCCCAAAAAGCACGGTTCACAAGCATCAAATGATTCATAACCAAGTGATTCCAAAATCCATCTATATGGAGTTTCTTCATGCGTTTTACAATCGATATGACCCAAACGGCATTGCCACAAATAAGTTGCACTATCATTATTAACTTTGCATCTTTTGGCATCAATATTATGAATATGTGTATCACTACGATCGAGATCCAACAAACTATTTTCATTGGGTGTATAACCATCAAGGTTTTATTCATGTAAATGAATAACAATTATTCTTTAACTTTAAATGAATAACCGTTTTGCAATAAACATGATCAAATCGTATTCATGCTCAACGCAAACTCTAAATAACATTTATTTGGCTTTTAACACTAATCTCAAAAATATAGGGAGTGTGTGATGATGATCATATCAATCTTGGAACTATTTCCAACACTCATCGTCACTTCCCCTCAACTAGTCTCTGTTTATTATGTAACTCCTGTTTCGAGTTACTAATCTTAGCAACCGAACAAGTATCAAATACTCAGGGGCTACTAGTAAGGCACACATCAAACACCTGTATATAAAATATACCCTTGTTCACTTTGCCACCCTTCTTATCTACCAAATATTCAGGTCATTTCTGCTCCCAAAGGATCATTTCCTTTGCAGTAGAAGCACTCGCCTGTGCTTTGGTCCAGCTTTGGGCTTCTTCAGGGAGCGACAACTTGCTTGTCATTCTACTTGAAGTTCCCTTTCTTTCTCTTTGCCCTTTTCTTGAAACTAGTGGTCTTGTTAATCATCAACACTTGATGCTCTTTTCTTGATTTCTACCTTCGTCGATTTCAGCATCACGAAGAGCTTGGGAATTACTTTTGTCATCCCTTGCATATTATAGTTCATCATGAAGTTCTACTAACTTGGTGATGGTGACTAGAGAATTCTGTCAATCACTATCTTATCTGGAAGATTAACTCCCACTTGATTCAAGCGATTGAAGTACCTGCATAATCTGAGCACATGCTCACTAGTTGAGCGATTCTCCTCCATCTTTTAGCTATAGAACTTGTTGGAGACTTCATATCTCTCAACTCGGTATTTTCTTGAAATATTAACTTCAATTCCTGGAACATCTCATATGGTCCGTGACGCTCAAAACGCCTTTGAAGTCCCGATTCTAAGCCGTTAAGCATGGTGCACTAAACTATCAAGTAGTCATCATA
This sequence comes from Aegilops longissima, assembly GCA_021605205.1. Classification (NCBI taxonomy): domain Eukaryota; kingdom Viridiplantae; phylum Streptophyta; class Magnoliopsida; order Poales; family Poaceae; genus Aegilops; species Aegilops longissima. The sequence goes on along the minus strand of CM038677.1, from coordinate 170,257,495 downwards.
TTGAGCTAGCCAAACGCTCATAACGCCCGCATCTGCTCCAGCAATAGGTCTGTCACCTAGCGTGCATCAAGGACATAATTCTTACGTGCAGCAATGAGGATAAACCTCAGATCACGGATCCGATCCACATCATTGCTACTAACATCTTTCAACACAGTTTTCTAGGAACATATTAAAATAAACATATGAAAGCAACAAACATAGGGAAGCAACAACGCGAGCTATTGATCTACAACATAATTTGCAAAATACTACCAGGACTAAGTTCATGATAAATTAAAGTTCAATTAATCATATTACTTAAGAACTCCCACTTAGATAGACATCCCTCTAATCTTCTAAGTGATTACGTGATCCATATCAACTACACCATGTCCGATCGTCACGTGAGATGGAGTAGTTTCAACGGTGAACATCAATATGTTGATCATATCTACTATATGATTCACGCTCGACCTTTCGGTCTCCGTGTTCCGGGGCCATATCTGTTATATGCTAGGCTCGTCAAGTTTAACCTGAGTATTCCGCTTTGTTCAACTGTTTTGCACCCGTTGTATTTGAACGTAGAGCCTATCACACCCGATCATCACGTGGTGTTTCAGCACGAAGAACTTTCGCAACGGTGCATACTCAGGGAGAACACTTCTTGATAATTTTGTGAGAGATCATCTTAAAATGCTACCGTCAATCAAAGCAAGATAAGATGCATAAAGGATAAACATCACATGCAATCAATATAAGTGATATGATATGGCCATCATCATCTTGTGCTTGTAATCTCCATCTCCGAAGCACCGTCGTGATCACCATCGTCACCGGCGCGACACCTTGATCTCCATCGTAGCATCGTTGTCGTTACGCCATCTATTGCTTCTACGACTATCGCTACCGCTTAGTGATAAAGTAAAGCAATTACAGGGCGTTTGCATTTCATACAATAAGCGACAACCATATGACTCCTGCCAGTTGCCGATAATTTCGGTTACAAAACATGATCATCTCATACAATAAAATATAGCATCACGTCTTGACCATATCACATCACAACATGCCCTGCAAAAACAAGTTAGACATCCTCTACTTTGTTGTTGCAAGTTTTACGTGGCTGCTACGGGCTGAGCAAGAACCGTTCTTACCTACGCATTAAAACCACAACGATAGTTCATCAAGTTAGTGCTGTTTTAACCTTCGCAAGGACCGGGCGTAGCCACACTCGGTTCAGCTAAAGTGAGAGAGACAGACACCCGCCAGTCACCTTTAAGCACGAGTGCTCGAAACGGTGAAACCAGTCTCGCGTAAGCGTACGCGTAATGTTGGTCCGGGCCGCTTCATCTCACAATACCGCTGAACCAAAGTATGACATGCTGGTAAGCAGTATGACTTGTATCGCTCACAACTCACTTGTGTTCTACTCGTGCAAATAACATCAACGCATAAAACTAGGCTCGGATGCCACTGTTGGGGAACGTAGTAATTTCAAAAAAATTCCTACGCACACGCAAGATCATGGTGATGCATAGCAACGATAGGGGAGAGTATTGTCCACGTACCCTCGTAGACCGTAAGCGGAAGCGTTATGACAACGTGGTTGATGTAGTCGTACGTCTTCACGATCCGACTGATCCAAGTACCGAACGTACGGCATCTCCGAGTTCAGCACACGTTCAGCTCGATGACGATCCCCGGACTCGATCCAGCAAAGTGTCGGGATGAGTTCCACAAGACGACGGCGTGGTGACGATGATGATGTTCTATCGCGCAGGCTTCGCCTAAACTCCGCGACGATATGACCGAGGTGGAATATGGTGGAGGGGGGCACCGCACACGGCTAAGGAACGATCACGAAGATCAACTTGTGTGTCATGGGGTGCCCTCCTGCCCCCGTATATAAAGGAGCAAGGGGGGAGGAGGCCGGCCCTAGGAGTGGGCGCGCCAAGTGTGGAGTCCTACTAGGACTCCCTAGTCCTAGTAGGATTCCACCTCCCTTGTTGGAGTAGGAGAAGGGAAAGAGGGGAGAGGAATAAGGAAAAGGGGTTGCCCCTGTCCAATTCGGACCAGGGGGGGGGGGCGCAGGCCTCCTTCCTTTGGCCTGTCTCCTCTATTCCCATATGGCCCAATAAGGCCCATATACTCCCGGCGAATTCCGTAACTCTCCGATACTCAAAAATACCGAATCACTCGAACCTTTCCGAACTCCGAATATAGTCGTCAAATATATCGATCTTTACGCCTTGACCATTTCGAGACTCCTCGTCATGTCCCCGATCTCATCCGGACTCAACTCCTTCGTACATCAAAACTCATAAACTCATAATATAACCGCCATCGAAACCTTGTTGCAAGGACCCTACGGGTTCGAGAACTATGTAGACATGACCTAGAACTATTCTTGGTCAATAACCAATAGCGGAACCTGGATGCTCATATTGGCTCCTACCTATTCTACGAAGATCTTTATCGGTCAAACCGCATAACAACATACGTTGTTCCCTTTGTCATCGGTATGTTACTTGCCCGAGATTTGATCGTCGGTATCCAATACCTAGTTCAATCTCGCATCGCAAGTCTCTTTACTCGTTACGTAATGCATCATTCCGTAACTAACTCATTAGCTACATTGCTTGCAAGGCTTATAGTGATGTGCATTACCGAGAGGGCCCAGAGATACCTCTCCGACAATCGGAGTGACAAAACCTAATCTCAAATACGCCAACCCAACATGTACCTTTGGAGACACCTGTAGTACTCCTTTATAATCACCCAGTTACGCCAGACGCTTGGTAGCACCCAAAGTGTTCCTCCGTAAGCGGAGTTGCATAATCTCATAGTTACAGAACATGTATAAGTCATGAAGAAAGCAATAGCAATATACTAAACGATCAAGTGCTAGGCTAACGGAATGGGTCATGTCAATCACATCATTCTCCTAATGATGTGATCCCATTAATCAAATAACAACACATGTCTATGGTTAGGAAACATAACCATCTTTGATTAATGAGCTAGTCAAGTAGAGGCATACTAGTGACTATATGTTTGTCTATGTATTCACACATGTATCATGTTTCCGGTTAATACAATTCTAGCATGAATAATAAACATTTATCATGAAATAAGGAAATAAATAATAACTTTATTATTGCCTCTAGGGCATATTTCCTTCAACAACGTGCTCTTGGAAGTAGTGCTTCAACTTCTTGGCGGTGAAGTACACGCCGTAACAGATCTTCTGGTAGTGGGGGTAGTTCTGCTTGGAGGCGGAGAGCACCTCGCTCAGTGTCGGTGTCCTGGGAACGGGGGTCCCCAGACTTGCCTGCTTGCGGCCCACAAGCGGCCCCGTACGACCCATCTTCACCAGCAAACACTCAAGACCCTCGTGTAGCGACCCGACCCAAAATCGGTCAAGTCTCTGTGTCTGTACCATCCCAAGATCATGCTGGTACTCACAGTACATTGATGAAATAATCAAAGTTCAATCACACCTGAATTTATTACACGGTTCTCATATCGAGTCTTTATTACAATAGAATAAATTCGGCCGAAGGCCAACTCATGAGAAATAAACTAAGTAAAGCTGCGGAAGCGTAGAAGAATAGCGAGTCCATCCGACTCCAAAGGGCAATCGCCAAGCCGGATCGTAGCCTCAATCCTGATCGAATACTCCTCTCGCAACATAAGACGTTGCAGCCGTGTAGGTCAGCATTTTGAATATGCCGGCAAGTCATGAAGAGAGAATAACAATATAAATTACTAACACTATATGAAATTTGGCTGTGGGGCTCTAAGTTTCATCATTTTGCGAAAAGCCAGTTTTTCCAGAGGCTCAAATTGTCCGTGAATCGGGACACGGCTAATCGATTAGATCTTTTCTCTGCAGAGGTTTGCGACTTTACCTGCAAGAATCGCTCCTCCTTTTAAATCTTCGCACTTCATGGTGTTTGAAGACGGACGAATGAAACAGGGTCTTCCAAGAGTTCTTCCGCCACCGCCGGTACCCATCCATTCCTACCGCTCTTCTACATCTCGTAGTACCGTCCGCCAGAGTCACAACTAAGGTTGACCAAGCCGAGCCCATAATGGCTTGCGGCTGCATGTAAGCTTCCGGTCAATGGGGTATACATCCGCCTCTTCGTGGCTGGGTGAAGCTTTCCGCAAGATGTCATGGCACTTCTCCATGCATCCCGCCAACCACCGGGTTCTCCAGGTGCCCACAACCGCCCTCCACCCAAAGAGTGAATTCAAGTCCATCCGAGCTTGAAGTTCATGGGGTTGTCATCATCTTGACTCTCACATCTCCCTTATGAATTCACTCAACCAACCCCGCTCACGAGCATAGCAAAATAAACTACTACGCCCCGGTCATGGTAACAAGGGAATTGGTTCATCCTACCTCATGATACTACTCAAGAACATAACTTCAAAATTTCACCTACTGCATGCATGGTGGGGAGGTATAATTCTAATGCAATAAAATCATAGGTATAGTAAAAAACATGATCAATGACTTGCCTTGTCGACGATCTTCGTAAGCTAGGGACTCGTGGTAGCAAGCTTCAGACCGGAAATTCTACCGAGGCAAACAACAATTCATAATAAGCATACAACATATGATCACTTAACATAATAGCATGCTAACACAACACACAAAGCAAACGAATCAAAACCCAAAGAAAACTCGAAGAAATCCAACTCAATGTTTTCCTACATCAAACAACAACTAAAAAAAGTTTTGCACCACAAAATTTTTCTTAACAGAACCTAAGTATGGGTTTATGTTACCTAACAGAAAAGAATTCATCAAGCAACTAGGAGCAAAAAGAATCACCTTAAAAGCTATTATAAAACTCATATTAGGCCTAAAGCAAATTCTAGTAAGAAAAATAAAATAAAAGTTTTATTTATTATAAATAAAAGTTCATGCTCTAAAGTTACAGAAACTAACCTAGAATAATCTATCACATAGGAAAAATAAATTTATTTGCTAATTAAAACAATAGGAAAACAGTAGCTAGTTAAATAAATAGGAATAACATGATTCTGATTAAAACTATTTTTTTATTAATCCTAAAATGCCCAAATAAATTCCTACGGTTAGGTAATGTCAAAACAAAGTTGTGACAAAAGAATCATTAAAAATAATATTCCTAACTCATTTTATAGCAGAATTACTATTCTGTCTAAATCTAAAATAAAGCAATTTTAAATAATTTTAACATGGCTAATTATATTTTCTACAGAAACTATAAGAAATTTTCAAACCATCAAAAAAAGAATCACTTAAAAATATTAAGTAGATTAAAAGATATGAATTTTTCAAATCTGAAACTATTCTGTTAAAACAGAAAACGAAAAATAAAGAAAAACGGGCTAATGGGCCTATCTAGCTACTCGGCGTTAAATATCTAAACCACGACGTGGTTTTAAACCGAGTCGGCGGTTTAATAAAAACCCAACTAAACCAACTAAACTGGAATAAAACCCGGTTTTATAAACTAAACCTACCGCTTCGGGGGGGGGGGGGTCTAATCTACACCGTTGGGTTTAGATCTAACGGCGGCGGGGACTCCGGCGACTTACCGAGGCGGCGACGGCGACGGCGGCTCGGCGGCGACGGTTCCGTGGCTCCGTGGTGGTCGGGGCGTCGGACCTCCGTGGTGCGGCGGGCGAGGGGAGTCCGGGGTGGGGTCGGGTGAGGTCGGGTGGCCGGGGTGGTCGGGTGCGGTGTTAATGGCGGCGGCGGCGGCTCGGTTGCTCCGGCGAGCGATGCGGCGAGAGGGAGAGAGGGTCGGGCGAGGGGGCGAGGGGGAAAACGGGGTGAGGGGGAGGGGTATATATAGGGGGGCACGACTTGGCGAGGGAAAGATCCGCGAGGAGATCGGGAGGATCCCGAGATCGCGGGTTTCCGGAGGCGGCGCGCGCATGTTGCGGCGCGGAAGACGACGGGTGGGGGCCACCCGTCGGTGAGAGAGGGGAGCGGGGAATGGGTCAGGCGACCGGTGGCTAGCCGATTCGGGCGAGGGCGCTTCGGTCGGTTGGCGCAGGGCCGGCCTCGGTGCACTGGGCACGGGCCGCTTAGCCGGGTTGGGTCGCCTCGCCTCGGCTGGCCGGGCAGTTATTCTGGGGCGCTGAGGTTTCTTTTTCCATTTTTTTTGAATAATTAGAGAGAGGAAAAAATACTTAAATATAAATATTTTATATAGGACATATATATATATCAAAATGATCAGGGAAATATTCCCTATAATTTGAACATTTTTCCAGGGGCAAAATCCAAACTTTATAAAAAATCATTTTTCTAAAATTCCAAATACAACTCAAATTTGAATTCAAACTTTTTGGCAATGCTTTTCCTCTGATATTTTTGGAGTGTCATGTTTACTCCTCTCATACTTTTTCTCAAGTATTTATCAGGCATAGTTTTGAAATAATTTCCACTTGCCAAAATTTGAATTCAAATGCCAACAACTCCAAAACTTCTGAAACTTCAAATGCCACTCAAATTCAAACAGAATGCATAGATGCTTAGCTATAATTGTAAAACATTCCAAATAGGAAATTTGGGATGTTACAAACCTACCCACCTTTAAGATGAATCTCCCTCGAGATTCGGATTGGCTAGCAAATAGGTGCGGTGGTCTCAAGGAGGTCTTCATCTCGCCCCTGTGTGGCTTCCTCCTCGAGTGATGACTCCACTGCACCTTGCAAAACTTGATGATCTTGCTGCGGGTGACTCTGTCGCAGTCTCGAGAATTCGAACGGTTTCTCCTTATAAGTCGATCACCGTCGAGCTGTATGGCCTCTAGGGCACCGTGTCTCTCAACGGAATATCGGCCATGTCAAGATGACACTTCTTCACCGAGAAACATGGAAGACATCATGAACTCCGGACAATCCTTCCGCAATTCCAACTTGTAAGCAACTTCTCCACGACGCTCGAGGATTTTGTAGGGCCAATGAATCGGGTGCTAACTTTCCTTTGACACCAAACCTCTTGATTCCACGAAGTGGGGACACACGAAGATATGCTCGGTCTCCGCTTCGTATGTTACTTCCTTGCGCATCGTCGGCATAACTCTTCCGCCTCGATCGAGCTATCTTGAGTCTATCCCGAATTAGTTTGACTTTCTTCGAATCTCCGATAAGGTCGGGACCGAAAAGTGTTCGATCTCCAACACCATCCCACAAAGAATGGTGTTCTCGCACCTCCTTCCGTATAGAGCTTCGAAGGGGCCATCTTCGACCGGTATGATAACTGTTGTTGTATGAGAACTCTGCGATGGCAAATTATCATCCCAGCTAGACCCATAGTCTAGCACACAAGCTCTCAACATGTCCTCCGTAATCTGGTTGACTCTCTCGGTCCGTCCATCTGCTCATGGATGAAAAGCAGATCAACTCCAGCCTCGCACTCCAAAGTTTCATGTAACTCGATTCCAAAACTTTGAGGTAAATTGTGTTCCTCTATCCGACACGATACTCCTCGAACTCCGTGCGGACATACGATCCTGGTCATGTATATCTTGGCCAACTTAGCACCGGTATAGGTAGTCTTCATGGGAATGAAGTGAGCTACCTTGGTCAAACGATCAACCACTACCCAGATAGAATCATAACCTGAACGGGTCCCGGTAATCCCGTGATAAAGTCCATTCCAAGTTTTTCCCATTTCCAATCGGAATCGGCAAAGGTTGAAGTAACCCTGCTGGCTTCGATGTTCTCGCCTTTACTGCTGGCAAACATCGATCTCGCCACGTACTCGCAATATCCTTCTTCATACCGTCCACCGTAAACTTTCCTTCAAATCCGGTACATCTTGGTGTTACCGGGTGAATCGAGTACGGTGAATCATGAGCCTCCTGAAGAATTAGCTTCCTGAGTTCGGGATCATTGGGTACATAAATACAATCCTCGAACCATATAGCTCCGTATTCATCCTTACGAAATCCTTTGGCTTTTCCTTCATTCATCTTTTTCTTTATCTCATCAATTTCCTTGTCCGACTTCTGGGCTTCACGAATCCTTTCGGCCAAAGTGGACTGAACTTCCAGAGTTGCAACATATCCTCTCGGAACGATCTCCAGTCGGAGATCTCTGAAGTCATCGACTAACTCTTGGGGTAATCCTCCTGCTATAAGAGTATTCACATAACTCTTACGGCTCAAAGCATCTGCTACAACATTAGCCTTTCCTGGGTGGTAATGCAATCTCATGTCATAGTCCTTGATTAACTCTAGCCATCTCCTCTGCCTGAGGTTCAACTCTTTCTGCGTGAAAATATACTTCAAGCTCTTATGATCTGTGTAAACATCACAACGGTTTCCGATGAGGAAATGCCTCCAGGTCTTGAGTGCATGCACTACTGCTGCTAACTCCAAATCAAGTGTGGCATAATTCATCTCGTGAGGTCGTAGCTGTCTGGAGGTATAAGCTACAACTTTTCCTTCCTGCATGAGTACTCCTCCGAGTCCCTGACGAGAAGCGTCACAATATACCTGGTAATCCTTGTGTATGTCCGCAAAATCAATATCGGGCTGTAACCAAACGCTTTCTTCAATTCCTCGAAACCGGCTTCACAATCCTCGGTCCAAATGTACTTGGCTTCCTTCTTCAACAGCTCACCATGGGCTTGGCAATCTTCGAAGTTCTCAATAAACCTCCGATAATATCCTCGCGAGTCCGAGAAAACTGCGGATCTCCTTGATCGAGGTGGGCGATCGCCAATCGGTGACCGATTCAACCTTGGCGGGTCAACTGCTATTCCTTCTCCTGAAATAACATGTCCGAGGAATCCGACTTCCTTCAGCCAAAATTCACATTTGCTGAACTTGGCATACAATCGATGTTCTCAAGTTTCTCCGTAACTAGACGCAAATGTTCCTTATGCTCTTCCTCGCTCTTGGAGAAAATCAGTATATCGTCGATGAACACCACGACAAACTTGTCCAGATATTCCATAAATACCTTGTTCATCAAATTCATGAAGTATGCAGGGGCATTAGTGAATCCAAATGACATGACGGTATACTCATATAAACCATACCTGGTAGTGAATGCTGTTTTGGGTATATCCTTTTCACGGATCTTCAACTGATGATACCCTGATCGAAGATCGATCTTGGAGAATACCTTGGCTCCAACTAGCTGATCAAATAGATCATTAATCATCGGCAGAGGGTACTTGTTCTTGATGGTCACGCTGCTCAACGAACGATAATCCACAACCATTCTCAAGGTTCCATCCTTCTTCTCTACCAAAAGAACTGGGCTCCCAAGGTGATGAGCTTGGCGAATATATCCTTTCTCCAATAGCTCATTAATTTGATTCTTGATCTCCTTCAAATCGCTCGGTGGCATCCGATAGGGTCTCTTGGATATTGGGGCTGTGCTCGCAATAACTCAATCAGAAATTCAATGTCTCGTCCGTGGCATTCTCGGTAATTCCTCCGAAACACATCGGGAAAACTTGCACCATCGGCACTTCCTCCCGAACAACTCCCGTGAGGGAATTCACCGATTCTTCATCCGCTACGCCTCGATACATACTTGATCCTCTTCGCCCGGGTGGTGAGCGAATAGACTTGCGGGCACGCCTATGTTTCCTTCAAACTTCAACTAATCCATGCCTAGGATTACATCCAAGGTCCGGGTTTCCAATACTATGAGGTCTGCGGAAATTTATGATTTCCGATGTTGAGGGTTGCATGACAACCTAAGCCTCGCCATCATTTCTCCTCCCGCGAACCGACGCGAAGGGGGCTTCTAAGGGTTTTAGTGGGCAACCTGCATTTTTCCACAACTACCCTTGATATGAATGAATGCGTTGCACCGTAATCAAAGAGTACCAATACTGAACGTGAATTCAATAAAACTTACCAACCACAAGGTCCGGCTGATCATAGACGCCCTCCACGCCAATGTGGTTCACCCGAGCACGAGGGAAAGGGTTGGGCTTCTTCGCTGAGCTCCCATTGCCGCTTTCCATTCCTCCGCTTGGCCTCCGGCAGTCGGTGGCATAGTGCCCTGTTTTCCGCACTTGAAACAGTGATGTGACTCGATCCTTCGGAGCCGGGCAGGACGATGCTGGTTACCATTGCCGTTTCCATTGCCATTTCCATTGCCTGTCTTGTTGTCCTGGTTGCGGTTGTTCCCATTTCCTCCATGATTATGATGGGTATGCCCTCCTGAGTATTGGGCATAACGGGGCTTCTGCTGAGCTCCAGAGTTGTACTTCCCGGCTGTACTTCCGCTATGCTATCAATCTGCTGCTGCTTGCCTTCGAGTATGGTGGCCTTGTCTACCAGCTCCTCGGTAGTTGGTGAAGGTATCCACCATAAGCTGCATACCCAGCTCGCCATTGAGTCCTCGAGAAACTTTTCCTGCTTTATGCATCTATGGCCACATCATCCGGGGCATAGCGAGCTAACTTGCTGAACTCATCCACGCATCGCCCCACAAGACGGTTCCCTCGGCGTAAGTTGCGGAACTCACGCTTCTTCGCACTCATGGCTCCAGCTGAAACATGAGCGGTGCGGAAAGCTCGCTGGAACTGATCCCACGGATGGTGCCGATGGGATAAGTGGCGTGTAGTTCTCCCACCAAGAAGCTGCAGGTCCATCAAGTTGATGTGCGCAAAGTGCACCTTCTCTCGCATTCGCATCCAACAGTCACTAACTCTCTTCCGACCTTGCGAGCCAATCAACGGCCACAATCGCTCAAGGTCTGCTAGAGAACACCGGCGGATTCAGCCTTAGGAATCGAGTCAAGTCGTCAACAGGGGTGGTGGCGGTGGATTGTTGTTGTTGTTGTTCGTTCGATGAGCATCTGCATGAGGGCATTCTGCTGCTGGATCAGCTGGGTGAGCTCCGCGGAAGTTGAGGCCGGGTCACGCCTCGGAGGCATCCGTGTTTTGGAGTGGATGAGAAAATTAGAATAGAACAATGGTCTAATGAGAAAATATTACTACCCATATGAATGCACAATCATAATCACACCAATCATTTATTCATTCCACTCAAACATGGTTCAAACTCGATTACAAAATATCTCACGACTAATCAAAAATAACGGCCTAACTGATCGATTTAAAAATAAAATAACATGGCGGTCGACTAAATGTCTTCATCAATTATCCTTGCGCCCTCCGTGCAAGATCCTCCGTGTGGCGCCCTCCGATGCGGCGCCTCCTCTTGCGGCTATCTCCAAAGTGGAGCTCCTTCATAATCCTGGTCATTGCTCACGAGAGGTCCGTCATCTCCACTCGAAAAAGGTCTTCTCCCAAGTCCATCTTTTCCTCTAATGCGCAACCTTCATCTTCAGGTTGTCGACTCTCTCCATGAAGTCCACGATTTCTTCCTCATGGTCAAGGAAGTCTGCGTGTGCCTTCTCATCCAGTTCCAGCTTCACGGAACAACAGCCTCCCGTGTACCTTCGAAGTTACGGCGAGTCCGGATCTCCTGCTTCTCGAGGAGACAGTCCAAGTCTTGGACATATGAGAGAATGGAGTCGCCCTCACGGTGCGGATGATATCTCCATTCCTTGCTCGCGAGAAACCATGGCGAGGTCTCGATGGGTCGAGCTCGCCTCAGATTCTCTCGGAGATGTCCAAGTGCACGATAAATCGCCATGTCTCTTCCGAGGATCCAGCTTGAAGTCGGTAAACTCAAAGTCAATAGGCTTTGTATGTCCTCCGGGTTCTCCTCGAATGTGCACCTCGATCTCAGAGCGGTATCCGCTCGGAAGTGCATTGGTAGGCTTCCGGTGATCGAGGGCGAGCAATCTTCAGCTTCTTCACGATCTGACCAGCTTCCGCCAAGGGCATCGCCTCATCTGGCCGGCAAAACTTCGTAGCAAACTGGGGTGAACTCGCGCCATCTAGAATGTTGAAAATCGAGAGAAGTCAGAAATGAACAGGGAGAATTACGGAATGATAAGGATATAAAATAAATAGTCTCTTCCTATGGTTTTCCGATCCTAGGGATTACGCCCTACGGTCAGCAGGTGCTCAATACCATCTCTCAGAGCGACCCGACCCAAAATCGGTCAAGTCTCGTGTCTGCATTCATCCCAAGATCATGCCGGTACTCACAAGACATTGATGAAATAATCAAAGTTCAATCACACCTAAATTTATTACACGGTTCTCATATCGAGTCTTTATTACAATAGAATAAATTCGGCAAGGCCAACTCATGAGAAATAAACTAAGTAAAGCTGCGGAAGCGTAGAAGAATAGCGAGTCCATCCGACTCAAAGGGCAATCGCCAAGCGCGGATCGTAGCCTCAATCCTCGATCGAATACTCCTCTCGCAACATAAGACGTTGCAGCCGTGTAGGTCAGCATTTGAATATGCCGGCAAGTCATGAAGAGAGAATAACAATATAAATTACTAACACTATATGCAATTTGGCTGTGGGGCTCTAAGTTTCATCGCTTTGCGAAAAGCCGCTTTTTCCTACAACAAAGGACTTACTTGTAAATACTACAAAATTGTTGGTAGTTATTGAGATGGTTCCGCCAACCAATGTCTCATTCCCAAATTATTAAGTCATAACCCCTTATTTAATTTATTAATTTCAGTGTTGAGATTTCCGAATACTTCCAAGTTCCAGAGGCTCAAATTGTCCGTGAATCGGGACACGGCTAATCGATTAGATCTTTTCTCTGCAGAGGTTTATGACTTTACCCGCAAGAATCGCTCCTCCTTTTAAATCTTCGCACTTCATGGTGTTTGAAGACGGACGAATGAAACAGGGTCTTCCAAGAGTTCTTCCGCCACCGCCGTACCCATCCATTCCTACCGCTCTTCTACATCTCGTAGTACCGTCCGCCAGAGTCACAACTAAGGTTGACCAAGCCGAGCCCATAATGGCTTGCGGCTGCACGTAAGCTTCCGTCAATGGGGTATACATCCGCCTCTTCGTGGCTGGGTGAAGCTTTCCGCAAGATGTCATGGCACTTCTCCATGCATCCCGCCAACCACCGGGTTCTCCAGGTGCCCACAACCGTCCTCCACCCAAAGAGTGAATTCAAGTCCATCTTGAGCTTGAAGTCCATGGGGTTGTCATCATCTTGACTCTCACATCTCCCTTATGAATTCACTCAACCAACCCCGCCTCACGAGCATAGCAAAATAAACTACTACGTCCCGGGTCATGGTAACAAGGGGAATTGGTTCATCCTACCTCATGATACTACTCAAGAACATAACTTCAAAATTTCACCTACTGCATGCATGGTGGGGAGGTATAATTCTAATGCAATAAAATCATAGGTATAGTAAAAAAACATGATCAATGACTTGCCTTGCTGACGATCTTCGTAAGCTAGGGACTCGTGGTAGCAAGCTTCGCACTCCGGAAATTCTACCGAGGCAAACAACAATTCATAATAAGCATACAACATATGATCACTTAACATAATAGCATGCTAACACAACACACAAAGCAAACGAATCAAAACCCAAAGAAAACTCGAAGAAATCCAACTCAATGTTTTCCTACATCAAACAACAACTAAAAATAGTTTTGCACCACAAAATTTTTCTTAACAGAACCTAAGTATGGGTTTATGTTACCTAACAGAAAAGAATTCATCAAGCAACTAGGAGCAAAAAGAATCACCTTAAAAGCTATTATAAAACTCATATTAGGCCTAAAGCAAATTCTAGTAAGAAAATAAAATAAAAGTTTTATTTATTATAAATAAAAGTTCATGCTCTAAAGTTACAGAAACTAACCTAGAATAATCTATCACATAGGAAAAATAAATTTATTTGCTAATTAAAACAATAGGAAAACAGTAGCTAGTTAAATAAATAGGAATAACATGATTCTGATTAAAACTATTTTTTATTAATCCTAAAATGCCCAAATAAATTCCTACGGTTAGGTAATGTCAAAACAAAGTTGTGACAAAAGAATCATTAAAAATAATATTCCTAACTCATTTTATAGCAGAATTACTATTCTGTCTAAATCTAAAATAAAGCAATTTTAAATAATTTTAACATGGCTAATTATATTTTCTACAGAAACTATAAGAAATTTGCAAACCATCAAAAAAAGAATCACTTAAAAATATTAAGTAGATTAAAAGATATGAATTTTTCAAATCTGAAACTATTCTGTTAAAACAGAAAACGAAAAATAAAGAAAAACGGGCTAATGGGCCTATCTAGCGCCCTGGGCGTTAAATATCTAAACTACGCACGTGGTTTTAAACCGAGTCGGCCGGTTTAATAAAAACCCAACTAAACCAACTAAACCGGAATAAAACCCGGTTTTATAAACTAAACCTACCGCTTGGGGTCTAATCTACACCGTTGGTTTAGATCTAACGGCGGGGGACTCGGCGATTTACCGAGGCGGCGACGGCGACGGCGGCTCGGTGGCGACGGTTCCGTGGCTCGGTGGTCGGGGCGTCGGCGGGGACCTCCGTGGTGCGGCGTGGCGAGGGAGTCCGGGTGGGGTCGGGTGAGGTCGGGTGGCGGGTGGTCGGTGCGGTGTTAATGGCGGCGGCGGTTGCTCGGTTTCTTCAAGCGGCAAGGGCGAGAGGGAGAGAGGGTCAAGAGGGGGGGCGAGGGGAAAACGGTGAGAGGGGGGGTATATATAGGGGCACGACTTGGGCGAGGGGAAAGATCTGGCGAGGAGATCGGGAGGATCCTGGGATCGCGGGTTCCATGAGCGGCGGCGCGTTAGCGTGGCGCGAGGAAAAGACGACGGGTGGGGCCACCCGTCGGTGAGAGAGGGAGCGGGAATGGGTCGGGCGACCGTGGCTAGCCGATTCGGGCGAGGGCGCCTGGTCGGTTGGCGCTGTTGGGCCGGCCGGGTGTCACTGGGTCGGCCGGGCCGCTTAGCTGGTTGGTCGCCTCTGTTACTGCTGGGCAGTTAGCTGGCTGGCGCCTGAGGTTTCTTTTCCATTTTTTTTGAATAATTAGAGAGAGGAAAAAATACTTAAATATAAATATTTTATATAGGACATATATATATCAAAATGATCAGGGAAATATTCCCTATAATTTGAACGTTTTTCCAGGGGCAAAATCCAAACTTTATAAAAAATCATTTTTCTAAAATTCCAAATACAACTCAAATTTGAATTCAAACTTTTTGGCAATGTTTTTCCTCTGATATTTTTGGAGTGTCATGTTTACTCCTCTCATACTTTTTCTCAAGTATTTATCAGGCATAGTTTTGAAATAATTTCCACTTGCCAAAATTTGAATTCAAATGCCAACAACTCGAAAACTTCTGAAACTTCAAATGCCACTCAAATTCAAACAGAATGCATAGATGCTTAGCTATAATTGTAAAACATTCCAAATAGGAAATTTGGGATGTTACACCTCGCGAGGGGCCAAGCCTCGCAAGGCGGACGACGCAAGACCTCCTCGGGGGCAACCTCACCAGGCTGGCTCATGAGGGGCGGAGAGATCAAGGCAAGGGACACCTCACGAGGTTCCTGTGACGCAAGCCATGACGACTAGAGCCAGGTGGGCGCCAGGCCGGCACCAGCGCGCGCAGTGTTCTCGTTTCCTCTTTGGTGCTAAAGGGGCAAGCGCAGGCGAGGAGTCCCGAGGCATCAGGCAAAGGTTTCCATATTGTTGCAACAAGACCAAGACCAGCAGGACGGCAAGACGGAGGTCACCGTGGAGCCCAAGACGGCGTCACCGCCAGAACCTTTGGTAGGCAAAGACCACCTTTAGTCAGGATAACTTGTACTGGTTGTCTCCCTTCGAATTTGGTCATTGTTGGCTCCCTTCCCGCTCAATATTTGGGAAGAGGACCAGGGCCTCTATAAATAGGACTAGCCACCACAGTAGGGGGCAACTCGAGCTAGATCGAGA
The DNA here is from genome assembly GCA_021605205.1 of Aegilops longissima. NCBI lineage: Eukaryota > Viridiplantae > Streptophyta > Magnoliopsida > Poales > Poaceae > Aegilops > Aegilops longissima. The sequence continues at coordinate 170,241,650 of CM038677.1, read as the reverse complement.
CCAACTCATCTTGGACGAGATCCATTCCACCCTCACACTCACCAAGCACAAGAACACCTCTCCCAAGGAGGCTGTTCTTCCCTTGTACTGTTCATCATCAGCCCTAGAGGCAATCCACCACACCAATATGGAGTAGGGTATTACACCACAACGGTGGCCCGAATCAGTATAAATCTCGTGTCTCTTGTGTTGCGGGTTCGTCGAGCTAAGCTTTGAGATCGCTGTGAGAGCGAGGGCGTGATTAGGTAGGGAGAGATCTTCGTGCGCACCCCAGTGTTCGAACCTCAAGGGTTTTGCCGGAACCCGAAATCCGTCATTTGGCACGCCTGTAGGTGCATCAAGCCTTCCTCGTCGATCCGCTGCCCTGCCGCTTGTCAAGATCCATGGCGGACGCCGAGCCTCGTTGAGCGCCGATCCGCCTCGCCGCCTCGCCGCCGGTGTCAAACCGCGGATCTCGGTAGGGGTCCCAACTATGCATCTAAGGCGGATGGTAACAGAGGCGGGGACATGATGTTTACCTGTGTTCGGGCCCTCTCGATGGAGGTAATACCCTACCTCCTGCTTGATTGATCTTGATGAATATGAGTATTACAAGAGTTGATCTACCACGAGATCGTAGAGGCTAAACCCTAGAAGCTAGCCTATGGTATGATTGTTGTTGTCCTACGGACTAAACCCTCCGGTTTATATAGACACCGGAGGGGGCTAGGGTTACACAGAGTCTGTTACAATGGAGGATATCTACATATCCGTATTGCCAAGCTTGCCTTCCACGCCAAGGAGATTCCCATCTAGACACAGGACGAAGTCTTCAATCTTGTATCTTCATAGTCCAACAGTTCGGCTGTCCGGAGCCCCCGAACCAGGCTTCAATGACGATGAGTCTGACGTGCAGATTGTCTTCGACATTGCAAGGCGGGTTCTTCTCCAAATTCTGAATACTTGTTTTAGTGTCCGCCTTTCCATAAATGTTGCACTCCTTGGCTTCTGCGCCTAATAAAGGATATCCTCCATGCGTCGAGCGAATGTGAGAAGTCGGGGCATTTTTACAATTGCCACCCTGGCCATGTGGGTAAATCTCCTATTAAAGAGACGGGGATTCTCAGATCCAGATCACACCATCCTCCCACAGCGAGTATCCATCGGAGCGTGCCTGGAAAAAATCCACTCCAACATGGCCGGTCGTAGCAGCTCCTCCTCTCGCTCCCGTAGCCCTAAGCCCGATGATTGGAAGAAGTGTTCCATCCCGCACAGCCAACTAGTAGAGTTACAGACCCAGGGATTTCTCCCTCCAGCGTATATGGTCCCTGAGGGAGTCCTGGATTAGGGGGTGTCCGGATAGCCGGACTATAGCCTTTGGCCGGACTCCTAGACTATGAAGATACAAGATTGAAGACTTCATCCCGTGTCCGGATGGGACTTTCCTTGGCGTGGAAGGCAAGCTTGGTGATACGGATATGTAGATCTCCTACCATTGTAACCGACTCTGTGTAACCCTAACCCTATTTGGTACCTATATAAACCGGAGGGTTTTAGTCCGTAGGACGAACAACAATCATACCATAGGCTAGCTTCTAGGGTTTAGCCTCTCTGATCTTGTGGTAGATCTACTCTTGTACTACCCATATCATCAATATTAATCAAGCAGGAGTAGGGTTTTACCTCCATCGAGAGGGCCCGAACCTAGTTAAAAATATCGTGTCCCTTCTCTCCTGTTACCATCCGCCTAGACGCACGCCGGGACCCCTACCCGAGATCCGCCGGTTTTGACACCGACATTGGTGCTTTCATTGAGAGTTCCTCTATGTCGCCATCCTTAGGCCCGATGGCTCCTCCGATCATCAACAACGATGCACCTGTGGTGAGACTTGTCTCCCGAACAGATCTTCAGATTCGGCGGTTTTGCATCGCGGGCCAATTCGCTGGCCATCGAGCAGATTGAAAGCTACGCCCGCCACCAGGTCAGACTTGAAGTTTGAACTACACGGCCGACGTCCGTGGAGACTCGATCTTTGACGGTTCGAGCCACAGCCAAGCGCCCAAGACCACACGAGGGGCATGATCTAGCTCACCGAACAGCAGTAATCGAGGCCGCACCAGTGTCCGCCTCGACCTTTTAGCTCGAGCCGATCAGGCCGACGAGGACGGGTGGCTGGACACCGCCTGGGGCTGCAATCTCTACGGTGATTGAGCCGACACCTACCCCGGCCCTTTGCGGCTCGGACTCCAAGGTGCCGGACTCCTCCGGACTCCGAGCCTTCATACCGCCAATCGAATCCGATTGGGCACCGATCATGGAATTCACCATCATGACATCTTTCAAGACTCGCCTTTGGCGACATTCTGAATTCACTAAAGTCTCTCTCTTTATCAGGAGAGCCCTGGCCGGATTATGGTCAGGAAGGGTGGGATGCAGACACGAAGAAATTCAAAGCCCACCCACCACCCACTTCATAGCCACTGTCGATGATTTAACCGACATGCTCGACTTTGACTCCAAAGCATCGACGGTATGGACAACGATGCAGAGATTTATTAAGAACCAGCGCCCACAGTGGCACGGAAGGCCACCTCGCATACGACATATACATGGTGGACATCCCAAAAATGGGAATGGCGATGGAAGAGCGGAGGATGACCCTCCAAGAAACAGCCTTAAGCGCCGGCGGCCAGCGGGCGCCGCTTAAATCCCGCCACAAAAAAACGGTGATTCCGCACGGAGACAATAATACCCCTGACAGTGCCGAAGATAACCCCTCCAAAGATGATTCAGCGCAGAGGATGGAGAAGCCAGCCTCATGAGAGAGCGGCAGAAGAGAGGTAGAGGACGATAATTACATGCCTCCTCCAAGATGAGGCAAGCCTCGACGACGATTTAATTCGCCGTGCCCGAGGATCCCGCCGAACAAGAGCATTTCAAACGCAGGCTAATGGCCACGGCAAGCAGCCTCAAGAAAAAGCAGCAACAGCTTAGAGCTGACCAAGACTTGCTAGCTGACAGATGGACTAAAGTCCTGCGGTCAAGAGTACGAACTCGAAGCGCCTCCAAGAGCTACCTAAAATGCAGGCTGCTACCCCATTAGAGGAGGAAGCACCCAAACGCACATCACCAGCGATGATATGGCTGACCGCCACCTCGTGGTCATGCGACAGAGGCCTCTCGCCTCAACTCAAGCCGCACTGGCGCCGCCAAAATACCAAGGCGCTGGGAAATGCGCTGCACCATGAGATATATTGAGGACAAGGCAAGGCAAACAAGATCGATCTACGGATCGCGTGGGCCCTACGACACGTGACGATAACCGCTATGCCGGATATGGCAACTCCGCCGGGCCAAACACAAGAGACAAAGCTCATTTGAGCTGCGCCGTGATATAGCCCAATATGTAGGCGCCAAGACACCCACTATGCTTCATGATGAAGTGATGGATCATCAAATCCCCGAGGGTTTCAAACCCGAACATTGAATCATACGATGGCAAAATAGATCCCGCGGTTTGGATCGAGGACTATCTCCTTCACATCCACATGGCCCGCGGTGATGATCTACACGCCATCAAATACCTCCCACTCAAGCTTAAAGGACCAGCCCGGATTGGCTTAACAGCTTGCCAACAGAGTCAATTGGTTGTTGGGAAGACCTGGAAGCCGCATTCCTTGACAATTTCTGTGGCACATATGTGCGACCACCGACGCCGATGACCTAAGCCACATAATTCAGCAGCCAGAGGAATCGCCGATAATTCGACACGGTTCCTAACCAATAAAAATCAAATCGTCGATTGTCCTGGATGCGAGGCCCTTGCAGACTTCAAACACAACATCCGCGACGAGTGGCTTGCCCGGCACCTAGGACAGAAAAGCCAAATCCATGGCAGCCCTCACAACACTCATGACCCGCTTATGCTGGAGAGGACAGCTGGCTAGCTCAGAGTAACAATATGACCAAGAGCCCCGTAATTCGGATACCAAGGACAGCAATGGCAGGTCGCGTCGCAATAAGCACAAGCGCCAGATTAACGGCGATAATGCCGAGGATACGGCAGCCAATGCCGGATTCGAGGCTCTAAACCCGTCACGAATAAGCCATTTAAAAGAAATACTCAGGCTCGTCCAATTTGGACCGAATACTCGGTCGCCGTGCAGATTCATGGTTCTCGAAAAGCCAGCCAATCACACCAACATGGATTGTTGGGTATTCAAGCAGTGCAAGTTAAATGCCAAAACAATGTCAAGGGGCTGCATAGCGATGACGAGGAGGAGCCCGACCGCCAACAATAGAGGACATATATTTCCTTCGCAAGTGCGGACAAGGAACATGATATACGCAACCCACATACCCAAAAGGGAGCGTAAGCGCACTAAAGGACGATATGCGATGGAGCCACGCCTAAAGTTCAACCCGTGGTCTTCCTACCCGATCACTTTTGATCGAAGGGACCACCCCACTAGCATCCGCCATGGCGGATTCGCCGCATTGGTTCTAGACCCAATCATTGACGGATTTCACCTCACTAGAGTCCTAATGGACGGCGGCAGCAGCCTGAACCTGCTTTATCAGGATACAATGCGCAAAATGGGTATATACCCATCAACGATTAAACCCACAAAGACGACCTTTAAAGGCGCCATACTGTGTAGAGGCCAACCGTGATAGGCTCGCTTACACTTGAAGTGGTCTTCGGATCCCGGATAACTTCAAGCGAGGAGTTAATCTTCGACATAGTCCCGCTCCGCAGCAAGCTATCACGCGATCGCCGGACGAACCGCATTTGTAAAGTTCAATGCGTGCCGCACTACGATATCTCAAGCTCAAGATCCCAGGTCCTCGAGGAGTCATTACGGTCAATGGAAACACCGAACGCTTCTCTCCGGACGGAGGAGCATACGGCGGCCCTCGCGGCGGAAGTACAAAGCAGCCTCTAAGGCAATTCTCAAGCCCGACTATTAAACGTCCCGACACCGCTGCTGCCGCCGAGTAACCTACAACAAGACCGCCGGCATGTTCTCGAGCATGCATAGCAATGCGCCCAAGCCCCAGCCCTCGCGAATTGCGAACCAGTACTACGCGCATATAATTACGCCCGAAATACCATGGGCATAGGGAAGGGCACGACCACGGCATGCCCGTAATGCGCGCTCAACCGCACTGTGGGCCCCGATTGTGTCATTCTTTCTTCTTCTTTTTACTTTCAGGACTCCGCTCATGAAGCCCCGTCCGCATTAGAATCACCGAACACACGATGCAACAGCCTGTGGAAGCGTAAAGCTACGCCGAGTGTCCAGGTGGTCTCTATTACGAGCAATATATCTGTTTTACACACCATCCCACGGCTTACCCCTGGAGGGGGACATGTTAAAGAGTCCCGTCCCTTGCTTATCGCACTATTTGTATCTTTCTGCTCTCTTACGCAGCCCTTTGAATAAACAATATATAGCTTCGCCATTATTAAATTCCTTTTTCCATATATATATGTTCATTAATGACATTGTGCAACCGCACACTTTGGTACGGGCAATACACTGGGGCTTAAGTACCCCACAATATGGTGTGATAAGTCCAAACACTTTCACAAGTGCGGCACTCAACTTATAGCATTATATGCATCGGCTCAATCATGTCTTGGGTCAATAGTTGGGTTTGCCTGCCCCATGTTTTGGTACCTTATGTTCCGTTATATCAGCTAAGGTAGCGCTGGAGAACCACTACGATTGTGCCCTGCTGAGCTGGATTAAGCACCTCAAGGAGAAAGCTAAACTGACCGTCATGATAGGGCGAGAGCCGGTCGCTGTTCGAGAGGTTTTCGAGTCCCTAAAGACTTATGCCGCTTAGAGCGAGGAGTCAGATTGTCCTGCCTAGGCGTGATAGCACCCCGAACTCGGTCTTCCGAATACTAGGGGCTTCGCCAAAATTTAAAATTATAGAATTCTATGGCTAAGGAGAGTGTTCAAGCATTATAGTCCAGTTGCCTTGTTCGCATGCTGAGCGCCTCAAGGACCCAAGAATGGGAACAAGAGCGCCAAGTTTATCCCTAACACCCCAAAGACTGTGGCATGGGGGCTGAAGCCGACACTCGCCATCTCTCAAATTTAATACACGGCCGCATTGTAAGGTAATATTTTAAATTCAAAAGTGTTGCTTAGCGATATGAACAAGTTTTCAGCGTGACAGATAACAAATGCGAGTCTACTCAAAAATTATATCTTTGGAGCATTCATCCGCTATAAGGCGTGCACCCTTCAGATGCCCTCATAATACATATCAGGCTTACGATGCTCCTTCTTCGTGGTGGTCCGTCTGTCACAAGCTTCTCAATATCCATCTTGCCCCAATGCACCTTAGCAGGGCAAGGGCCCTACGGCACCTTCGATGCAGACGGAGCGCTTGATGACTTCAACCCATGGACAAAGGCCCACCAGCCGCCTCACCAACCCAAGTAGCTCCTGTGCATGGCTTCCTTAGTCCACAAATGAACTATGAGGTTTTCATGGCCTGTTCGCCACCTTATGGAGCTCGACCAGCTGCTTCAACTGGTCGCTATGGGCACTGGTGTCCGCCTCAAAGATATCGAGACCGAACACCTTCTCCGCCGAGCTTCCTCCTCGGCTTGGTAGAATGCGGCAAGATCAGCCACATCACGGGCAGATCTGTGAATGCTCCCGGAGAGCTCGATTCGCAGTAACAGATAATTCATTTTCAGGTAATTAATGATAATTCACTTTCACATGCTTGCTTTGCATATAGAATGCCTTACCTCCGCCATCTTCTTCATCGCCTCAATCTCCCGGAGGGCTTTTTGGGCTTCGGCCTTAGCGGCCTTGGCGCCTCAAGGGCCGAGGCGAGCTGACTCTCGAAGTCTTGAGTCACGCCCAAACTCTCATGTTTTTCCACGAGAGCCTCGAGCTCTTGCCGCACCTCCGCCACCCGCCTCCTCGCTTCTCTAGCTCGGGCGCCCCGCGCCGCATTGCTTTCGCCTTGACACCGCTTCCTTCAGTGGCCGCCACCTCGCTCGTGGGCCCCGCAGATTCATGTTATTCCTGTCATCTTTGCAACCACATCTTTAAATACTCCCATAAGGTATTACTTACCTTCTTTATCCTCGAGCTGCTTTTTGGCAAGTCCGAGCTCGCTTCTGGACTGCTCGAGGCTTTGCTTCAATGCATCAACCTCCGCAGCTTAGTGCGGCAGAGGTCAAGAGCGCAACCTGCATTCCCATATTAACATACTTATGTTAGACTCACAGATATCTTTTTAGATCCTCGGTCCGCTTTTTCTTTCCGAATACCAAACCGAGCATCGTGGGCTACCGCCTATGCGTAATATTTTTATATATCTTAAATACATACCTCAAAGCCCGTTAGAAGGCTGGCACAGATTTCACCAGCCCGCCTTGGCGGATCGAACTTTTCGGATCACCACACTCATAACAAAGCGGTGTTCCTTGTCGATGGAAGCGCCGCAAGCGCCCATCAAATCATCCGTGCCTCCGTTGACGGAGGTCACCGGCGTCAAGGGTCTTGCCCTTCTTACGAAGGGGTCGCCGTCGGACTCGGAACCACCAAGGTTCCGACGGAGTCCGCACGGGCCAGACTTAAAGACCTTTGGGGTTTTATCCCTTTCAGCCCGATTCCGGAGGTCGCTTTGCGGCGCCTCGTGGCCACCTCCTCTGGCTGGGCCCTTTGGGACTCCACCCGCGCCATCCACGGCGGGAGGAGACGAGGCGGTCGGAAGTGAGGTGCTATTCATCTCCGATTTAATCCAGGGAGCCGCCGACGACCGCCAAGCCCGCCCTTATGGGCTGCATGGTTATACTGCATTAGAAGATGTTGTGCGACAAATGGAACGCCATGAGTTATTCTCGTGTCCTGACACTTACGATTTTGCTGTGGGCTTGGTCCTTGGTGGCCACTCCTCTCCGCCGCCGCCGCGCGCTGGTGGTGGTAGCCGAGAGGAGGGTCCTTCCCTCTGACCCTCCGCCTCCCTAGTTGGGGCAGCCTTCCTTTTTTTTCCCCGCTTAGGGAGAGGCTCTTTCCTCCTCCTCGCTCTTCACGGAGGAGTCCGCTGAGTCATCGGACGATGAGTCCGACAACACTCGGCGCCGGAACTCCTCCGAGTTCCCGTGGCCTTCTTTTCTTTCTTCTTCTCCCAAGACCACG
>CM038677.1:170067512-170233393 GCA_021605205.1 Aegilops longissima | reverse complement strand
CGATTACTCAAACTTCGGTGGGACCGATTTTGGTAATAAGTTAACGGAGAGTTTGCATTGTAATCTCGGTAGTACCGATTGCACAAACTTCGGTGAGACCAATTTTGGTAATGGACATACAGGAGATTACAATCCCATCTCGGTGAGACCGAGATCCCTATCAGTGAAACCGATTTGCCTAGGGTTTGTGGCTGTGGCTATGACAATTGAACTTCGGTGGCGCCGGATAGAAAGAATCGGTAGGGCCAAGTTTGACTTTAGGTTTAGGTCATATGTGTGGAAGTGGTAAAGTAGTTGAGGGTTTTGGAGCATATCACGAAGCACATGAAGCAAGAGGCTCATTAAGCAACATCTCATCCCTCCTTGATAGTATTGGGTTTCCTATAGACTCAATGTGATCTTGGATCACTAAAGCGGAAAATGAAGAGTCTTGAGCTTGAAGCTTAAGCCAATCCTTTATCCTTAGCATCTTGAAGGGTTCCCACATCCTTTAGTCCATGCCACTCCATTGTTGAACTTATCTGAAATGTACTAGATAAAGTGTTAGTCAACAAAATTATGTTGACATTAATTACCAAAACCACCTAGGGAGCACTTGTGCTTTCAGCAGACCCCTAGGCGAGGCGCATCTTCAAGCCGTCGAAGTGCATGCGCCGATCGTCGAGTCGGTGGCGGCGGCAGTCTTGGTCTCGCTCGATCAATGAGGAAGTCGGCCAAAGCTTGGGACTTGATTGTAGTGTGTGGATCATAGAGGATGGTGTGGCGGCTGGCTCGGCGCCCATTTGGCAACCGGCCGGAGGCATCACGGCACCGATGATCTCGCCGAGGGCCGTCTTGCTGACCTGGTAACAACTGTTGGGAGCGTAGTAATTTCAAAAATTTCCTACGCTGCGCAAGATCATGGTGATGCATAGCGAGAGGAGAGTATTGTCCATGTACCCTCGTAGACCGTGGCGGGCGTTATGACAACGCGGTTGATGTAGTCGTCGTCTTCACGATCCGACCGATCCAAGTACCGAGCGTCGGCACCTCCGAGTTCAGCACCGTTCAACTCGGTGGCGATCCCGGACTCGATTCAGCAAAGTGTCGGGGAAGAGTTCCGTCGGCCTGACGGCGTGGTGGCGATGATGATGTTCTCTTGTACGAGGCTTCGCCTAAACTCATGACGATATGACCGAGGTGTAATATGGTGGAGGGGCACCGCCACGACTAAGAGCGATCGCGAAGATCAACTTGTGTGTCATGGGGTGCCCCCCTGCCCCGTATATAAAGGAGCAAGGGGAGGGCCAGCCCTAGGAGGCGGCGCCAAGTGTGGAGTCCTACTAGGACTCCCTAGTCCTAGTAAGATTCCACCTCCTTGTTGGAGTAGGAGAAGGGGAAAGGGGAGAGGAATAAGGAAAGGGGCTCGCCCCTTGTCCAGTCGGACGGAGAGGCGCAGGCCTCCTTCCTTTGGCCTCTCTCCTCTATTCCCGTATGGCCCAATAAGGCCCATATACTCCCGGCGAATTCCGTAACTCTCGGTACTCGAAAAATACCGAATCACTCGGAACCTTTCCGAACTCGAATATAGTCGTCAATATATCGATCTTTACATCTCGACCATTTGAGACTCCTCGTCATGTCCCGATATCATCCGGGACTCCGAACTCCTTGGTACATCAAAACTCATAAACTCATAATATAAGCATCATCGAAACCTTAAGCGTGCGGACCCTACGGGTTCGAGAACTATGTATACATGACCTAGAACTATTCTTGGTCAATAACCAATAAGCGGAACCTGGATGCTCATATTGGCTCCTACATATTCTCGAAGATCTTTATCGGTCCAACCGCATAACAACATCGTTGTTCCCTTTGTCATCGGTATGTTACTTGCCGAGATTTGATCGTCGGTATCAATACCTAGTTCAATCTCGTTCTTGGCAAGTCTCTTTACTCGTTACGTAATGCATCATTCGTAACTAACTCATAGCTACATTGCTTGCAAGGCTTATAGTGGCGTGCATTACCGAGAGGGCCGAGAGATACCTCTCCGACAATCGGATGACAAAACCTAATCTCGAAATCGCCAACCCAACATGTACCTTTGGAGACACTGTAGTACTCCTTTATAATCACCCGATTCGTTGTGGCGTTTGGTAGCACCAAAGTGTTCCTCCGATAAGCAGGAGTTGCATAATCTCATAGTTACAGGAACATGTATAAGTCATGAAGAAAGCAATAGCAATATACTAAGCGATCAAGTGCTAGGCTAGCGGAATGGGTCATGTCAATTACATCATTCTCCTAATGATGTGATCCCATTAATCAAATAACAACACATGTCTATGGTTAGGAAACATAACCATCTTTGATTAATGAGCTAGTCAAGTAGAGGCATACTAGTGACTATATGTTTGTCTATGTATTCACACATGTATCATGTTTCCGGTTAATACAATTCTAGCATGAATAATAAACATTTATCATGAAATAAGGAAATAAATAATAACTTTATTATTGCCTCTAGGGCATATTTCCTTGAGTCTCCCACTTGCACTAGAGTCAATAATCTAGTTCACATCATCATATGATTCAACACTAATATTCACATCGTATGTGATTAACACCCATAGTTCACATCGTCATGTGACCAACACCCAAAGGGTTTACTAGAGTTAATAATCTAGTTCACATCGCTATGTGATTAACACCCAAGAGTACTAAGGTATGATCATGTTTTGCTCGTGAGAGAAGCTTAGTCAGCAGATTCTGTCACATTCGAGCCGTGTGTATTTTACAAATATTCTATGTCTACAATGCTCTGCATGGAGCTACTCTAGCTAATTGCTCCCACTTTCAATATGTATCCAGATTGAGACTTAGAGTCATCTGGATCGGTGTAAAAACTTGCATCGATGTAACTCTTTATGGCGGGCTCTTTTATCACCTCCATAATCGAGAAATATTTCCTTAGTCCTCACTAAGGATGTTCTTGACCAATGTCCGATGATCTACTCCTAGATCACTATTGTACTCCTTGCCAAATTCAGAGCAAGGTATACAATAGAGTGCAGTACATAGCATAGCATACTTTATAGAACCTATGGTGAGGCATAGGGAATGACTTTCATTCTCTTTCTATTTTACTGCCGTGGTCGGGATTTGAGTCTTACTCAATTTCACACGTTTGCAACACAGGCAAGAACTTTTCTTTATTGTTCCATTTGAACTACTTCAAAATCTTGACAAGGTATGTACTTATTGAAAAAATTATCAAGTGTATTGATCTATCTCAATAGATCTTGATGCTCAATATGTAAGTAGCTTCTTGAGGTCTTTCTTTTAAAGAACTCCTTTCAAATAATCCTTTATGCTTTCGGAAAAATTATACATCATTTCGATCAACAATATATTACTCACATATATTTATCAAAAAGCGGTAGTGCTCCCACTCACTTTATTGTAAATACAGGCTTCACATGAAGTCTGTATAAAACTATATCTTTGATCAACTTATCAAGCGTGTATTCAACTCGAGATGCTTGCACCAGTCCATAGATGGATCATTGGAGCTTGCACATTTTGGTAGCTCCTTTAGGATTGACAAAAACTTCTGGTTGCATCATATACAACTCTTCTTTAATGAATCCATTAAAGAATGTTGTTTTGACATCCATTGCAGATTTCATAAAATGTGGCAATTGCTAACATGATGATCGGACAGACTTAAGCAGCGCTAGAGTTGAGAAAATCTCATCGTAGTCAACACCTTGAACTTGTCGAAAAACTTTTGCAACAAGTCGAGCTTTGTAGATAGTAACACTACTATCAATGTCCGTCTTCCTCTTGAAGATCCATTTATTTAACTTGACTTGCTGATCATCGAGCAGGTCAACTAAAGTCCCCACTTTGTTCTTATATATGGATCCTATCTCAGATTTTATGGCCTCAAGCCATTTCACGGAATCTGGGCTCATCATCGCTTCCTCATAGTTCGTAGGTTCATCATGGTCTAGTAACATGACTTCTAGAATAGGATTACCGTACCACATTAGTGCGGATCTTATTTTGGAAGACCTCGAGGTTCGATAATAACTTGATCTGAAGCTTCATGATCATCATCATTAGCTTCCTCACTAATTGGTGTAGGAATCACGGGAACTGATTTACGTGATGAGCTACTTTCAATTCGGGAGAAGGTACAATTACCTTATCAAGCTCTACTTTCCTCCGCTCACTTCTTTCGAGAGAAACTTCTTCTCTAGAAAGGATCCATCTTAACAACGAATAACTTGCCTTGGATCTGTGATAGAAGGTGTACCCAATAGTTACCTTTGGGTATTCTATGAAGCGCACTTTTCGATTTGGGTTCAAGCTTATCAGGTTGAAACCTTTTCATATAAACATCGCAACTCCAAGATTTAAGAAAGCGACGACTTAGGTTTCTTGCTAAACCATAATTCATACGGTGTCATCTCAGCGGTTTAGATGGTGCCCTATTAAGCGTGAATGCAGCTGTCTCTAATACATAACCCCAAAGCGATAGTGGTAAATCGGTAAGATACATCATAGATCGCACCATATCCAATAAAGTCTTGATTCTGACGTTCGGACACACCATTATGTTGTGGTGTTCCATGTGGCGTGAGCTGTGAAACTATTCCACTTTGTTTTAATTGAAGACCAAACTCGTAACTCAAATATTCATCTCCACGATCAGATCGTAGAAACTTTATTTTCTTGTTACGATGATTTTCCACTTCACTCTGAAATTCTTTGAACTTTTCAACTATTTCAGACTTATGTTTCATCAAGAAGATATCGCATATCTGCTCAAATCATCTGTGAAGGTCGAAACTAATGATACTTGCCACGGGCATCAACACTCATTGGATCGCATACATTGGTATGTATTATTTCCAACAAGTCGATGGCTTCGTTCCATTGTTCGGAGAAGCGGAGTTTTAGTCATCTTGCCCAAAAGCACGGTTCACAAGCATCAAATGATTCATAACCAAGTGATTCGAAAATCCATCTATATGGAGTTTCTTCATCGTTTACCGATATGACCCAAGCGGCATTGCCACAAATAAGTTGCACTATCATTATTAACTTTGCATCTTTTGGCATCAATATTATGAATATGTGTATCACTACGATCGAGATCCAACAAACTATTTTCATTGGGTGTATAACCATCGAAGGTTTTATTCATGTAAGCAGAATAACAATTATTCTTTAACTTTAAATGAATAACCGTTTTGCAATAAACATGATCAAATCATATTCATGCTCAGCATAAACTCTAAATAACATTTATTTGGCTTTTAACACTAATCTCAAAAATATAGGGAGTGTGTGATGATGATCATATCAATCTTGGAACTATTTCCAACACTCATCGTCACTTCCCTCAACTAGTCTCTGTTTATTATGTAACTCCTGTTTGAGTTACTAATCTTAACAACCGAACAAGTATCAAATACTCGGGGCTACTAGTAAGGCACACATCAAACACTGTATATAAAATATACCCTTGTTCACTTTGCCACCCTTCTTATCTACCAAATATTCAGGTCATTTCGCTCCCGGTGATCATTTCCTTTGCGGTAGAAGCACTCGGTTTCAGGCTTTGGTCCAGCTTTGGGCTTCTTGGCGGGGCGACAACTTGCTTGTCATTCTACTTGAAGTTCCTTTCTTTCTCTTTGCCCTTTTCTTGAAACTAGTGGTCTTGTTAATCATCAACACTTGATGCTCTTTTCTTGATTTCTACCTTCGTCGATTTCAGCATCACGAAGAGCTTGGGAATTACTTTTGTCATCCCTTGCATATTATAGTTCATCATGAAGTTCTACTAACTTGGTGATGGTGACTAGAAATTCTGTCAATCACTATCTTATCTGGAAGATTAACTCCCACTTGATTCAAGCGATTGAAGTACCGGACAATCTGAGCACATGCTCACTAGTTGAGCGATTCTCCTCCATCTTTTAGCTATAGAACTTGTTGGAGACTTCATATCTCTCAACTCGGGTATTTTCTTGAAATATTAACTTCAATTCCTGGAACATCTCATATGGTCCGTGACGTTCAAAACGTCTTTGAAGTCCCGATTCTAAGCCGTTAAGCATGGTGCACTAAACTATCAAGTAGTCATCATATTGAGCTAATAGCGTTCATAACGTCGCATCTGCTCCAGCAATAGGTCTGTCACCTAGCGGTGCATCAAGGACATAATTCTTCTGTGCAGCAATGAGGATAAACCTCAGATCACGGATCCGATCCACATCATTGCTACTAACATCTTTCAACACAGTTTTCTCTAGGAACATATTAAAATAAACATATGAAAGCAACAAACATAGGGAAGCAACAACGCGAGCTATTGATCTACAACATAATTTGCAAAATACTACGGGACTAAGTTCATGATAAATTAAAGTTCAATTAATCATATTACTTAAGAACTCCCACTTAGATAGACATCCTCTAATCTTCTAAGTGATTCGTGATCCATATCAACTACACCATGTCCGATCGTCACGTGAGATGGAGTAGTTTCAGCAGTGAACATCAATATGTTGATCATATCTACTATATGATTCACGCTCGACCTTCGGTCTCCGTGTTCGGGGCCATATCTGTTATATGCTAGGCTCGTCAAGTTTAACCTGAGTATTCCGCTTTGTTCAACTGTTTTGCACCCGTTGTATTTGAGCGTAGAGCCTATCACACCCGATCATCACGTGGTGTTTCAGCACGAAGAACTTTCATAGCGGTGCATACTCGGGAGAACACTTCTTGATAATTTTGTGAGAGATCATCTTAAAATGCTACCGTCAATCAAAGCAAGATAAGATGCATAAAGGATAAACATCACATGCAATCAATATAAGTGATATGATATGGCCATCATCATCTTGTGCTTGTAATCTCCATCTCCGAAGCACCGTCGTGATCACCATCGTCACCGGTAGCGACACCTTGATCTCCATCGTAGCATCGTTGTCGTTCGCCATCTATTGCTTCTCGACTATCGCTACCGCTTAGTGATAAAGTAAAGCAATTACAGGCGTTGCATTTCATACAATAGCGACAACCATATGACTCCTGCCGATTGCCGATAATTTCGGTTACAAAACATGATCATCTCATACAATAAAATATAGCATCACGTCTTGACCATATCACATCACAACATGCCTGCAAAAACAAGTTAGACATCCTCTACTTTGTTGTTGCAAGTTTTACGTGGCTGCTACGGGCTGAGCAAGAACCGTTCTTACCTACGCATTAAAACCACAGCGATAGTTCATCAAGTTAGTGCTGTTTTAACCTTCGCAAGGACAGGCGTAGCCACCTCAGTTCAGCTAAAGTGAGAGAGCAGACACCCCGCCGGTCACCTTTAAGCACGAGTGCTCGAAGCAGTGAAACCAGTCTCGCGTAAGCGTCTGGCGTAATGTTGGTCGGGCGCTTCATCTCACAATACCGCTGAACCAAAGTATGACATCTGGTAAGCAGTATGACTTATATCGCTCACAACTCACTTGTGTTCTACTCGTGCAAATAACATCAGCGCATAAAACTAGGCTCGGATGCCCTTTGTTGGGGAGCGTAGTAATTTCAAAAAATTCCTACGCACGCAAGATCATGGTGATGCATAGCAGCGATAGGGAGAGTATTGTCCACGTACCCTCGTGAACCGTAAGCGGGCGTTATGACAACGTGGTTGATGTAGTCGTCGTCTTCACGATCCGGTGATCCAAGTACCGAGCGTCGGCATCTCCGAGTTCAGCACGTTCAGCTCGATGGCGATCCCGGACTCGATCCAGCAAAGTGTCGGGGATGAGTTCCGTCGACCTGACGGCGTGGTGGCGATGATGATGTTCTACGGCGCGAGGGCTTCGCCTAAACTCCATGACGATATGACCGAGGTGGAATATGGTGGAGGGGGCACCGCTGCAGCTAAGGCGATCACGAAGATCAACTTGTGTGTCATGGGGTGCCCTCCTGCCCCGTATATAAAGGAGCAAGGGGAGGAGGCCGGCCCTAGGGTGGGCGCGCCAAGTGTGGAGTCCTACTAGGACTCCCTAGTCCTAGTAAGATTCCACCTCCTTGTTGGAGTAGGAGAAGGGGAAGAGGGGAGAGGAATAAGGAAAGGGGTTCGCCCCTTGTCCAATTCGGACCAGAGGAGGAGGCAGGCCTCCTTCCTTTAGCCTGTCTCCTCTATTCCCATATGGCCCAATAAGGCCCATATACTCCCGGCGAATTCCGTAACTCTCGATACTCGAAAAATACCGAATCACTCGGAACCTTTCGAACTCGAATATAGTCGTCAAATATATCGATCTTTACGTCTTGACCATTTGAGACTCCTCGTCATGTCCCGATCTCATCGGGACTCCGAACTCCTTGGTACATCAAAACTCATAAACTCATAATATAAGCTGTCGCCGAAACCTTAAGCGTGCGGACCCTACGGGTTCGAGAACTATGTAGACATGACCTAGAACTATTCTTGGTCAATAACCAATAAGCGGAACCTGGATGCTCATATTGGCTCCTACCTATTCTCGAAGATCTTTATCGGTCAAACCGCATAACAACATCGTTGTTCCTTTGTCATCGGTATGTTACTTGCGAGATTTGATCGTCGGTATCAATACCTAGTTCAATCTCGTTCTTGGCAAGTCTCTTTACTCGTTCGTAATGCATCATTCCGTAACTAACTCATTGCTACATTGCTTGCAAGGCTTATAGTGATGTGCATTACCGAGAGGGCCGGAGATACCTCTCCGAGCAATCGGAGTGACAAAACCTAATCTCGAAATCGCCAACCCAACATGTACCTTTGGAGACACTGTAGTACTCCTTTATAATCACCCGATTCGTTGTGGCGTTTGGTAGCACCAAAGTGTTCCTCACGGTAGCGGGAGTTGCATAATCTCATAGTTACGGGAACATGTATAAGTCATGAAGAAAGCAATAGCAATATACTAAGCGATCAAGTGCTAGGCTAGCGGAATGGGTCATGTCAATCACATCATTCTCCTAATGATGTGATCCCATTAATCAAATAACAACACATGTCTATGGTTAGGAAACATAACCATCTTTGATTAATGAGCTAGTCAAGTAGAGGCATACTAGTGACTATATGTTTGTCTATGTATTCACACATGTATCATGTTTCGGTTAATACAATTCTAGCATGAATAATAAACATTTATCATGAAATAAGGAAATAAATAATAACTTTATTATTGCCTCTAGGGCATATTTCCTTCAACAACGTGCTCTTGGAAGTAGTGCTTCAACTTCTTGGCGGTGAAGTACGCCCGTAATGAATCTTACGGTAGTGGGGTAGTTACGCTTGGAGGCGGAGAGCACCTCGCTCGATGTCGGTGTCACGAGGCAGGGGTCCCAGACTTGCTGCTGCGGCCTAAGCGGCCCCGTCGACCCATCTTCACCAGCAAACACTCAAGACCCTCGTGTAGCGACCCGACCCAAAATCGGTCAAGTCTACGTATGCATACCATCCCAAGATCATCTTTGGTACTCACGGTACATTGATGAAATAATCAAAGTTCAATCACACCTGAATTTATTACGGTTCTCATATCGAGTCTTTATTACAATAGAATAAATTCGGCGAAGGTAACTCATGAGAAATAAACTAAGTAAAGCTGCGGAGCGTAGAAGAATAGCGAGTCCATCCGACTCCAAAGGGCAATCGCCAAGCGCGGATCGTAGCCTCAATCCTGATCGGAATACTCCTACGCAACATAAGGCGTTGCAGCCGTGTAGAAATCAGCATTTTGAATATGCCGGCAAGTCATGAAGAGAATAACAATATAAATTACTAACACTATATGAAATTTGGCTGTGGGGCTCTAAGTTTCATCATTTTGCGAAAAGCCAGTTTTTCCAGAGGCTCAAATTGTCCGTAACCGGGGACACGGCTAATCGATTAGATCTTTTCTCTGCAGAGGTTTGCGCACTTTACCTGCAAGAATCGTTCCCTCCTTTTAAATCTTCGCACTTCATGGTGTTTGAAGACGGGACGAATGAAACAGGGTCTTCCGAAGAGTTCTTCTGGCCACTGCCGGTACCCATCCATTCCTACCGTTCTTCTACATCTCGTAGTACCGTCCGGCCGAGTCACAACTAAGGTTGACCAAGCGAGCCCATAATGGCTTGCGGCTGCGAGTAAGCTTCCGGTCAATGGGGTATACATCCGTCTCTTCGTGGCTGGGTGAAGCTTTCCGCAAGATGTCATGGCACTTCTCCATGCATCCCGGCCAACCTTTGGGTTCTCGAGGTGCCGTCAACAAATCCTCCACCCAGTAGTGAATTCGAAGTCCATCTTGAGCTTGAAGTTCATGGGGTTGTCATCATCTTGACTCTCACATCTCCCTTATGAATTCACTCAACCAACCCGTCTCTGAGCATAGCAAAATAAACTACTCGTCCCGGGTCATGGTAACAAGGGAATTGGTTCATCCTACCTCATGATACTACTCAAGAACATAACTTCAAAATTTCACCTACTGCATGCATGGTGGGGAGGTATAATTCTAATGCAATAAAATCATAGGTATAGTAAAAAACATGATCAATGACTTGCCTTCTTGGCGATCTTAAGTAAGCTAGGGACTCGTGGTAGCAAGCTTAGCACTCGGAAATTCTACGAGGCAAACAACAATTCATAATAAGCATACAACATATGATCACTTAACATAATAGCATGCTAACACAACACACAAAACAAGCGAATCAAAACCCAAAAGAAAACTCGAAGAAATCCAACTCAATGTTTTCCTACATCAAACAACAACTAAAAAAGTTTTGCACCACAAAATTTTCTTAACAGAACCTAAGTATGGGTTTATGTTACCTAACAGAAAAGAATTCATCAAGCAACTAGGAGCAAAAGAATCACCTTAAAAGCTATTATAAAACTCATATTAGGCCTAAAGCAAATTCTAGTAAGAAAAATAAAATAAAAGTTTTATTTATTATAAATAAAAGTTCATGCTCTAAAGTTACAGAAACTAACCTAGAATAATCTATCACATAGGAAAAATAAATTTATTTGCTAATTAAAACAATAGGAAAACAGTAGCTAGTTAAATAAATAGGAATAACATGATTCTGATTAAAACTATTTTTTATTAATCCTAAAATGCCCAAATAAATTCCTACGGTTAGGTAATGTCAAAACAAAGTTGTGACAAAAGAATCATTAAAAATAATATTCCTAACTCATTTTATAGCAGAATTACTATTCTGTCTAAATCTAAAATAAAGCAATTTTAAATAATTTTAACATGGCTAATTATATTTTCTACAGAAACTATAAGAAATTTTCAAACCATCAAAAAAGAATCACTTAAAAATATTAAGTAGATTAAAAGATATGAATTTTCAAATCTGAAACTATTCTGTTAAAACAGAAAACGAAAAATAAAAGAAAAACGGGCTAATGGGCCTATCTAGCATACAGGCGTTAAATATCTAAACTTCATGCGTGGTTTTAAACCGAGTCGGCGGTTTAATAAAACCCAACTAAACCAACTAAACTGGAATAAAACCGGTTTATAAACTAAACCTACCGCTTGAGAGGTCTAATCTACACCGTTGGGTTTAGATCTAGCGGCGTGAGGACTCGGCGACTTACAGCGGCGGCGGCGGCAGCTCGGCGGCGGCAGTTCGGTGGCTCGGTGGTCGAGGCGTCGGCGAGGACCTCCGGTGGGTCTTGGCGTGGCGAGAGTCGGGGTGGGGTCGGGTGAGGTCAGGTGGCGGGGGTGGTCGGTCTGCGGTGTTAATGGCGGTGGCGGCTCGGTTACTCAGCGGCTTGTCTGTGAAGGGAGAGGTCGAGGCGAGGCGAGGAAAGCAGGGTGAGGAGGGTATATATAGGGGCCTGACTTGGCGAGGAAAGATCGGCGAGGAGATCGGGAGGATCCGGAGATCATGAGGTTTCAGTGCAGTGATTAGCGTCTGTGAGGAAAACAGGAGGTGGGGCCACCGTCGGTGAAGAAGAGGCGGGGAATGGGTCGGCGACCGGTGGCTAGCCGATTCAGGCGGCGCTCGGTCGGTTAGCATGATTAGGCGGCTCGGGTGCATTGGGCAGTGAGCCGCCTAGTGGCTGGTGGATCGCCTCGGCATTGGTGGGCAGTTAGCTGGTGGCGCTGAGGTTTCTTTCCATTTTTTGAATAATTAGAGAGGAAAAAATACTTAAATATAAATATTTTATATAGGACATATATATATATCAAAATGATCGGGAAATATTCCTATAATTTGAACATTTTCGAGGCAAAATCAAACTTTATAAAAATCATTTTCTAAAATTCCAAATAAAACTCAAATTTGAATTCAAACTTTTTGGCAATGCTTTTCCTCTGATATTTTGGAGTGTCATGTTTACTCCTCTCATACTTTTCTCAAGTATTTATCGGGCATAGTTTTGAAATAATTTCCACTTGCCAAAATTTGAATTCAAATGCCAACAACTCAAAACTTACGAAACTTCAAATGCCACTCAAATTCAAACAGAATGCATAGATGCTTAGCTATAATTGTAAAACATTCCAAATAGGAAATTTGGGATGTTACAAACCTACCACCTTAAGATGAATCTAGCCCTCGAGATTGGGTTAACTAACAAATAGGTGCGGGTGGTCTCGAAGGAGGTCTTCATCTCGCTCCCGGTGGCTTCCTCCTCGGAGTGATGACTCCTTGCACCTTGCAAAACTTGATGATCTTGCTGCGGGTGACTCTGTTGCAGTCTCGAGAATTCGAGCGGGTTTCTCCTTATAAGTCAGATCCTTTGTCGAGCTGTATGGCCTCTAGGGGCCTTTGTCTCTCTCACGGAATATCGGCCATGTCGGCATGACACTTCTTGGTGAGAAACATGGAAGACATCATGAACTCGGACAATCCTTCCGGCAATTCCAACTTGTAAGCAACTTCTCCACGGCGTTCGAGGATTTTGTAGGGGCCAATGAATCGGGTGCTAACTTTCCTTTGACACCAAACCTCTTGATTCCACGAAGTGAGACACACGAAGATATGCTCGGTCTCCGCGCCGTATGTTACTTCCTTGCGTTCTTGTCGGCATAACTCTTACGCCTCGGTGAGCTATCTTGAGTCTATCGAATCAGTTTGACTTTCTCTTGAATCTCGATAAGGTCGGGACGAAAAGTGTTCGATCTCAACACCATCCACAGCAATGGTGTTCGCACCTCCTTCGTATAGAGCTTGAAAGGGCCATCTTGATTTGGTATGATAAGCTGTTGTTGTATGAGAACTCTGCGTATGGCAAATTATCATCCCAGCTAGACCCATAGTCTAGCACACAAGCTCTCAACATGTCCTCCGAATCTGGTTGACTCTCTCGGTGCATCCATCATCTGCGGATGAAAAGCTGTCTTGAACTCCAGCCTCGTACCCAAAGTTTCATATGGCTGATTCCAAAACTTTGAGGTAAATTGTGTTCCTCTATCGACACGATACTCCTCGGAACTCCATGCGGACATCGATCCTGGTCATGTATATCTTGGCCAACTTAGCACTGGTATAGGTAGTCTTCATGGGAATGAAGTGAGCTACCTTGGTCAAACGATCAACCACTACCGGATAGAATCATAACTGAGCGGGTCTGGGTAATCCCGTGATAAAGTCCATTCCAAGTTTTCCCATTTCCAATCGGGAATCGGCAAAGGTTGAAGTAACCTGCTGGCCGATGTTACGCCTTTACTCGTTGGCAAACATAGCATCTTGCTACGTGCTCGGCAATATCCTTCTTCATACACATCCACGAAACTTTCCTTCAAATCCGGTACATCTTGGTGTTACAGGGGTGAATCAATCACGGTGAATCATGAGCCTCTGAAGAATTAGCTTCTGAGTTCGGGATCATTGGGTACATAAATACAATCCTCGAACCATATAGCTCCGTATTCATCCTTACGAAATCCTTTAGCTTTTCCTTCATTCATCTTTTCTTTATCTCATCAATTTCCTTGTCCGACTTACGGGCTTCACGAATCCTTTCGGCCAAAGTGGACTGAACTTCGAGTTGCAACATATCCTCTCGGAACTATCTCGATCGGAGATCTACGAAGTCATCGACTAACTCTTGGGGTAATCCTCCTGCTATAAGAGTATTCACATAACTCTTACGGCTCAAAGCATCTGCTACAACATTAGCCTTTCACGGGTGGTAATGCAATCTCATGTCATAGTCCTTGATTAACTCTAGCCATCTCCTGCACTGAGGTTCAACTCTTTCTGCGTGAAAATATACTTCAAGCTCTTATGATCTGTGTAAACATCACAGCGGTTTCCGATGAGGAAATGCCTCCAGTCTTGAGTGCATGCACTCTGCTGCTAACTCCAAATCAAGTGTGGCATAATTCATCTCGTGAGGTCGTAGCTATGCGGAGGTATAAGCTACAACTTTTCCTTCTGCATGAGTACTCCTCAGAGTCCACGGCGAGAAGCGTCACAATATACACAGTAATCCTTGTGTATGTCGGCAAAATCAATCTTGGGGCTGTAACCAAGCGTTTCTTCAATTCACTGGCGGCTTCACAATCCTCGGTCCAAATGTACTTGGCTTCCTTCTTCAACAGCTCAGTCATGGGCTTGGCAATCTTCGTGAAGTTCTCAATAAACCTCGATAATATCCTGCGAGTCAGAAAACTGCGGATCTCCTTGGTGAGGTGGGCGGCGCCAATCGGTGGTGATTCAACCTTGGCGGGGTCAAGCTGCTATTCCTTCTCCTGAAATAACATGTCAGAATCCGACTTCCTTCAGCCAAAATTCACATTTGCTGAACTTGGCATACAAGCGATGTTCTCGAAGTTTCTCGAACTAGGCATAAATGTTCCTTATGCTCTTCCTCGCTCTTGGAAAATCAGTATATCATCGATGAACACCACGACAAACTTGTCCGGATATTCCATAAATACCTTGTTCATCAAATTCATGAAGTATCGAGGGCATTAGTGAATCAAATGACATGACGGTATACTCATATAAACCATACACAGTAGTGAATGCTGTTTTGGGTATATCCTTTTCACGGATCTTCAATGATGATACCACGATCGAAGATCGATCTTGGAGAATACCTTGGCTCCAACTAGCTGATCAAATAGATCATTAATCATCGGCGGAGGTACTTGTTCTTGATGGTCACGTCGTTCAGCGAGCGATAATCCTAACCATTCTCAAGGTTCCATCCTTCTTCTCTACCAAAAAGCTGGGGCTCCCCAAGGTGATGAGCTTGGCGAATATATCCTTTCTCCAATAGCTCATTAATTTGATTCTTGATCTCCTTCAAATCGTTCGGTGGCATCCGATAGGGTCTCTTGGATATTGGGGCTGTGCGGCAATAACTCAATCAGAAATTCAATGTCTCTGTCGGTGGCATTCTGGTAATTCCTCCGGAAACACATCGGGAAAACTTGCACTCTGGCACTTCCTCTGAACAACTCCGTGAAATTCACTGATTCTTCATCGCTCGTCGGATACATACTTGATCCTCTTACGCTCCGGGGTGGTGGCAGAATAGACTTCTTGAGCACAGTCTATGTTTCCTTCAAACCGTCAACCAATCCATGCCTAGGATTACATCCAAGGTCTGGGTTTCCAATACTATGAGGTCTGCGGAAATTTATGATTTCCGATGTTGAGGTTGCATGACAACCTAAACTGCCATCATTTCTCCTCTGCGGGCCCGGCGAAGGGGCTTCTAAGGGTTTTAGTGGGCAACCCGTACTTTTCCACAACTACCCTTGATATGAATGAATCGTTGCACGAGAATCAAAAGTACCAATCTGAGCGTGAATTCAATAAAACTTACCAACCACGATTATCGGCTGATCATAGGCGTCCTCCGTCAATGTGGTTCACTGAGCACGAGGAAAGGGTTGGGCTTCTTCGCTGAGCTCCATTGCGTTTCCATTCCTCTGCTTGGCCTCCGGGCGTCGGTGGCATAGTGCCTGTTTTACGGCACTTGAAGCAGGTGATGTGACTCAGATCCTTGGGCGGGGCAGGGCGATGCTGGTTACCATTGCGTTTCCATTGCCATTTCCATTGCTGTCTTGTTGTCACAGTTGCGGTTGTTCCCATTTCCTCCATGATTATGATGGGTATGCCCTCCTGAGTATTGGGCATAGCAGGGGCTTCTCTGCTGAGCTCGAGTTGTACTTCCTGGCTGTACTTCCGCTTGCGACTATCAATCTGCTGCTGCTTGCCTTGAGTATGGTGGCCTTGTCTACCAGCTCACGGTAGTTGGTGAAGGTATCCACCATAAGCTGCATACCCAGCTCGTCATTGAGTCCCTCGAGAAACTTTTCCTGCTGCGGCATCTATGGCCACATCATCCGGGGCATAGCGAGCTAACTTGCTGAACTCATCCACGTCTTGCCCCGATGCGGTTCCCTGGCGTAAGTTGCGGAACTCACGCTTCTTGAGACTCATGGCTCCGGCTGAAACATGGCGGTGCGGAAAGCTTCTTGGGAACTGATCCCACGTGATGGTGCCGATGGGATAAGTGGCGGTGTAGTTCTCCCACCAGAAGCTGCAGGTCCATCAAGTTGATGTGCGGCAAAGTGCACCTTCTCTGCATTCGTGCATCCAACGGTCACTAACTCTCTTCCGACCTTGCGGAGCCAATCATGACCACAATCGGCTCGGTCTGCTAGAGAACAACTGGCGGATTCAGCCTTAGGAATCGAGTCAAGTTGTCAGCGAGGGGTGGTGGCGGTGGATTGTTGTTGTTGTTGTTACAGTTACGGATGAGCATCGCATGAGGGCATTACTGCTGCTGGATCAGCTGGGTGAGCTCCGGCGGGAAGTTGAGGCCGGGGTCACGTCTCGGAGGCATCTGGTGTTTTGGAGTGGATGAGAAAATTAGAATAGAACAATGGTCTAATGAGAAAATATTACTACCCATATGAATGCACAATCATAATCACACCAATCATTTATTCATTCCACTCAAACATGGTTCAAACTCGATTACAAAATATCTCACGACTAATCAAAAATAACGGCCTAACTGATCGACGAAAAATAAAATAACATGGCGGTCGACTAAATGTCTTCATCAATTATCCTTGCGTCCTCTGGTGCAGTATCCTCCGGTGTGGCGTCCTCTGATGCGGCGCCTCCTCTTGCGGCTATCTCCAGTGGAGCTCCCTTCATAATCCTGGTCATTGCTCACGAGAGGTCCGTCATCTCCACTCGGAAAAAGGTCTTCTCCCAAGTCCATCTTTTCCTCTAATGCGGCAACCTTCATCTTCAGGTTGTCGACTCTCTCCATGAAGTCCACGATTTCTTCCTCATGGTCAAGGAAGTCTGCGTGTGCCTTCTCATCGAGTTCGAGTTCACGGAACAACAGCCTCCTGTGTACCTTGAGTTCTGGCGATGCGGATCTCCGTTTCTGAGGAGACACTCCAAGTCTTGGACATATGAGAGAATGGAGTCGTCCTCTGATGCGGATGATATCTCCATTCCTTGCTCTGCGAGAAACCATGGCGAGTCGATGGGTCGAGCTCGGCCTGTACTCCTCTCGGAGATGTCCAAGTGCGATAAATCGCCATGTCTCTTAGAGGATCGGTTGAAGTCGGTAAACTCAAAGTCAATAGGCTTTGTATGTCCTCGAAGGTTCTCCTGGAATGTGCACCTCGATCACATGGCGGGTATCCGTCGGAAGTGCATTGGTAGGCTTCCGGTGATCGAGGCGAGCAATCTTCAGCTTCTTCACGATCTGGACCAGCTTCTGCCGAAGGGCATCGTCTCATCTGGTGGCAAAACTCGGTAGCAAAACTGGGGTGAACTTCGGCCATCTAGAATGTTGAAAATCGGGAGAAGTCGAGAAATGAGCAGGGGAGAATTACGGAATGATAAGGATATAAAATAAATAGTCTCTTCCTATGGTTTTCCGATCCTAGGGATTCGTCCCTACGGTCGGCGTGTGCTCTGAATACCATCTCTGTAGCGACCCGACCCAAAATCGGTCAAGTCTACGTATGCATACCATCCCAAGATCATCTTTGGTACTCACGGTACATTGATGAAATAATCAAAGTTCAATCACACCTAAATTTATTACGGTTCTCATATCGAGTCTTTATTACAATAGAATAAATTGGCGAAGGCCAACTCATGAAAATAAACTAAGTAAAGCTGCGGAGCGTAGAAGAATAGCGAGTCCATCCGACTCCAAAGGGCAATCGCCAAGCGCGGATCGTAGCCTCAATCTGATCGGAATACTCCTCTGCAACATAAGGCGTTGCAGCCGTGTAAGTCAGCATTTTGAATATCTTGGCAAGTCATGAAGAGAATAACAATATAAATTACTAACACTATATGCAATTTGGCTGTGGGGCTCTAAGTTTCATCGTTTTGCGAAAAGCCAGTTTTTCCCTACAACAGTGGACTTACTTGTAAATACTACAAAATTGTTGGTAGTTATTGAGATGGTTCCGCCAACCAATGTCTCATTCCCAAATTATTAAGTCATAACCCCCTTATTTAATTTATTAATTTCAGTGTTGAGATTTCCGAATACTTCCAGGTTCCAGAGGCTCAAATTGTCCGTAACCGGGGACACGGCTAATCGATTAGATCTTTTCTCTGCAGAGGTTTGCGCACTTTACCCGCAAGAATCGTTCCCTCCTTTTAAATCTTAGCACTTCATGGTGTTTGAAGGCGGGACGATGAAACAGGGTCTTCAGAAGAGTTCTTACGGCCCTTGCGGTACCCATCCATTCCTACCGTTCTTCTACATCTCGTAGTACCGTCCGGCGAGTCACAACTAAGGTTGACCAAGCGAGCCCATAATGGCTTGCGGCTGCTGAGTAAGCTTCGGTCAATGGGGTATACATCCGTCTCTTAGTGGCTGGGTGAAGCTTTCCGCAAGATGTCATGGCACTTCTCCATGCATCCGGCCAACCTTTGGGTTCTCGGGGTGCCCGTCAACCGTCCTCCACCCGTGGTGAATTCGAAGTCCATCTTGAGCTTGAAGTCCATGGGGTTGTCATCATCTTGACTCTCACATCTCCTTATGAATTCACTCAACCAACCCGTCTCTGAGCATAGCAAAATAAACTACTCGTCCGGGTCATGGTAACAAGGGAATTGGTTCATCCTACCTCATGATACTACTCAAGAACATAACTTCAAAATTTCACCTACTGCATGCATGGTGGGGAGGTATAATTCTAATGCAATAAAATCATAGGTATAGTAAAAAACATGATCAATGACTTGCCTTCTTGACGATCTTAAGTAAGCTAGGGACTCGTGGTAACAAGCTTAGCACTCGGAAATTCTACGAGGCAAACAACAATTCATAATAAGCATACAACATATGATCACTTAACATAATAGCATGCTAACACAACACACAAAACAAGCGAATCAAAACCCAAAGAAAACTCGAAGAAATCCAACTCAATGTTTTCCTACATCAAACAACAACTAAAAATAGTTTTGCACCACAAAATTTTCTTAACAGAACCTAAGTATGGGTTTATGTTACCTAACAGAAAAGAATTCATCAAGCAACTAGGAGCAAAAGAATCACCTTAAAAGCTATTATAAAACTCATATTAGGCCTAAAGCAAATTCTAGTAAGAAAAATAAAATAAAAGTTTTATTTATTATAAATAAAAGTTCATGCTCTAAAGTTACAGAAACTAACCTAGAATAATCTATCACATAGGAAAAATAAATTTATTTGCTAATTAAAACAATAGGAAAACAGTAGCTAGTTAAATAAATAGGAATAACATGATTCTGATTAAAACTATTTTTTATTAATCCTAAAATGCCCAAATAAATTCCTACGGTTAGGTAATGTCAAAACAAAGTTGTGACAAAAGAATCATTAAAAATAATATTCCTAACTCATTTTATAGCAGAATTACTATTCTGTCTAAATCTAAAATAAAGCAATTTTAAATAATTTTAACATGGCTAATTATATTTTCTACAGAAACTATAAGAAATTTGCAAACCATCAAAAAAGAATCACTTAAAAATATTAAGTAGATTAAAAGATATGAATTTTCAAATCTGAAACTATTCTGTTAAAACAGAAAACGAAAAATAAAGAAAAACAGGCTAATGGGCCTATCTAGCATACAGGCGTTAAATATCTAAACTACGCGCGTGGTTTTAAACCGAGTCGGCGGTTTAATAAAACCCAACTAAACCAACTAAGCGGAATAAAACCGGTTTTATAAACTAAACCTACCGCTTGAGAGTCTAATCTACACCGTTGGGTTTAGATCTAGCAGTGGCGGGACTCGGCGACTTACCGGCGGCGGCGGCGGCGGCGGCTCGGGTGGCGGCAGTTCGGTGGCTCGGTGGTGGGCGTCGCGGGGACCTCCGGTGGGTCTTGGCGTGGCGAGGAGTCGGGGTGGGGTCGGGTGAGGTCGGGGTGGCGGGGTGGTGGTGCGGTGTTAATGGCGGCGGCGGCTCGGTTGCTCAGGCGTCTGTGAGAGGAGAGGAGGCGAGGCGAGGGAAAGCAGGGGTGAGGGGGGTATATATAGGGGGCCTGACTTGGCGAGGAAAGATCTGGCGAGGAGATCGGGAGGATCCGGGGATCATGAGGTTTCCGTGGCCGTGTGATTAGCGTCTGTGAGGAAAACGACAGGGTGGGGCCACCCGTCGGTGAGAAGAGGGAGGGAATGGGTCAGGCGACCGGTGGCTATGATTGAGGCGGCGCTCGGTCGGTTAGCGTGATTGGGCGGCTCGGGTGCTGTTGGGCAGTGGGCCCCTAATTGCTGAGTCGCCTCGGCTATTGGCTGGGCGATTAGCTGGCTGGCGCTGAGGTTTCTTTCCATTTTTTGAATAATTAGAGAGGAAAAAATACTTAAATATAAATATTTTATATAGGACATATATATATCAAAATGATCAGGAAATATTCCTATAATTTGAACGTTTTCGAGGGCAAAATCAAACTTTATAAAAATCATTTTCTAAAATTCCAAATACAACTCAAATTTGAATTCAAACTTTTGGCAATGTTTTTCCTCTGATATTTTTGGAGTGTCATGTTTACTCCTCTCATACTTCTTCTCAAGTATTTATCAGGCATAGTTTTGAAATAATTTCCACTTGCCAAAATTTGAATTCAAATGCCAACAACTCGAAAACTTCTGAAACTTCAAATGCCACTCAAATTCAAACAGAATGCATAGATGCTTAGCTATAATTGTAAAACATTCCAAATAGGAAATTTGGGATGTTACACCTCGCGAGGGGCCAAGCCTCGCAAGGCGGACGACGCAAGACCTCCTCGGGGGCAACCTCACCAGGCTGGCTCATGAGGGGCGGAGAGATCAAGGCAAGGGACACCTCACGAGGTTCCTGTGACGCAAGCCATGACGACTAGAGCCAGGTGGGCGCCAGGCCGGCACCAGCCTTGTGATGTTCTCGTTCCTCTTTGGTGCTAAAGGGGCAAGCCTTGGCGAGAGTCCCGAGGCATCGGGCAAAGGTTTCCATATTGTTGCAACAAGACCAAGACCAGCGGGACGGCAAGGCGGAGGTCACCGTGGAGCCCAAGGCAGGCGTCACCGCTTGAGAACCTTTGGTAGGCAAAGACCACCTTTAGTCGGGATAACTTGTCTTGGTTGTCTCCCTTGAATTTGGTCATTGTTGGCTCCTTCCGCTCAATATTTGGGAAGAGGACCAGGGCCTCTATAAATAGGACTAGCCACCACAGTAGGGGGCAACTCGAGCTAGATCGAGACCAACTCATCTTGGGCGAGATCCATTCCACCCTCACACTCACCAAGCACAGAACACCTCTCCCAAGGAGGCTGTTCTTCCCTTATCTATTCATCATCAGCCCTAGAGGCAATCCACCACACCAATATGGGTAGGGTATTACACCTAGCGGTGGCCGAATCAGATATAAATCTCGTGTCTCTTGTGTTGCGGGTTAAATCGAGCTAAGCTTTGAGATCGCTGTGAGGCGAGGCGTGATTAGGTAAGGAGAGATCTTCGTGCGCACCCCAGTGTTCGAACCTCAAGGGTTTTGCCGGAACCCGAAATCCGTCATTTGGCACGCCAGGTAGGGGTGCACTGAAGCCTTCCCTCGTCGATCCGCGTCCTGTCGCTTCGTCGCATCCATGGCGGACGCTCGCCGAGCCCTCGTTGAGCGTCGATCCGCCCTCGCCGCCCGCTGTCGGTGTCAAAACCGGCGGATCTCAGGTAGGGGGTCCCGAACTATGCATCTAAGGCGGATGGTAACAGGAGGCGGGGGACATGATGTTTACCCAGGTTCGGGCCCTCTCGATGGAGGTAATACCCTACCTCCTGCTTGATTGATCTTGATGAATATGAGTATTACAAGAGTTGATCTACCACGAGATCGTAGAGGCTAAACCCTAGAAGCTAGCCTATGGTATGATTGTTGTTGTCCTCTGGACTAAACCCTCCGGTTTATATAGACACGGAGGGGCTAGGGATTACAGTGCTGTTACAATGGAGGATATCTACATATCCGTGTTGCCAAGCTGCCTTCCACGCCAAGGAGATTCCCATCTAGACACGGAATGAAGTCTTCAATCTTGTATCTTCATAGTCCAACAGTTCGGCTGTCCGGAGCCCCGAACCAGGCTTCAATGGCGATGAGTCGGCGTGCAGATTGTCTTCGACATTGCAAAGCGGGTTCTTCTCAAATTCTGAATACTTGTTTTAGTGTCCGCCTTTCCATAAATGTTGCACTCCTTGGCCTGCGCCTAATAAAGGATATCCTCCATGCGTCGGCGAATGTGAGAAGTCGGGGCATTTTACAATTGCCACCTGGCCATGTGGGTAAATCTCCTATTAAAGAGGCAGGGATTCTCAGATCGAGATCACACCATCCTCCCGGCAGTATCCATCGGGCGTGCAGGAAAAATCCACTCCAACATGGCGGTCGTAGCAGCTCCTCCTCTCGCTCCGTAGCCTAAGCCCGATGATTGGAAGAAGTGTTCCATCCGCACAGCCAACTAGTAGAGTTCTGAGACCGAGGATTTCTCCCTCCAGTATATGGTCCACGAGGAGTCTGGATTAGGGGTGTCCGGATAGCGGACTATAGCCTTTGGCGGACTCCTAGACTATGAAGATACAAGATTGAAGACTTCATCCCGTGTCCGGATGGGACTTTCCTTGGCGTGGAAGGCAAGCTTGGTGATACGGATATGTAGATCTCCTACCATTGTAACCGACTCTGTGTAACCCTAACCCTATTTGGTACCTATATAAACCGGAGGGTTTTAGTCCGTAGGACGAACAACAATCATACCATAGGCTAGCTTCTAGGGTTTAGCCTCTCTGATCTTGTGGTAGATCTACTCTTGTACTACCCATATCATCAATATTAATCAAGCAGGGTAGGGTTTTACCTCCATCGAGAGGGCGAACCTAGTTAAAAATATCGTGTCCCTTCTCTCCTGTTACCATCCGCCTAGGCATGCGATTCGGGACCCCCTACCGAGATCCGCGGTTTGACACCGACATTGGTGCTTTCATTGAGAGTTCCTCTATGTCGTCATCCTTAGGCCCGATGGCTCCTCCGATCATCAACAACGATGCACTCCGAGGTGAGACTTGTCTCCCGAACAGATCTTCGTGATTGGCGGCTTTGCTGCGGGCAATTAAGCAGCCATCGGGGCAGATTGAAAGCTCGCCCTGGCCACGAGTCAGACTTGGAAGTTTGAACTACGGCGGCGTCCGTGGAGACTTCGATCTTTGCGAGTTCGAGCCACAGCCAAGCGCGCCGCCTTTATCACGAGGGCATGATCTAGCTCTGCCGCGAGCGATTGTCTTTGGAGGCGCGCCGATGTCGCTTCGACCTTTAGCTTCGGGCCATTGCGCGATCGAGGGCGGGTGGCTGGACACCGCCTCGGGGCTGCAATCTCTGGTGATTGAGCCGTACACCTACCCGTCCTTTGCGGCTTCGTGACTCAAGGTGCGGACTCCCCTCCGGACTCCGAGCCTTCAGCGCCCCCTTAATCGAATCCGATTGGGCACCGATCATAAATTCACCACAGCGGACATCTTTCGGCTTTTCGCCCTTTGGCGACATTCTGAATTCACTAAAGTCTCTCTCTTTATCGGAGAGCCTGGCGGATTATGGTCGGGAAGGGTGGGATCTTGAACACGAAGAAATTCAAAGCCCACCCACCACCCACTTCATAGCCACTTGTCGATGATTTAACCGACATGCTCGACTTTGACTCCAAAGCATCGGCGGTATGGACAACGATGCAGAGGCGACCAGAACCAGCGCCCACGAGGGCCTTTGGAAAACCACCTCGTCATCGACATATACATGGTGGACATCCCAAAAATGGGAATGGCGATGGAAGGCGGAGGATGACCCTCAAGAAACAGCCTAAGCGCCCGGCGTCGTGGCGCCGCTCTAAATCCGCCACGGCAAAAGCGGTGATTCCGGCACGGAGACAATAATACCCGGACAGTGCGAAGATAACCCCCTCGGCATGATTCAGCGCGGGAGGATGGAGAAGCCAGCCCTCATGAGAGGCGGCAGAAAGAGAGGTGAGGGCGATAATTACATGCCTCCCTCCGAAGATGAGGCAAGCCTCGGCGACAGCCAATTAAATCGTGCCGAGATCCCGTCGAACAAGAGCATTTCAAGCGCAGGCTAATGGCCACGGCAAGCAGCCTCAAGAAAAAGCAACAACAGCTTAGAGCTGACCAAGACTTGCTAGGTGACGGATGGACTAAAGTCCTTGCGGCGAAAAGTCGAACTCGGCGCCCTCCAAAACTACCAAAATGCAGGCTGCTACCCGATTAGAGGAGGAAGCACCCAAGCGCACATCACCAGGCGCATGATATGGCTGACCCGGCCACCTCGTGGCGCGACGAAGAAACCTCTCGGCCCTCAACTCAAGCCGCACCTGGCGCCGCTCAAAAAATACCAAAGGCGGCGAAATCGCCCGGACCGCGAGATATATTGGAGGACAAGGCAAGGCAAACAAGATCGATCTACGGATCGGCGTGGGCGCCCACGACGCGTGGCGATAACCGTCATGCGGATATAGCAACTCGGCGGGCCAAACCACGATGAACAAAGCTCATTTGAGCTGCGTCGTGATATAATATCTGAGCGCGCACACCCACTATGCTTCACGGATGAAGTGATGGATCATCAAATCCCTGAGGGTTTCAAACCCGTAAACATTGAATCATACGATGGCAAAATAGATCCTGCGGTTTGGATCGAGGACTATCTCCTTCACATCCACATGGCCCTTGGTGATGATCTACGCCATCAAATACCTCCCTCAAGCTTAAAGGACCAGCCCGGCATTGGCTTAACAGCTTGCGGCGAGTCAATTGGTTGTTGGGAAGACACGGAAGCCGCATTCCTTGACAATTTCCGGGGCACATATATGCGACCACCGGGCGCCGATGACCTAAGCCACATAATTCAGCAGCGGAGAATCGGCGGACAATTCGGACACGGTTCCTAACCAATAAAAATCAAATCGTCGATTGTCGGATCACGAGGCCCTTGCGGACTTCAAACACAACATCCATGACGAGTGGCTTGCCCGGCACCTAGGACAGGAAAAGCGAAATCCATGGCAGCCCTCACAACACTCATGACCGCTTTTGCGGGGAGAGGACAGCTAGCTGGCTCGTAGTAACAACATGACCAAGAGCCACTGGTAATTCGGATACCAAGGACAGCAATGGCAGGTCGGCGTCGCAACAAGCACAAGCGCCGCGTGCTGGCGATAATCTTTGAGATCTGGCGTCAATGCGGATTGAGCTCTAAACCGGTCGTGGAATAAGCCATTTAAAAGAAATACTCAGGCTCGTCCAATTTGGACCGAATACTCGGTCGCTCGTGCCAGATTCATGGCTCCCCCGAAAAGCCAGCCAATCACACCAACATGGATTGTTGGGTATTCAAGCAGGCAGGCAAGTTAAATGCCGAAAACAATGTCAAGGGGCTGCATAGCGATGGCGAGGAGGGCCCGACCGCCCGAACAATAGAGGACATAAGGGCTTCCCCGCAAGTGCAGACGATGAACATGATATCGCAACCCACATACCCAAAAGGGAGCGAAGCGTGCACTAAGGGCGTATATGCGATGGAGCGATCGCCCCAAAGTTCAACCCGTGGTCTTCCTACCCGATCACTTTTGATCGAAGGACCACCCACTAGCATCCGCCATGGCGGATTCGCGCGATGGTTCTAGACCCAATCATTGGATTTCACCTCACTAGAGTCCTAATGGGCGGCGGCAGCCTGAACCTGCTTTATCGAGGATACAATGCATAAAATGGGTATATACCCATCAGCGATTAAACCCACAAAGGCGACCTTTAAAGGCGTCATACCAGTGTAGAGGCCAAGCTGTATAGGCTCAGTTACACTTGAAGTGGTCTTGGATCCCGGATAACCACGAGGCGAGAGTTAATCTTGACATAGTCCCGTTCATGGCGGCTATCACGCCTTTGCTTTCGGACGAACCGCATTGCAAAGTTCAATGCGGTGCCGCACTCACGCATATCTCAAGCTCAAGATCCCAGGTCCTCGAGGTCATTACGGTCAATGGAAACACGAGCGCTCTCTCCGGACGGAGGAGCATCTGGCGACCCTCGCGGCGGAAGTACAAAGCAGCCTCTTAAGGCAATTCTCAAGCCCGACTATTAAACGTCCGGACACCGTCAAGCGCGCCCGGAGTAACCTACAACAAGACCGCCTGGCATGTTCTGAGCATGCATAGCAATGCGGCCCAAGCCCCAGCCCTCGCGAAATTGCGAAACCAGTACTACGCGTACATAATTACGCTCTGGAAATACCATGGGCATAGGGGAAGGGGCACGACCACGGCATGCCCAGAATGCGGCTCAACCGCACCAGGGGCTCCCGATTGTGTCATTCTTTTCTTCTTCTTTTTTACTTTCAGGACTCCGTTCTCATGAAGCCCTGTCCGGCATTAGAATCACCGAACACACGATGCAACAGCCAGGGAAGCAGAAAGCTA
The DNA here is from genome assembly GCA_021605205.1 of Aegilops longissima. NCBI lineage: Eukaryota > Viridiplantae > Streptophyta > Magnoliopsida > Poales > Poaceae > Aegilops > Aegilops longissima. The sequence continues at coordinate 170,206,364 of CM038677.1, read as the reverse complement.
CGTCGAGTGTCCAGGTGGTCTCTATTACGAGCAATATATCTGTTTTACACACCATCCCACGGCTTACCCCTGGAGGGGGACATGTTAAAGAGTCCCGTCCCTTGCTTATCGCACTATTTGTATCTTTCTGCTCTCTTACTGCAGCCCTTTTGAATAAACAATATATAGCTTCTGCCTATTATTAAATTCCCTTTTTTCCATATATATATGTTCATTAATGACATTGTGCAACCGTACACTTTGGTACGGGCAATACACCAGGGGCTTAAGTACCCCACAATATGGTGTGATAAGTCCGAACACTTTCACAAGTGCGGCACCCCGAACTTATAGCATTATATGCATCGGCTCCGAATCATGTCTTGGGTCAATAGTTGGGTTTGCCCGGCTCCCATGTTTTGGTACCTTATGTTCCGTTATATCAGCTAAGGTAGCGCTGGGAGAACCACTACGATTGTGCCCGGTTGAGCTGGATTAAGCACCTCGATGGAGAAAGCTAAAACGGCCGTCATGATAGAGGCGAGAGCGATCGCTGTTCGAGAGGTTTTCGAGTCCCTAAAGACTTATGCCGCTTAGGCGAGAGTCGGCATTGTCGGCCTAGGCGTGGATAGCACCCGAACTCGGTCTTCCGAATACTAGGGGCTTCGCCAAAATTTAAAATTATAGAATTCTATGGCTAAGTGAGAGTGTTCAAGCATTATAGTCCGATTGCCTTGTTAGTTCGTTGGCGCCTCCCTCGAAGGACCCAAGAATGGGAACAAGAGCGCTCAAGTTTATCCGAACACCCGGCACTTTCGTGGCATGGGGGCTGAAGCCGACGACTTCGCCATCTCTCAAATTTAATACGGCCGCCTGAGAAGGTAATATTTTAAATTCAAAAGTGTTGCTTAAGCGCATATGAACAAGTTTTCAGCGTCTGAGGATAACAAATGCGAGTCTACTCAAAAATTATATCTTTGGAGCATTCATCCGCTATAAAGCGAGGCACCCTTGAGGATGCCCTCATAATACATATCAGGCTTCGATGCTCCTTCTTGGTGGTGGTCCGTCCGTCACAAGCTTCTCGGCGTCCATCTTGCCCCAATGCACCTTAGCAGGGCAAGGGCCCTCTGGGCACCTTCGATGCAGACGGAGCGCTTGATGACTTCAACCCATGGACAGGCGTCCACCAGCCGCCTCACCAACCCGAAGTAGCTCCCAGGCATGGCTTCCTTAGTCCACAGCTGAACTATGAGGCCTTTCATGGCCTGTTCGGCCACCTTATGGAGCTCGACCAGCTGCTTCAACTGGTCGCTTAAGGGCACCGGGTGTCCGGCCTCAGCATACTGAGACCAGAACACCTTCTCCGTCGAGCTTCCCTCCTCGGCTTGGTAGAATGCGGCAGCATCAGCCACACTGCGGGGCAGATCTGTGAATGCTCCTGGAGAGCTCTGGATTCAGTTAAGTAACAGATAATTCATTTTCAGGTAATTAACAGATAATTCACTTTCACATGCTTGCTTTGCATATAGAATGCCTTACCCTCCGCTATCTTCTTCATCGCCTCAATCTCCTGGAGGGCTTTTGGGCTTGGCCTTAGCGGCCTTGGCGCTCTCAAGGGCAGCGAGCTCGGACTCTCGAGTCTTTGAGTCACGCTCCAAACTCTCATGTTTTTCCACGAGGCACGGGCTCTTGCCGCACCTCCGCCACCCGCGCCTCCTGCTTCTCTAGCTCGGTGCGCTCCGCGGCCGCATTGCTTTCGGCCTTGGACACCGCTTCCTTCAGGGCCGCCACCTCGTTCGTGGCCCCTGCAGTATTCATGTTATTCCTGTCATCTTTTGCAACCACATCTTTTAAATACTCCCATAAGGTATTACTTACCTTCTTTATCCTCGAGCTGCTTTTTGGCAAGTCCGAGCTCGTTTCTCGGACTGCTCGAGGCTTTGCTTCAATGCATCAACCTCCGCAGTTAGTGCGGCAGAGGTCAGTAGCGCAACCTGCATTCCCATATTAACATACTTATGTTAGACTCCTGCGTATATCTTTTTAGATCCTCAGTTCGCCTTTTTCTTTCCGAATACCAAACTGAGCATCAGGGGCTACTGTCTATGCGTTAATATTTTTATATATCTTAAATACATACCTCAAAGCCTGTTAGAAGGCTGGCACAGACTTCAGTCAGCCCGCTCTTGGCGGACTGAACTTTCTGGATCACCACACTCATAACAGTGCGGTGCTCCTTGTCGATGGAAGCGCCGTTAAGCGCCTCCATCAAATCATCCAGTGCCTCGGTTGGGCGGAGGTCACCGGCGTCATGATCTTGCCCTTCTTACGAAGGGGTGCGCTGCCGGACTCGGAACCACTGAAGGTTCGATGCGGAGTCTGCACAGGCGGACTTAAAGACCTTTGGGGTTTTATCCCCTTTCAGCCCGGATTCCGGGAGGTCGCCTTCTTGGCGCCTCGAGCCACCTCCTCTGGCTGGGCCCTTTGGGACTCCACCCCGGCGTCATCCGCGGCGGGAGGAGACGAGGCGGTCGGAAGTGAGGTGCTATTCATCTCCGACGAATCCAGGGAGCCGCTCGACGAATCGTCAAGCCCGTCCTTGGGCGGGCTGCATGGTTATACTCGGCATTAGAAGATGTTGTGCGACAAATGGAACGCCATGAGTTATTCTGGTGTCCGGACACTTACGATTTTGCCAGGGGCTTGGTCCTTGGTGGCCACTCCTCTCCGCCGTCGTCGGCGTTGGTGGTGTAGCCCGGAGGGAGGGTCCTTCCCCTCTTGGACCCTCCGGCCTCCCTAGTTGGGGCAGCCTTCCTTTTCTTTTCTCCCCCCGCTAGGGGAGAGGCCTCTTTTTCCTCCTCCTCGTCTTCACGGGAGGAGTCCGCCTCGGAGTCATCGGACGATGAGTCCGACAACACCTGGCGCCGGGAACTCCTCCGAGTTCCCGTGGCCTTCTTCTTGGCCTTCTTCTCCGGCACCACGTAAGGCGCCGGAACCAGCAGCCCTGTCAAACGGGCGTCCGCTGGGTCTTCTGGCAAGGGAGCCGGATAGTTAACCTATCCGTACGTCTTCAGACAGTCCTGTCAAAGGACAGGGAGTTTTAGATCCTGCATAGAGTCAAACTATGAAAAAAGATTCCCGTAAAGGGTAAAATAGCTTACCTCGCTGGCTTGATGCTGTGATCTGAATCCGCGATCTTGATGGCGGATCACGGGAGCCTCGGCGCCCTTGAACAGCACCTTCCGGGCATCTTAAATGCGTAGTGTCGAAGAGCCGGCTCAAGGATTCGGTGCTGTGCGAATCAAACTCCCACAAGTTGAAGGCCCGTTCTTGGCATGGGAGGATCCGGTGGATGAGCATAACTGGACTCGTTGACAAGCTTGAGCTTCTTGTCCACCAGGTTTGGGGCGTAGGTTTGGAGTCGGTCAGCTCTTAGAATTACCCCGTCGGGCCGTCTCTTTCCATGAGGTGAGCCGTGCGGGGAAGCCAGATCGGAATTCGGGGGCCGCCGCCCATTTGGAGTCGCGCAGCTCGGTGATATAGAACCACCCCGATTGCCACCCCTTTATGGTCTCCATGAAGGAGCCCTCGAGCCAAAGGACATTGGCCATCTTGCCCACCATGGCACCTCCGCACTCCGCTTGGCGGCCGCCCACTACCTTCGGCTTGACATTGAAGCTCTTCAGCCATAAGCCAAAGTGGGGCTGGATGCAGAGGAAGGCCTCGCACACGACGATGAACGCCGAGATGTTGAGGATGAAATTCGGGGCCAGATCATGGAAATCTAGGCCATAGTAGAACATGAGCCCCCAGACAAATGGGTGAAGTGGAAACCCTAGTCCGCGGAGGAAGTGGGGGAGGAACACCACCCTCTCATGGGGCCTGGGGGTGGGGATGAGCTGCCCCTTGTTGAGGAGCCGATGCGCGATGTCATCGGACAAGTATCCGGCCTTCCGCAACTTTTTGATGTGCCCCTCCATAACGGAGGAGGCCATCCACTTGCCTCCCGCTCCGGACATAGTTGGAGAAGGTTGAGGTGGGATGTGCGGACTTGGGCGCTGGAGCTCGAGTGCGCGGAAATGGATAAGCAAAGGAGGAACAAGGCGTGTTTGAAAAGGTGGATCCTTATCCCCTTATATGGGCGGACAAAGCTATGCGTCCCCACCGGCCTGATAAAACTCGCTTATCTCCCAAGCGCCGTAATCAATGGCGCGGTTGGGTTACCCACACCCGTATTGATGAGAATCCCAAAATAAGGGGACACGATCTCTGCTTTGACAAGACGTGCCAAGGAAACCGCCTCGCTAAACGCACTGAGGTGGGACAGTAAAAACGATTCGAATAAAGGCTTGGCCGTGGTGTCATGTCACGTTGCGAATCGTCGTGATTGAACTTGTGTAAATATTATTCTCTCTACGGTGGTATGTGGAACTTATTTTGCGAGCGGACACTATCCTTGTGTTCAAAATCTTCTATGAAGTATTGGAGGAGGAACCCGCCTTGCAATGCGAAGACAATATGCGCGCCGGACTCGTCGTCATTGAAGCCTGGTTCGGGGAGCTCTTGAGGAGTCTGGATTAGGGGTGTCGGATTGCGGACTATAGCATTTGGCGGACTCTGGACTATGAAGATACAAGATTGAAGACTTAGTCCGTGTCGGATGGGACTTTCCTTGGCGTGGAAGGCAAGCTTGGCGATCTGATATGTAGATCTCCTACCATTTGTAACCGACTCTGTGTAACCCTAACCCTATTAGGTGCCTATATAAACTGGAGGGTTTTAGTCCGTGGGGCGAACAACAATCATACCATAGGCTAGCTTCTAGGGTTTAGCCTCTACGATCTCGTGGTAGATCTACTCTTGTACTACCCATATCATCAATATTAATCAAGCGGGGTAGGGTTTTACCTCCATCGAGAGGGCCGAACACAGGTAAAAACATCATGTCCCTTGTCTCCTGTTACCATCCGCCTAGACGCACAGTTCGGGACCCCCTACCCGAGATCCGCCAGTTTTGACACCGACAGTCCCCGTTCGAGCTGGGCGTGCTACCTATAATGAAGGGGAGCAAGTGGAGAGCTTCCCCAATCCCTCCAAGGGGGAGCGGGTATGCCTGGTCCCTTATTTATTAAGAGGGCTCAGATTTCCAATTCATCCGTTCGTCCGCGGGCTCCTGGAGTTCTATGGCCTCCAGTTGCATAACTTTACTCCTGCCTCCATATTACACATTGCTGGCTATGTCGCCCTTTGCGAGTTGTTTCTGGGCTGCGAAACTCATTTCGAGCTATGGAAGAGGCTATTCTGCCTCGTACCCCGTACACAGGAGGGGCCGCTGTATCAAGTGGGCGGAGCCGAAATATGGCGCATCACCGGGACCGGATACATGCAGTACTCGAAGAAGACATCAGAGGACTGGCCTTGAGTGGTTTTATATGGAGGACATCCCCTTCCGAGACCCTATTGGGTGGGCCTCCCTGATTTGTGGCGCTCCCCTGAAGAAAGCGCCGCGGTGGCGCCCTCGGAGCCCTCGGGAGGAAGATACGGAGAAGTCCTTTACGATGGGCGGATAAAAGTCTTGGCTCAATCGGGATTGACAATAATCAAAGTTATGTCAATATGTATAATCGGGAAGTACAGCCACTTCAATATCGAGGACACCCCATGTGGCACTTTAACGGGGAAGATGACGCCACCCACTGCGGGCGTAAGGGACCGGACTCAGTTGCTGCTCTAGCAAGAATTCTGTCCGATTTTTACAATGGAGAGGAAGAGGAGTTCCTCCGCATTAAGCCACGGGACGGATTCTCCATGTACAACGCTCCAAGCTGGGTGAGCTGTCTTTTTGCTCCCAGCCTCCCCGCATTCTTTATCATAAGTATTTACCTTGCCGTTTCATGGCAGGAACTGCGAAAAGCGGTAAGGGAGGTCAACAGCCCGCCTCCACAACCGGAGGACCCTGACCGGTCCCTCGATCCCGGACTCGAAGAGGATCCGGACATATTTGTGGAGTTGATCGACAGGACATTCTATCAATTGAGTTGCGATGATGTCATGGTGGCCATCCTAGCCGATTATCCTGGGCTACTCCCTGCATTGCATGTAAGTAAAACTGGAGTCCCAACTTCCGAGAAGGATCCCTTTTTTTGCACTTCACCTACCGTACACATATGGTGTCTTACAGGGAAGGCCCTCGGGATGCCATGCTGAACCCGCAGTGACTCGCCAACAAGGGGCATCGAAGCCGGGTAGGCTAAACAGGAAGGCGGTTAGGATTGAGACGCTGTCGCAGAGGTATGATACAGAACCTCGCTCCGTGGTTGTCGTCTTTTAAAATATAATAACATCCATGTTTCCTAGTAGGGAAAACGCTCGCCGGACTATATCCGGAGAGGCTGCCGATCACGCCTCCACCAGTCAGGCTCCAAGGCCGTTCATAGAGGCGGAAGCGAACACGGGGCGGACGCCGGATGCTCCTCCTACGGAGGATGCGGATAGACTATCCGCTAAAAATTCCGAAGTGGAGAGCGCCATGAATCACATCGTCGCGGGCCGTACTCCGTGGCGCTTGTTTCTCGAAGGCGTTTGATGCCTTCAACTCAGAGAGCGCATACCTCCGTGCCGCTCAAAATGGTCTTGCGAGCCACGGACCAGTATGTAAAGGACATACGGGTAAAAATAATCGATGATTATATATATCGGTAGCCCGAGACTTGAAACAGTTGACACAACTGATTTAAGGATCATTATTTGTCTGAGTTCTTCTGAGAAGAATACCCAATTGTCTTAGGAGCTGGAAGAGTGCAAAGCCCAGCTACGGGCCGCAGTTGCCGCATTGAAGGAGTCCGAGAAGGCCCTCTCTGGTAACACTTGTTTCCATTGCAAAGAATAACAGGTACCACATGGTATGCGGCATGTATGAAAATCTAACAATAGATGTTGCAGATGACTCCGGAGTGAATCCGGAGGCCGTGCGAGGATGCTGGCGTGCTAATCGACACTAAAAGCTAGCGGGCGTCTTGTGTGGAGTTAGGCGGGAGAAAAGCGATCTCCAAGACGCCAATATCCAGCTGGGCATGGAACTGAAGGATGTTCGGGCCCAGCTTGCTGACTCCGAGAAGGAGAATAAGCGGCTTCGACGCGGCATTTTCAGTAAGTGCTTGAGAGAACTTCGAAAGAGTTCGGCGAAGGAGCCGGCTAACAGAGTGATGTCTGCAGGTATACTGACGGGTCGTCCCAGAGAGGAGATGTCCGGGTCTGCGGGTGATCTTCTACTAGAGCTCTCACAACTGCACGAACAAGTTCGGCAGGTGATGCAGGGTATTGCCCAAGCCTTGTGGCCATCCGCCTCCCTGCCAGAAGGCCTGGGGGAGCTTATAGAGAAACTCAAGGGAGCGCGGCGGCGCTTCCCATTATGGAAGATATCGGCCTGCCGACAAGGTGCCAGGGAAGCCTGGGCCATGGTGAAGACGCGATATACCAAGTCTGACCCAAACCACATGGCCGAGGTCGGACCTGTGGGGCCCGATGAGAAGGAGAGCCCCGTCAGGTTGGTGTATGAGCAAGTAGAATTAGCGGCAAAGTATTCCCAACAAGATTGTAGGCTAGACAACCTGTTGGATGGCATAGAAGAAGAATTTAGTCAGTCTAAGTGACTGTGTACTTCAAGTGACATGTATTGTCCCTAGCCGGATTGTAAATCATTTGTCATGGCGGACCTTTTAAGCAGACCTCTGGACCCGATAGTCCGAGTGTATCCGAATACCCGCTCAGTTATGTAAAAACCGGGGTACGCGTGGAAACCAGGCGCAGGGGTCATAAGTGCTTGAACAGACAAGTACCCAACTAGCTATGTTATATTACATGGATAGTAAGAAACATCTTCCAGGGAGAATAGTTCTGTTAAGGGTTCCTTTTCTTGGGTACGCATGCCCTAATGTGCATGTCAGAACTGCGAAAAGAGACACATGCTATAGACATCTAGGGGAATATAAAAAATAAATAAAAGTCATCTTTTGTTCACCGACCGAATATTCCCTTAAGAACGCTAGCTTTCGGCTTCACCCAGTCTGAGGTACACATCTGGCTGACCCGGCAGTAACAATCGCAGAGGTGCTCCCCTTATGCCCTAGCCAAATTAACGGGAACATAGGGCATAAACACAAGAGCCAGGCAACCCAGCTTGGCCAAAACTTAAGTCATATCAATGCATATAATGGAGAAAAAGGTACATGTGGAAGAATAACACATGTGTGGGGCATAGAGCCCGGAGAATAGTTATATCAAGCTTCTGTATAAGAAGCCCCCAGGTATAATGAGCGTGGTTAGCGCGTCAAGATTATGCAGTCAAGACACAATTTAGCCTTTTAAGGCCTGGAAGAAAGAAGGAGAAAGAGAAAGAGATAAAAGACAAATAGCGAATATGTAAAAATTGATGGAGGTAAGGAGAAAAACATAGAGTCCGGCGCTTGGCGTAGAATCTTCGAAGTCTGGCTGCGTTCCATGGGTTTGGCTCGAGTCGATTGTCTGATGCATCCCGCAGACGGTACGCTCCACCGGTCATAACTTGGTCAATAATGAAGGGACCTTCCCATTTGGGCTTGAGCTTGTTCTTTTTCTTCTCCGGTAGGCGTAGAATGAGTTTGCCAACGTTATAGGTTTTGGCCCGTACTTCTCTGCTTTGATACCTTCGAGCCTGTTGCTGATAGAATGTGGAACGAGCTTTTGCCACGTCGCGCTCCTCCTCCAGGGCGTCCAAACTGTCCTGTCGATCAAGCTCGGCTTCTTTCTCTTCATACATGTGCACTCGAGGTGAGTCATGAATTATGTCGCAGGGCAATACTGCCTCTGCGCCGTACACTATAAAAACGGCGTGTATCCAGTAGTACGGTTCGGCGTGGTCCGCAGCCCCCATAGTACGAAGTTGAGCTCCTCTACCCAGTGCGTGTTTGATTCCTTTAGGGACCGCACTAATCTGGGTTTGATGCCGCTCATGATAAGACCATTTGCTCGCTCGACTTGACCGTTAGTTTGTGGGTGATAGACAGAAGCATAATCGAGCTTGATGCGCATGTTGCTGCACCAAAGTTTTACCTCGTCGGCTGTAAAGTTCGAGCCGTTATCGGTGATGATGTTATGGGGGACGCCATAACGGTGTACACCCCCAGATATGAAGTCTATCACTGGTCCAGATTCGGCCATTTTAACTGGTTTGGCTTCTATCCATTTGGTGAATTTATCCACCATGACCAATAAGTATTTTTTCTTATGGCTTCCCCCTTTAAGGGGTCCGACCATATCAAGCCCCCAGACCGCAAAGGGCCAAGTGATGGGGATTGTTTGGAGAGCGGTAGGCAGCATATGGCTTTGGTTTGCAAAAAGCTGGCAACCGACGCAACGTTGGACTAAATCCTATGCGTCTGCCCAGGCCGTCGGCCAATAGAAACCTGTATGGAAGGCCTTGCTTACAAGGGCCCGGGCTGCGGCGTGGTGGCCGCCGAGTCCAGCATGGATTTCTGCCAACAGTTTTCGTCCTTCCTCTTCGGAGATGCACCTTTGAAGGACTCCGGTAGTGCTTTTCTTATAAAGCTCTCTGTCGGTGTCAAAACCGGCGGATCTTGGGTAGGGGGTCCCGAACTGTGCGTCTAGGCGGATGGTAACAGGAGACAAGGGACACGATGTTTTACCCAGGTTCGGGCCCTCTTGATGGAGGTAAAACCCTACGTCCTGCTTGATTAATATTGATGATGTGTGTTACAAGAGTGGATCTACCACGAGATCAAAGAGGCTAAACCCTAGAAGCTAGCCTATGGTATGATTGTTGTTTTTTCTATGGTGCAAAACCCTCCGGTTTATATAGACACCGGATAGGGTTAGGGTTACACAGAGTCGGTTACAATGGTAGGAGATCTACATATCCGTATCGCCAAGCTTGCCTTCCATGCCAAGGAAAGTCCCATCCGGACACGGGACGAAGTCTTCAATCTTGTATCTTCATAGTCTTGGAGTCCGTCCGATGATGATAGTTCGGCTATCCGGACACCCCCTAGTCCGGAACTCCTCGGTAGTCCCTGAACCAGGCTTCAATGACGACCAGTCCGGTCGCATGTTGTCTTCGCATTGCAAGGCGGGTTCTTCCTCGAATAATTTAGAGAAGATTGTGAACACCAGGATAGTGTCCGCTCTGTAAAATAAATTCCACATACCACCGTAGAGAGAATAATATTACACAAGATCAATCTGGCGACGATTACGTGGCGTGACGTTGCACCACTACCAAGCCTTTACTCAAATTGTTTTATTGTTCCACTTCAGTAGCGTTTAGCGGCGGTTTCCTTGGCACGTCTTGTCGAGCAGAGATCGTGTTCCCCTTATTCCGGATTCCCATCAATACGGACATGGGTAACCCAACCGCACCATTGATTGTGACGCTTGGGGGATAAGCAAGTTTTACCAGGCCGGTGGGGACACATGTTTCTGTCCGCCCATATAAGGGGATAAAGATCCAACCCTTTTACCTGCGCCTTCTTCCTCCTTGGCTTATCCATCTCTACGAACTCGAGCTCCAGCGCCCAAGTCCGCACTTCTAACCTCAACCTTCTCCAACTATGTCCGGAGCGGGAGGCAAGTGGTTGGCCTCCTCCGTCACGGAGGGGCAGATCCAGAAGCTGCGTGACGCCGGATATTTGTCCAGCAACATCGCACATCGGCTCCCCGACGAGGGAGACTCATTCCCAACCCCAGGCCCCATGAGAGGGTAGTATTTCTTCCCCATTTCCTCCATGACCGGGCTTCCGCTTCATCCCTTTGTCCGGGGCTCATGTTCTACTACGGCCTAGATTTCCATGATCCGCCCCAATTTCATCCTCAATATCTCGGCATTTATCGTCAGGTGCGAGGCTTTCCTCTGCATCCAGCCCCACTTGACTTGTGGCTCAAGACCTTGATGTCAAGTCGAAGGTTGTGAAGGGCAGCTGCGGAGTGCGGAGGCGCGATGGTGGGCAGGATGTCCCACGTTACGTGGCTGGAGGGCACTTTCGTGGAAACCATCAAGGGGTGGCAATCGGGGTGGTTCTACATCACCGAGCCGCGTGACCCTGATTGGGCAGTGGCCCCCGAATTCAGATCTGGAATCCCTACATGGCTCACCTCCTGGAAAGAAAGTGGTCGGATTTGGGGATTCAAGGAGCTGACGGACTCGAGCCTGTACCCAAGCTGGTGGACAAGAAGCTCAAGCTTGTCAACATAGTCCAGGTCATGCTCATCCGCGGATTCTCCCGTGCGGTGACGGGCTTCAACATGTGGGAGTTTGATCCGGCGCAGCACTGGACCCTGGCGGGCTCTTGACACTACGCACGAAGATGTCCGGAAGGTGCTGTTCAAAGGCGCCGAAGCTCCCATGATCCGCCATCAAGATCGCGGATTCCGCCGCAGGCGCCCAGTGGCGAGGTAAGTGATTTCACCACTTGTTTTCTATAGTTTGGCTCTATGCGGGATATAAACTCCCTTTACCTTTAACAGGAATGGCTGGCGAAGGCCGAACGGATTACCTGTCCGGCTCCATTGCCAGAGGACCCAGCGGACGCCCGCCTAACGGGGCTGCTGGCTCCGGCACCCCACGTGGTGCCGGAGAAGAAGGCCAAGAAGACGACCATGGGGACTCGGAAGAGTTCCCGTTTTCAGGTGCTATCGAATGATGAATCCGAGGCCGACTCCTCCCATCAAGGTGAGGAGGAGAAGAAGAAAGCCTCTCCCCCAGCGGGGTGAGGGAAGAAAAGGAAGGCCTCCCCAACAAGGGAGGCCGAAGGGTCCAAGAAGGGAAAAAAATCTTCCCCCGGACTGCTCTGCCAACGCTAGTGACGACGACGAGGACTGGCCTCCAAGGGCCAAGCCCCTGGCGAGATCGTAAGTATCCGGACTCCCGAATAACTTCAAGGTTTTTTCTTTTCGCCACATAATGTCTTTCTAATGCCGCATACAACCCTGTAGTCCGCCCAAGGATGATCTTCCCGTTTCGTCGAGCGGGTCCCTGGATGCGTCGGATATGGATTCCCTTACGACTGCCTCCACCCCCCGTGTCGCGGACGAAGCCGAGGTAAGTTCCCAAGAAAGGACCCACCAGGAGGAGGAGGCCCCGAAGGTGTCACAGGACACCCTCCGGACTTTGCACGGACTCAGCCCGGAGGCCACGGTGGCTCCGAGTCCGTGGCGACACCCTTCGTAAGAAGGGCAAGACCGTGACGCCAGCTGCCTCCGTCCAACCGGAGGTGCTGGATAATTTGTTGGAGGCGCTCAACGGCGCCTCCATCGAAGAGGAACACCGCACTGTTATGAGTGCGGTGATTCAGAAGGTTCAGCTCGCCAAGAGCGGGCTGACCGAAGCTGTAGCAGCCTTCTAACGGGCTTTGAGGTAAGAATTTCAATATATATAAAATGGTACCGCATAGACGGTAGCCCCGATGCTCGGTTCGGTGTTGGAAAGAAAAGCGGTGAGGATCTTTAGAAAGATAAACGCAGGAGTCATAAAAATATGTCAATATGGGATTGCAGGTGTCTTTGCCGACCTCCGCCGACCGATCTGCTGGAGGTCAATACTTTGAAGGAAAACCTCGGCGGTCCGAGAACGAAGCTCGGCCATGCCAAGAAGTAGCTCGAGGAAAAGGAAGGTGAGTAATACCTTATGAAAATTGTACCTTATGAGAAAAGGATTTGGTTGCAAGAAAAATGACAAGGATAACGTGGGTATTGTAGGGGCCACTAACGAGGTGGCGACCACGAAGGAGGCGGTGGCATGCGCCGAACGCAATCTTGACATGAACGCACCGAGCGATAAAAGCAGGAGGCGCGGGTGGCGGAGGTACAGCAAGAGCTCCAAGATCTCGTGAAAAAACATGAGAGCTTGGAGCGTGACTCGAAGACTCGAGAGTCTGAGCTTGCAACGGCTCTTGAGAGTACCAAAGCCGTGAAGGCCGAAGCCTACAAGGCCCTCCAGGAGATTGAGGCGGTGAAGAAAATAGCAGCGGGTAAGGCATATTTCATGCAAAGTAAGCATTTGAGTGTTAATTACCTGTTGCTTACCCGAATTCGGAGCTCTCCAGGGTCATTCGCAGATCTTCCTCGCAGCGTGTCCGATGCTGCCGCATTCTACCGGGCCGAGGAGGGGAGCTCGACGGAGAAGGTCTTGGTCTCAAGATATCTTTGAGGCGGACATTCGGTGTTTTTAGCGACCAGTGAAGCAGCTGGTCGAGCTCCAAGGCGGCCGAACAGGCCATGAAGGGCCTCATAGTTTGGCTGTGGCCTAAGGAGGCCATGCCGGGAGCTACTTCGCCTGGTGCGGCGGGTGATGGATGCGTGCCGTGGGTAGAAGTCATCAAGCATTCCGCTTGTATTGAGGGTGCCCGTCGGGCCTTGCCAGCGCAAAGGTGCCTTTGGGGCAAGATGGATGCCCAGAGGCTTGTGACGGACCCGCCACCGGAGGGCAAGGAGCATCGCACGCCGAGATGTATTATAAGAGTGTCTTTGAAGGCGCCCGACTATTGCGGTGAGTGCTCCAAAGATGTAATATTTGAGTAGACTCGCATTTTGTTATCTGTGCGCTGAAAACTTAGTTCATATGCGCTAAGCAACGCTTGTTAATTTAAAATATTACCTTACGTGTGGATGTTTATCAAATCGAGAGATGGCAAGTCGTCGGCTTCAGCCCCCATGGCACGAGCTTTGGGGTGTTCGGGATAAACTTGAGCGCTCTTGTTCCCATTTTGGGTCCATCTAGGAGGCGCTCAACACAGCGAACAAGGCAACCGGACTTATAATGCTTGAACACTCTCACTTAGCCATAGAATTCTATAATTTTAAATTTAGTGAAGCCCCTAGTCTTCGGAAGGCGAATTTGGGCGCTATCACGCCTTGGCGGACAGTATCCGGCTCCTCGCTCTAAGCGGCATAAGTCTTTAAGGACTCGCTTAAAAACCTCTCGAACAGCGATCGGCTCTCGCCTCATCATGACGGTCAGTTTTAGCTTTCCATCGAGGCGTTAACCCAGCTCAAGCTGAGGCGGAATCGCGATGGTTCTCCCAAAGGCTACCTTAGCCGATATAATGGAGCGTAAGGTACCAAAACATGGGAGCCGGGCAAACCCAACTATTGACCCAAGACATGATTCGGAGCCGATGCATATAGTGTTATAAGTTCGGGGTGCTGCACTTGTGCAAGTGTTCGGACTCATCACACCATAATGCGGGAAACATAAGCCCCTGGTGTATATTAGCCGTACCAAAGTGTACGGATGCAACATGCCGTGAATGAACATGTGTATGAAAAAGAAATGCAATTATAAGCAAAAAAGGTGCTGCATTGTTTTATTCAATAAGTGCTGCTATGAATGTAGAACGATACAAATAGTGCGATAAGTAAGGTATGGGACTGTTAAACATGTCCCCCTCCAGGGGTAGGCTGCAGATTGGTGTATAAAAATGCTCGTAATGGAGACCACCTGTATATTCGTTGTAGCCTTTATCCTTCCCTAGCTGTTGCATCGTGAGTTCGGTAGGTCTGCTGCCAGACAGGGCTTCTGACAAACGGAGTCCTGTGGGTAAAAAGTAAAAGGTAAAAAATAAAAAGAAAAAGAAACGACACACTTGAGAGCCCCTGGTGTGGTTGAGCTGCAGTCTGGGTTTATCGTGGTCGTGCCCCTCTCCCCATGCCCATGGTATCTTGAGGCGTAATGGTGTACGCGAAGGACCTGCTGACGTTTCACGGGAGCTGGGGTTGGGGCCGCATGCTCTGGCGTGCTCGATGCGTGCCAGGTGGTCTTGTTGTAAGTTACTCCGGCGCACTTAGCTGTGTCGGCCGCTTAACGGCGGACTCAAGAATTGCCTTAAGAGGCTGCATTGCGCTTCGCGCGAGAGCGTGTATGTTCCTCCGTGCGGAGAGAACTTGATGTTTCCGTTGACCGTGATGACTCCTCGAGGGCTGGCATCTTGAGCTTGAGGTATGTGTAGTGCGGCACGCGTTGAACTTTGCAAACGCTGCACGTCCGAGCAAGGCATGATAGCTGCTGCGGAGCGGGACTATGTCGAAGATTAACTCCTCGCTCGGAAGTTATCCGGGATCCAAGACCACTTCGGTGTAATTGAGCCTGCACAATTGGCTTCTACACCTAGTATGACACCTTTAAAGGTCGTTTTGGTAGGTTTAATCCTTGAGGTGTCTATGCCCATTTTGCCCACTGTATCCTGGTAAAGCAGGTTCAGGCTGCTGCCGCCGTCCATCAGGACTCTGGTTAGGTGAAATCCATCAACGATTGGGTCTAAGACCAGTGCGGCGAATCCGCCGTGGCGGATGCTGGTGGGTTGGTCCCTTCGGTCGAAAGTGATCGGGCAGGAGGACCATGGATTGAACTTCGGGGCAACTGGCTCTATCGCGTAGACATCCGTGAGTGCCCGCTTCCGCTCCCTTTTGGGTATGTGCGTTGCGTATATCATGTTCACCGTCCGCACCTGTGGGGGGAAACCCTTCTGTCCTTTATTGTTTGGCAGTTGGGGCTCGTCCTCGTCATCGCTATGTAGCCCCTTGTCATTGTTTTCGGCAATTAACTTGCCTGCCTGCTTGAATACCCAACAGTCCCTGTTGGTGTGGTTAGCTGGCTTTTCGGGGGTGCCGTGTATCTGGCACAAGCGGTCGAGTATTCGGTCCAAATTGGACGGACCCGGAGTAGTTCTTTTGAATGGCTTTTTCCGCTGACCGGGTTTAGAGCCTCTGAATCCGGCATTGACTGCCGTATCCTCAATATTGTCGCCGTTAATGCGGCGTTTGTTTTTGTTACGACGCGGCCTGCCATTTCAGTCCTTGAAGTCCGGACTGCCAGAATTTTTGCTGAGGTTGTTGCTGCGTGCTAGCCAGCTGTCCTCACCCGCGCAGAAGCGGGTCATGAGTGATGTGAGGGCTGCCATGGATTTCGGCTTTTCCTGTCCTATGTGCCGGGCAAGCCACTCGTCGCTGATGTTATGCTTGAAGGCGCGAGGGCCTCCGATCCGGACGGTCGGCGATTTGGTTTTTCTTGGTTAAGAACCGTGTCGTAATTGTCCGCCGATTCGTATGGCTGCTGAATTATGTGGCTTAGGTCATCGGCGTCGGTGGTCGCACATAAGTGCCCCGGAAGTTATCGAGAATGCGGCTTCCAGGTCCTCCCAGCTCCCAATTGACTCTTTGGCAAGCTGTTGAGCCAATGCCGGGCTGGTCCTTTAAGCTTGAGGGGAGGTATTTGATGGCGTGAAGATCGTCACCGCGGGCCATGTGGATGTGAAGGAGATAGTCTTCGATCCAAACCGTGGGGTCTGTTGTGCCATCATAGGATTCAATATTGACGGGTTTAAACCCTTCGGGGATTTGATGATCCATTACTTCGTATGTGAAGCATAGTGGGTGTGCGACGCCTCTGTACTGGGCGATATCACGACGGAGCTCAAAAGAGCTTTGTCTGTTTTGTTCGGCCCGGCCGGACTTACTGTGTCTGGCGCGACGGTTGTCGTCACGTACCGTGGGGCGCGCACGCGATCCATAGATCGATCTTGATTGTCTTGCCTTGTCCTCCAATATATCTCGCAGGTACGGAGCGTTCCCCTGTGGCCGTGTGCTTTTTGAGCGATGCCGGGGTACGGTTGTAGTGAAGGGCCTAGAGGCCTCTCTGTCGCGACAACGGGGTGGTCGGTCGGCCGTATTGTCTCCTGGTGATGCGGGTTCGTAAGCCTCCTCCTCTAATCGGGGGAGCAGCTTGCGTTTAGGGTAGCTTTTGGAGGGGCGTTCGAGCTCATGCTCTTCGGCCGCGAGGACTTCAGTCCATCTGTCGGCTAGCAGACCCTGATCAGCTCTAAGCTGTTGCTGCTTTTTCTTGAGGCTGTTCGCCTTGGCCATAAGCCTGCGTCTGAAATGCTCTTGTTCGACAGGATCCTCAGGCACGACGAATTCATCGTCGTCGAGGCTTGCTTCGTCTCCGGAGGGAGGCATATAATCCTCTACCTCTTCTTCTGCCGCTCTCTCGTGAGGGCTGGCGCTCTCCTCCTCCCGCGCCGAGTCCTGCTGGAGGGGGTTTTCTTCGGCACTGTCCGGGGTGTTATTATCTCCGTGCGGAATCACCGCTTTTGCTGTGGCGGGATTTAGAGCGGCGCTTGGCGACGTCGGCGCTTCGGTTGCTTCTTGGAGGGGTCATCCTCCGTTGTTCCATCGCCGTTCCCATCTTTTGGGATGTCCACCATGTATATGTCGTATGACGAGGTGGCCTTCCAGTGCCCTGTAGGCGCTGGGTCTTGATCGTCTCCGGCATCGTCGTCCATACCGTCGATGTCTTCGGAGCCGAATTCTAGCATGTCGGTTAAATCATCGACAGTGGCTACAAAGTGGGTGGTGGTTGGGCGTTGAATTTCTTCGTCATCCGCATCCCAACCTTCCTGGCCGTAATCCGGCCAGGGCTCTCCGGATAAAGAGAGAGACTTTAGTGAATTCAGGATGTCGCCAAAGGGCGAGTGCTGAAAGATGTCCGCGGCAGTGAACTCCATGACGGGCGCCCAATCGGATTTGATTGGCAGGGGCGCTGGGGGTTCGGAGTCCGGAGAGGAGTCCGGCACCCTGGAGTCGAGGTCTTCGCAAAGGACGGGGATAGAGTTCGGCTCAATCGCCGTAGAGATCATAGCCCCCGAGGCGGTGTCCAACCACTCGTCCTCGATCGGGGAATCCGGCCCCGGACTAAGGGTCGGAGCGGATGTTGGTGCGACCTCGAGGCTTTGTTCGGCTGCAGAGCTAGATCATGCCCATCGAGACAAGTGTGGCGCGCTTATTGCGGCTCGAATCCGTCAAGATCAAGTCTCCGCGGATATCGGCCGTATAGTTCAAACTTCCAAATCTGACCTGATGGCCAGGGGCGTAGCTTTCGATCTGCTCCAGATGGCCAAGCGAATTGGCCCGCAGTGCAAAGCCGCCGAATACGAAGATCTGCCCGGGGAGAAAAGTCTCTGCGTCGTTGTTGATGATCAAAGGAGCCATCTGTTCGCACACCAACACGTCACCGTGTACCTCCGACGCCGAGGGTGATGCACCGCAGGTCGCGCCGAAGGAGACCTGTCCGGAAGCGCGGTACGCAAGCAATCCGGCAGGCGCTTTTGAGCACCCGAAACCCCACGCGCCCGGGAGGGACCCCGTCTGGATGCGCGGCGGCTATGGGCTGCCCTAGGTCGGTTCGCCCGCCCCTAGAGCCTCGAGGATCGCTGCCCTTCAACACGAAGAACGAACGAAGAACGAGAGAGAAAGAACAAGGGAGGGATGTAAAACTAGGGTAAAAAGTAGATTGATTGTTCGATTGTGTGTTGTTATTCAATCGGCCGTCACCCCTTGGGTATATAAGAGGCGGCTGGACTTCCCGTGCAAGGAAAAGGCTTGGATTCACGTCCAAAACCCTATTCAAATTCGGATCGACTTTGTCCGAACTTTCCAAAACTGCTCGGTTTAAACTGGCTGCACCTTGCGGGTCTTTTTTGTGGTGGTAAACGATCTCGGATCGAAACGAGCCCAAAAGCAATCTTGACCGTTTCGACGAGACGAACAACTTTTATGTTGAACGTTTTCCGATTCGAGGCCATCTTCTGGGGCAAAACACTCACGCATTACGTCAGACACTTGCCAAGACATGTCTGGTCTCCCGCGTCATATTTCGCCTCTTGACAGGGCTGCATTCAGATACCTCTAACTTTTGCATACGAATTCGGATTGAGATGATTTTTATATAAAAATCGACCGATTTGACGAGACGAAGACAATTCATGTAGAGCATTCCTTCATCCGAGGTTTTCCTGGAGGCTTAATTGACCAAAAAGCACTCAGAACACCTAAACATGACAATCTGAGTGTAGTTTTGGTCTTTGATATGATGCCGAATAATTATGGTCCAAACATTAAAGTTGTTCCATTCGGTGATGTGAAACTTTTCATGCTGAAAACCCTTTCACTCTGTATCTTGCCAAAATCAGGCGTCAACACATGCCCCCCTGTTTTTCGGCAAATCTAGCGCGCCGAAAAATAACTTGCAAAACGTTTGTCTAAGGACGATGTCAACACTCCATCGGCCATTTA
Organism: Aegilops longissima; assembly: GCA_021605205.1. Classification (NCBI taxonomy): domain Eukaryota; kingdom Viridiplantae; phylum Streptophyta; class Magnoliopsida; order Poales; family Poaceae; genus Aegilops; species Aegilops longissima. The sequence goes on along the minus strand of CM038677.1, from coordinate 170,187,266 downwards.
TATGCGTTTAGGGCGATAATCTCTATATCGGCCATGTTTATGCTTAGGGAGATAACTTTATATCGGCCATGTTTATGCTTAGGGCAATAACTTTATATCGGCCATTGATTTTAACTTCTGGTTCACATCATACCTTGTAACCAATTACCACCAATTGGTTTTAAAGAGATGGGAATGAACCCGTTCCTTGTAGCACTAAGGAAATCAAACTCCGAGAGGTCACGCCCTGTTAAGCAAGTAACATCGGGATGATTCCAATCCACCGATGCATCAGCCAAAGCAACACAAGTTTAATTATCCGCGTGAATGATTTCTACCTCATCATCGATCCATTGTATTAAAATTGATGCATGGTAGATGGCACACATTGGTTAGCATGAACCCAATCACGACCTAATATAACATTATAGTTACCTTGCACCTCGGCGATGAAGAATGTGGTGGCCAAAGTTTTGCTTCCCACGGTGAGTTCCATGCACATCACACCTTTGGCCTCTGTCTTTTCTTTACCCTCGAATCCATTAAGTACCATATTGATCTTCATCAATGCATCATCATCTAACCCCAACTTTTGAAGATCGAGTAGGGCATAAGATTTATCACAGCACCACCATCAACGAGCATCCTAGCAACCGCGATCCGTTAATATGACCTTTGAGGTACAATGGCTTCAAGTGTTTCACGGTTCTCTTGGCTTCTAAAATAGCATTCTTAGGACCAAAATTCAGCTGGGCTACCTCCCTTCTTCACCTATAGCTCAAACTCGGCAGGTAAGTAATATACCATATTAATATCCATACCTTCCCGAACCGGCGATATTCATAATCCACCATCTCATCTTCGTCTCCCAATGTGAATATTGGGCTCAAAGATTCCTCAATTGAAGGGATGTTTCAGGTGGAGTGGACGATGTAATAGGGGTTGCATCATCCTCTTTTGGTGGTGAATCTGTTGTTGTAGCTAATGTAGAAGCATCTGCGTTTTTTTTTCTTTAGGCCTCCACACTTGTTTTGTGAGTGCCATGGGTCAATTTCACTTAACAATTCGTCCCTTTGCCTCTCCTCGTTGTGCTCTACCTTCTCGTGGTTCCTCATGCGTTGTAATCTCCTTTTCATGGTCTTGGTTAAACCGGGAGGACACCACTTAGGTTGAGTATATTTGGGATCCCTTGGTTTGGCCTTGCTTGTGCTCGCCTCATGATCACTAAGCATGGAACCCTGCTGAAAAATAACAATATCACCATTAGAAGTAGCCAGATTACCAACAACCGGCTTTTTGATCTCCTTTTGCTTGTCGATTCTGAAATTTCCGCACTAGATGACTTAAGACATACACTTTTTATTAGCCTTACTTGGAGAAATTTTTGTTGGCCGATTAGCACCATATCTCAAACGGCCTTGTGTGGGATAATAAAGCCTCTCACGAGCAGGCCTTCTAGGTGCTGCCCACCCCATATGGAAAGCATAAGGAGCCATTGGGGGCTGCCTCCATCCTCCACCGAAGCCTCTCATGTAATATGGCGCATAGGAGGGTTGTGACATCCATGGTGTCGGTGCCCCTGACTCATATAGCCTTGCATATCGTTGAAACTCTTGCTCCGGAGGCAATCTCGAACGCTTTGAATGTGATGGCCGATTAGAGCTAGAACCGGCCGCTTGACTTGCATATTTGGATAGCAACATATCAAAAGTTGGCTTGATTCTTTTGTTCTTAGTTTCATTCTTTTTCCACTTGCCAACTTCTGAATTCTTGGGCTTGATCAATTCAACATGAGCATCCTCTTGTACTTGCGGTTGCCCCCCGAGTGTGGCATTTTTTATAGTGATCTTCAACACTTCCTTGCCATCTGGTTGCTTCTCAAGCACAATCTTTCTTCCCAAGACCTTGTCGCCCTCCTTTCTATTCCTGGGTTCACCAATAACAACATTATCTTTATTAGCAGATTCGGCTATGCTAGGCCGAATCAACATTTTCTTTCCCTCCAAGTCCATGGTGTTTATCGGGAAGGGCTGTTTATCAACTTGCATCTCAGCAAAATTCAATCGTCCGTCATTAATGGCCGATTGTATCTGTCGTCGGAAAACATTGCAATCGTTAGTAGCATGAGAAAATGAATTATGGTACTTGCAATAAGCACGCCGCTTCAGCTCCTCAAACGGCGGTATGGTGTGTGATATTCTAATCATCTTATCTTGCAAGAGTGCATCAAATATTTTATCACACTTTTATATATCAAAAGTAAACCTCATCTCTCATCACGATTCTTCCGAATCGGCTTAAGAGCATTGCACATATAGGGTTTGGCCTTTGAGGACCAAACAAATTCAGTAATATAGACATCAACCTCATCGTCCAATTATCATCATTGTGTTCAACCATATGCATTCTAGGACGATCGGTTGTAGACCTATGGACCTCTTTACTTGACTCTCTTGGGCCAAAGCTTTTTGTAAGACTTGATTAATGCTCAAAACTCATAACTTTCTAGCTTCTCTTTAATGTGAGTTTTCAAACCATTAAGAACAAGATCTGCCAAGTCTCTCTTAGTTATCACTAAGCTATAACATCGGTTTTTTATATCTCTAAATCTCTTGACATAATCGGTGACCGATTCATCATGTTTCTGCCTAATCGATGTAAGATGTGACAACTTCAGCTCATTATCGCCGCTATAAAAATGATCATGAAACTTTTGCTCTAATTGCGACCATAAGAGAATTGAGCCATGTGGTAAAGCAGCAAACCATGAAAATGCGGTGCCGATTAAAGACAAGGAAATAAACGACTTTCAACTCTTCTATGGAACCTGCTTCACCCAGCTGTGCTAGATATCGACTCACATGCTCCCAAGTTGTTTTCGCACCCTCAACACTAAATTTAACAAAATCAGGAACCTTATAACCTTGAGGGTAAGAAATTGCATCAAGTGTTCAGGATAAGGCTTTTGATACACACGACTCTTTACTTTCGGCTCGTTTCGAAAGTTTCTTGAAACATCTTATGCAAATCCTCCTTAATTTAGCTAAAATTGGATCCGAGGTAGATGAAGATGTTTGTGGCAATGACATAGGAGCAACCTGAGTACTAGCTATTGGTGCAACTTGTGGGATGGGCGCCGAACCATAATTCGGCGGAAGACCAAACATACTTGCGCCTATGGGTGGTGTGACAAAATGATTCGGCGTTGACGCCGAATTGGGCACACTCATTATAGGATTAGGGTATGTAGGTGTAGTCACAAGCTGGTTGGTTTGACTAGGGTAGAAATTCAACGGCATACTATATTGTTGTTGTATAGGAGGTGCCGATGAAGTAGGTAAAGTTGGACTAGCGTTTTCAGATACACCAACAGTACCACTAGATGACGGAGGCATATTTTTCTGAGCATTAGCACTAGCCACAAAAGAATTGTATGCCATCACATTACCCTTACTAACAAGACTTTCAATCACAGCCACTTGCTCTGGAGAAAAAACTTTACTCATAGTGATTACATCGTGTTCGTCGATGAGGGGAGGAAAATTGACGTTTCCAACCGGAGTGATGTTGCCTTGATGGTCCTTCTTGAAACTTGAAAGAAACGCTTCCAAATCCTCCTCCTCGCGCTTCTTCTTGAGCGCCTCAAAAGCCTCTTCACGCTGCTTCTTGTGCGCTTCGTAGGCTTGGCGATGTTCATCCGATAGCTCATCAAGACCGGGCTTAATGATGTTATCGGTGTCAACTTCTGAGGGCTTGGGGAGATTAGACATGGTTGATGATGATTCTTGATATTTCTTCCCCAGCGGAGTCGCCAAAAAGTGTGCTCGCACACGAACACGTCACCGTGTACCTCCGACGCCGAGGGTGATGCACCGCAGCTCGCGCCGAAGGAGACCCGTCCGGAAGCGCGGTACGCAAGCAATCCGGCGGGCGCTTTTGAGCACCCGAAACCCCACGCGCCCGGGAGGGACCCCGTCTGGATGCGCGGTGGCTATGGGCTGCCCTAGGTCGGTTCGCCCGCCCCTAGAGCCTCGAGGATCGCTGCCCTTCAACACGAAGAACGAACGAAGAACGAGAGAGAAAGAACAAGGGAGGGATGTAAAACTAGGGTAAAAAGTAGATTGATTGTTCGATTGTGTGTTGTTATTCAATCGGCCTTCACCCCTTGGGTATATAAGAGGCGGCTGGACTTCCCGTGCAAGGAAAAGGCTTGGATTCACGTCCAAAACCCTAGTCAAATTCGGATCGACTTTGTCCGAACTTTCCAAAACTGCTCGGTTTAAACTGGCTGCACCTTGCGTGTCTTTTTTGTGGTGGTAAACGATCTCGGATGGAAACGAGCCCAAAAGCAATCTTGACCGTTTCGACGATACGAACAACTTTTATGTTGAACGTTTTCCGATTCGAGGCCATCTTCTGGGGCAAAACACTCACGCATTACGTCAGACACTTGCCAAGACATGTGTGGTCTCCCGCGTCATATTTCGCCTCTTGACAGGGCTGCATTCAGATAGCTCTAACTTTTGCATACGAACTCGGATTGAGATGATTTTTATATAAAAATCGACCGATTTGACGAGACGAAGACAATTAATGTAGAGCATTCCTTCATCCGAGATTGTCCTGGAGGCTTAATTAACCAAAAAGCACTCAGAACACCTAAACATGACAATCTGAGTGTAGTTTTGGGCTTTGATATGATGCCGAATAATTATGGTCCAAACATTAAAGTTGTTCCATTCGGTGATGTGAAAATTTTCATGCTGAAAACCCTTTCACTCTGTATCTTGCCAAAATCAGGCGTCAACACCATCGGGCCTATCGGTGACGACACAGAGGAACTCTCAATGAAAGCACCAATGTCGATGTCAAAACCGGCGGATCTCGGGTAGGGGGTCCCGAACTGTGCGTCTAGGCGGATGGTAACAGGAGACAAGGGACACGATGTTTTACCCAGGTTCGGGCCCTCTTGATGGAGGTAAAACCCTACGTCCTGCTTGATTAATATTGATGATGTGTGTTACAAGAGTGGATCTACCACGAGATCAAAGAGGCTAAACCCTAGAAGCTAGCCTATGGTATGATTGTTGTTTTTTCTACAGACTAAAACCCTTCGGTTTATATAGACACCGGATAGGGTTAGGGTTACACAGAGTCAGTTACAATGGTAGGAGATCTACATATCCGTATCGCCAAGCTTGCCTTCCACGTCAAGGAAATTCCCATCCGGACACGGGACGAAGTCTTCAATCTTGTATCTTCATAGTCTTGGAGTCCGGCCGATGATGATAGTTCGGCTATCCGGACACCCCCTAGTCCGGAACTCCCTCACTCTCCCTCGTGGATCTTGTAGGCTTTAGATCGCCGCACTATGCAGCGTGCCTCATTTTGGTTCTTGGGAAGTTCCTGCCTGGTTAGGTAGGCCAGGAATGGTTCTGTCCACGGGGCGATGATGGCCATTATCACGTGGGCTGAAGGTGTTATTTCGGTGGCAGAGCCTCCGATTGTGTCAGGGTGTTCGGTATCTGGTGTTGTGGCCGGGTCCGGACTGTTGTTACCGGTATCCCCTTCCCATACTACGAATGGCTTAAACAACCTTTCCAAGAAGATGTTAGGTGGGACAGGGTCGCGCTTAGCGCCGATACGGGCGAGGATATCCGCTGTCTGATTGTTTTCCCAAGCCACATGGTGGAATTCAAGCCCCTCGAACCGAGCTGACATTTTGAGGACGGTGTTGCGATAAGCCGCCATTTTCGGATCCTTGGCATCAAAGTCTCCATTTATTTGGGATATTGCAAGGTTTGAGTCCCCGCTCATCTCTAGGCGTGGAATGCCCATGGAAACTGCCATCCGAAGACCATGTAAAAGGGCCTCGTATTTGGCTGCGTTGTTGGAGTCTGTGTATAGTATTTGGAGTACATATTGGACTGTATCTCCGGTGGGGGACATCAGGACGACGCCAGCCCCCAGACCAGCCAACATTTTAGAGCCGTTGAAGTGCATGATCCAATTGGAGTATGCGCCGCACTCTTTAGGGAGTTCGACCTCTGTCCATTCGGCGACAAAATCGGCCAGTACTTGCGACTTAATGGCTCGCCGAGGTCTATATGTTATGTCGAACGGGAGGAGCTCGATGGCCCATTTGGCAATCTGGCCCGTGGCATCGCAGTTGTTTATTATGTCATTGAGTGGTACTTCCGAGGCCACCGTGATTGAACACTCTTGAAAGTAGTGTCGTATTTTCCGGGATGCCATAAATACCGCGTATGCTATCTTTTGATAATGTGGGTACCGTGATTTGCATGGAATGAGGACAGTGGATACATAGTATACCGGTTTTTGAAGTGGGAACTTATGTCCGTCCGTCTCTCGTTCGACGAGGAGCAGTGCGCTTACAACTTGGTGGGTTGCCGCTATATATAACAGCATTGGTTCGCCGACATTTGGCGCGGCCAAGATTGGGTTGGTGGCCAAGATGGCTTTTATTTCTTCCAATCCAGCCGTGGCCGCGTCCGTCCACTCGAAGTGTTCGGTGCGCCGAAGAAGGTGATAAAGGGGTAATGCTTTTTCTCCTAATCGGGAGATAAAGCGGCTTAAGGCCGTGACGCATCTAGTTAGCTTCTGGATTTTCTTGAGGTCAGTTGGGATAGCCAACTGCGACAGAGCTCAGATTTTAGCTGGATTTGCTTTAGTTCCCCTACTGGAGACGATGAAGCCCAGGAGCTTTCCGGCGGGCACGCCGAAAACGCATTTTTCTGGATTGAGCTTAATGTCGTATGTTCGAAGATTGTCGAACGTGAGCCTCAAGTCGTCTATTAAGGAGTCGACATGTCCGGTTTTAACGACCACATCATCTACATATGCCTCCACTATTTTGCCGATCTGCTTTTCCAGACATGTCTGAATCATGCGTTGATATGTTGCGTCGGCGTTTTTGAGCCCGAAGGGCATAGTGTTAAAACAGAAAGGGCTGTATGGAGTGATAAATGCCGTTGCGGCTTGATCGGACTCCGCCATCTTAATTTGGTGGTAACCGGAGTATGCGTCGAGGAAGCACAATGAGTCCTGTCCTGCGGTAGCGTCGATAATTTGATCGATGCGAGGGAGGGGGAAGGGATCCTTTGGGCAAGCCTTATTAAGGTCCGTGAAGTCGACGCATAGGCGCCAGGATTTGTCCTTCTTTGGTACCATCACCAGGTTTGCTAGCCAATCCGGATGTTTTATTTCTCTAATGAATCCGACCTCCAGTAGCTTGGCTAGCTCCTCTCCCATGGCCCGTCGCTTTGAATCCCTTTAGAATGTTAAGGCATACTCGGCCAGCCTGCGTGGGATTCCTGGCATGTCTGAAGGATGCAGGCGAATATGTCCCAATTTTCGCAGAACTCCCGTGAGTCGCGGCGCTCTGATGGGGTTTAACTGTGCCCCGATGGATGTTGTTTTTGTAGGGTCCGTTGGGTGGACTTGGAATTTGATTATTTCATCCGCTGGTTTAAAAGAGGTGGACTTGGATCTTTTGTCTAGTATCACGTCATCCCTTTCCTTTGTGGGCGCAGTGTGATTAACTCCTCCGCCGCGAGGGCTTGGATAACGCCGAGGGCCAAAGTGCAACTGTTTTTTGTTTTTCGTGGAGTGCTGTGTCCGGATCACTAGCTAGAGTGATGATTCCATTGGGCCCGGCATTTTGAGCTTCATGTACCCGTAATGGGGTATAGCTTGAAGATCGTGAATGCCTCCCGCCCAAGAAGGGCGTGGTATCCGCCATGAACGGGCCACTTGGAATGTTATTTCTTCGACCTGTAATTCTCCGTCGCACAAGATACCACATCTAGTGTGATTTTCCCAATAAGAACATGCCCCCGACCGGGATGATTCCTCCAAGGTCGTGGCTGCTTTGCTCAATGCGATTTCTGTCTATTTCCATTTTCTGAAGGGTCTCCTCGTAAATGAGGTTTAATCCGCCGCCGCCGTCCATGAGCACTTTAGTAAGCCGAAAGCCGTCCACAATTGGACTGAGGACCAAGGCGGCTGGTGCTCGAGCTGTTCGGAATTTAGGTTCGTCACTGGCATTGAAGGTGATAGCCGTGTCGCTCCATGGATTTATTGCTGCCATGTGGCAGACTTCGGCAAGGCTGCGGAGTGCTCGTTTACGCCTATTATTTGAGGCGAAGGTCTCGAAGACTGTCAATATTGTATTTGTTATTCACGGGATGGTGCTCTGCGGTGTTTTGAATGAGGAGATCCTCACCGCTCTTGGCCACCTGTCGGAGTACCCAACATGCTCTAAGGCTGTGTGTTGGTATGATATCCGCTGTACTGTGAATTTTGCAGGGCCCGTTAAGCCATCCCTCCAATATAGTTCCACGCCCTGTAGTGGGCTTTTGCTTCTTTGTAATTGTGTTGGGCGACTTATGAGAGTGTACCCTTTTAATTCGGACTGGGGGCTTTGTCAAAGCCGGTTTATCCCAAAATTTTGTTTGGGTTTTCCAGGTGCTTTCCATCGCACAGAACTTCCGTACTATGGCCGCCAAGTCTGCGAAGCGTTCTATATCACGGCGACTTATGGCGTTGAGGATTCCCTTGTCCGTGCAATTATTGCAAAATAATGAAATTGCGTTTTCCTCGTGACAGTCCTTGACCTTGTTCATTACAAGGAGGAATCTGGCCCAATAGTGATGTACTGTCTCCTGGGGATCTTGCCTAATGTGGGAAAGATCACTTATATCTGGGTGGGTGGATGGTTTTAAGTTCGAACCCTGACTCGATCTGAGACCCAGGGGCAGAGGAGTTTCCAATCTTGGAAGTTCGGGCTCCGGGATGCCGCCCAGTAGGTCTGGCCCGCTGCCTGATTCTAGGTTCAGGGTTTGGGCGATGTCCTCCCGTTGACGGGTATCCGGCTCGGAGAGCTCGGGAATCCAGACATAGTTTGTCCTCAAGATAGAGGAAGAATCGCCGCATTGTTCCTCCACCACCACTATCTGATGGGTGACCGACGGAGAGTTAATCTCCCTTTGGTCGGGTTTAAGCCCAATCTGATCATAGTGCGTAGCGACTCCCAAAGCGGCGATGTGATCCAAGAGCTCGTTTAGACAAGAGAGCTCCATTGGATTCATCTGCTCGGCAAGTTCCGAGCCGACGTGGAGGCTGTTTTCGATGACCTGAGAAGTCATCGCCGGCGCAACAGCCGTACGGGCAGTCATGACGAAACCGCCTAGTCGGAGAGTTTGGCCTATAGCCAGGGCTCCCTAGAGGTGATGTTGTCCCTGACAACGAGACGAGCCATCCTTCCTTACGATGACGGCATAGTGGAACTCTCAATGAAAGCACCAATGTCGGTGTCAAAACCGGTAGATCTTGGGTAGGGGGTCCCGAACTGTGCGTCTAAGGCGGATGGTAACAGGAGGCGGGGAACACGATGTTTACCCAGGTTCGGGCCCTCTCGATGGAGGTAATACCCTACTTCCTGCTTGATTTATCTTGATGAATATGAGTATTACAAGAGTTGATCTACCACGAGATCGTAGAGGCTAAACCCTAGAAGCTAGCCTATGGTATGATTGTTGTTGTCCTACGGACTAAACCCTCCGGTTTATATAGACACCGGAGGGGGCTAGGGTTACACAGAGTCGGTTACAAGGGAGGAGATCTACATATCCGTATTGCCAAGCTTGCCTTCCACGCCAAGGAGAGTCCCATCCGGACACGGGACGAAGTCTTCAATCTTGTATCTTCATAGTACAACAGTCCGGCCAAAGGATATAGTCCGGCTGTCCGGAGACCCCCTAATCCAGGAGTCCCTCACCCGCGTCGCTCAGACATGTCCTGTCGGCGGGCCTCCCCATCGTTCTCCGTCACCCGCCGGCAACGCCGCCACCGGCCCGGCGGGGAATGAGCAACAAGCATCCTCGCTGCACCCCTCAGTGCGGCGGGACGGCTGCACTGTGTGACACCCCAAAATTTTGACCTTGTTTTATTAATTAAAGTTATGCCAGGAAATTAAAACTTTTATTTTCTGGGCTCCTTTTGATTTTTTTGAACTTTTCTTTTCTCTCTTGTTATTATGGAGTTTTCCCCCCAAAAGAAAACTTTTCAAATATGTTATTGGACTTTTTTAACCTCTCAAGAAAATTTATCTTTTATTAGTAGAGCTAATTACATAATTAAATTTTTGCTTGATCTTTATTTCCTTGAAAAATGGTTTTTCCAAGGTTATATGGCCATATTTGAACTACAACCATTTGATAAATTCACTTAAAATTCCAACCAAAATTTGGAGATGTCATGTGATGTTTTTAAATCACTTTTATGCAAAAATATATTTTATTCATGAAATATTTTGAGCTCTACACCCAATTTTCTTCTCTGGTCCAGTGGGCAATTTTGCACTACAACTCATTTAAATATTTCTTTCTAGTCTCCACCAAAATGATGGGATGCTGGTAGTAGCATATGATTCAATTTTATGCAAAAACCCTGTGATGTTATTTGAAAATTTTGAGTGAATCAACCTCATCTTCATTCTGGTCCAACATGATGGTTTGTACAGCAGCCATATTCTTGCTTGCTCTTTGGCCCTTGATTCTTTCCCCTGCTTGTAGACCACCCTACAAAACCCCTAAGTCCAGGAGCATGCAACCTTTGGAATATTTTTGGTCCATGAAACATTGCCATTTGCTTTCTGTCCAGATTTGAAGTTTTGCAAAACTTGCACTAGCAAGTTTGTGCTTTGGACAAACTAACCTCACCACCCTCTTGTGCATCTAAAGAGACTAGGATCTGGAAGATTTGACCACTCCAAGAAATGCCTAAGTGCCCTTGGCATTTTGTCAAACACCTTATGGGCATGATCTGTTTTGAGATGAGTTTTTGTTTGCACTGTGAAGTTAATCCTTTGACCAGGCCAGCTTGTCCAATGGTTTTGCCCTAGCCTATAACCCCACCCTGCTAACCCTCTTGTGGTTTAGAGCCCCCTAGCATGCCTTGGCTTTCTATCGAGCACGTTCCGTGCGTGCTCTGGACACGCCCAGAGCGCGAGCGGAGCACGCGTTTTGCACATGCCAAGACCGAGCCACCGCGTCTCGCCCCGCACTCACTCCGGTTCGTGGCCGACCGCAGCCAGCACGCCACGTCCCCTGCTGCTCCCCACGAGCACCACAGCCCTCGCCACGTCTCCGGCAGGCCAACAGCTAGCCGCCAATGCCGCCCGACAGCCCCTACAATGGCCAGCGCCGCCGAGCACGCCGCCGCCACCGCCCTTGAGCAGTACCCACTGTCCGCTAGCTCCTGCCGCCATCCCCAGCCTCGCCACGATGCCCTGCAGCTACAGAATGTCGGTCGCCGACGAGCTCATCCACTGCCGCCGCGAACCGACGTGGGAGCGCTATAAAAGGAAGCTCCTCGAGCCCTCCGAGCACGGAAGCAGCCCCAAAATCACCCCTCGCTTCCCGTGGCAGCCGGTCGACCCGGGAGGTTTTCTTCCCGCCTCCGCAACTCCTACGCCGCCACAGCCCCGCCATTCCGGCGCCACCAGGACCTCCCTCTCCACTCTCTCCACCGTAAGCTCTCTTCCTCCCGTGAACCTTTCCCCGCTCGATTTTGATCGGGAACCACCGCAGCCCCAAAACCACTTTGCTCTCGAGGTCTCCTCCGCCTCAAGCTCACCGTCGGCGACTCCTCCACCCCGCCGACCCAACGACCACCGGAGGACCGCCCTGGTCTTATGGATCCATCCCGACCTCTCTGGAGCCCGCGGGAGCAGCCATTCGCGGCGTTGATCGCGTCGCCTCGCCGCCGTTCGGGCAGAGAAGAGGAGGGAGAGATGGACTGGTCAAACCTGACCAGTGGGCCCCCTGGACCCACTGTCAGTGACCCCGCCCCTGTCCATGTGGGTTAAGTGGAAGCGTATCTCCAGAGTACGTCTTCGACGTGTTCATATTCGAACCGTTTTCTTTTTCTATTTTTATTTTAAATAACAGACTATTGACTAAACTTTGACTGGCTGTATCTTTTTAAATAAAACTCGAAATGAGTTGATTCTTTTTCCTACATCTCTCAAATTCTGTCTAGTTTATTTTAAGATTTATTTGAAAAAATTTCAAACAACTATTTGTGCTGTTTTGAATTTGTGTGTTAATTCCAATATTTTCAAAATAGGATTTGTTGGAGAGAGGAGAAAACTTTCAAAAGTTTTGGGGAGCACCCCACCTCTCCACACCTTGAAGGCAAGCATCCTGAACCATGGTATAATATCTTTGGTGTGTTAGTTGACGCGGTTATAACACCACCTTGCATCGGAAAAGCTCGTTATTTTATGTGGTGATGTGATCTTTTGCATGAATGCATATTGGTGATTTTTCCTTGCTGTTGGAAATGAATATACTTGTGATGGTAATGTAACACCCCGGATACAACTTTCCATATTCGTAACTCCGACTCTTGCCTTTTCCGGAGATGCGATATGATTTTTCCTTCGTGGTTGGGTTTTTGTCTGTTGTTTTGCATTTTGTTCTTGTTATGCATCTAGTCTCATGGCATCATCTGCATTTCATCTGCATGTTTTTCAAAACTTGCATCCGTTCGGGTTCCGCCGTTTCTCTCCGTTGTCCGTTCCGAGTCCGGATACACTCGCACGCGCCCGCGGCACCTCCGAAATAGTATTTTATTAATGGCATAATAATGTTCTCGGAATGGGTTGCAACTTGTCGTGCGGTCTTATTATAGTGTAGACAGGCCGCCTGCCAAGTTTAAATCGATTCGAGTTCGTTTCACTGCCCAACCGCTATATTTATAACCGGATATAGTCGGTATATTCGCCGGATGTTTCGGTCTCAAATCGTGCGGGCTGCATTTCTCCTCTCACTCCTATCAGTCCAGACCCTCTCGTCACAGCCCACCCGCAGCTCACCTAAAACCCCCCTCTTTTCCTGATCGTCGGATCGCGATCGGAGGCTCCGAAACCCCTCAAAAACTCCCCAAACCCTAATCCCTAGGCCTCCCTGCTATAAATAGCAGCCCCCCCTTGCCATTTTTGTCACCCCAACCTCCCTCCTTGATTTCCGCGCCTCCCCAATCATCAGCCAGCCGCCTCCCACCTCCTCTCCTCCATTTCGCGCCTCTCCAGCCCCCTGCCTCGCCACTTGGCGCCCGCCGCCCCGCCTCCCGGACCAATCCGGGCGCGCCACGCCACCCAGGCGCTGTTCCTCCACTCACGCGCCTCCTCGCTTCTTCCCTGCGGCCCTGCCAGCCATCATCGCGCCACGAACCCGCCTGGCCGCGACTGGCCCGACCCGAGCGCCCAGCGCCTTGCCTCCTTGCCCGCTCCAACCCGCCACGGAGCCTCGCTGCTCCAGCGTCGCAGCCGGAGCCCGCCACGACCTTCCAGCCGGACCTCGCCCTCGCGCCTGCTCCTTCCTCCTTCCTCTCTTTCTCCCTACCTCACGTTTTCTCTTCTCCTCAGAACCGCTGCCGCCGCTTGTCATTGCCGCTGCCGTCGCCGTCGCTGAGTTCGTCGCCGACCTCCTCGCCCCTCCTCGGCCTCGTCCCCGCCGGATCCGGATCCCCGAGGCCGGATCTGCCTGCTCCGACATCGGGGCCTCGCGGACCACCCCCCTGCCGTCCCGTTGAGGATCGCCGCGCCCTCTGCACTCCTGCCCAGGCGCTGAGCAGGGCGACGACCGGCCTCCCCTCCGCGTGGGCCATGGCCCAGCTGCAGCCCAGCCGCCGGCCTCCAAGGCCCAGCCCGCCGGCCTCGTCCGACCCGGCCTGCTAAGGCCCATGGGTGAGCGCCCCTCCAGCCCCTCCCCTGTGCACTGCTGGCCCAGCCAGATTCGCCCATGTTGTTTTTTTTCATACGCTTAATTTAGCTAATTTCCGTGGATTCTGATTCTGTAAAAGTCCCTAGAGTTCATGCATTTAATAACTCATCACCGTGCATCGGATTAAAATGGTTTAAACATGTAAATTGCTTAGAATTTCGTGTAGATTAATTATATGCCATTTTCATCTATGTTAAAAAATGTTTAAATTGATGTTTGCATTAATTTGCTAATATGCCATGCTAAAATGCTTTAATTCATAACTAAATAACCGTAACTTCGAATTAAATGTTCTTTATATGTAAATGGGGTGGAAAATGCCTAGATTAACATGGTCCACTTTATGTTGCTGTTTAACAACTCTAAAATTGTGTTTAGGGCAGAACAGTACCGAATCTAAAATATTGCACATGAGGTTTTTCCGGGCTTGTTGTTCGTTGTTTCCGGCCTCATTTAAACTTGCCTAGTTAGGTAGTTTTGTTGTGCTTCACCCCCTTGCCATGTTTAATAACATTTAATATTGTTGGGTAGCCTAATCAAGAGTGAACTAAATAAATGTTGTGAAGTTTTGTCAATATGCAACCCGTTGCATATTGAGCTCCACTTAATTTGTAGGATTGTTTGTGCATATTGCCATGCCATGCTATTTAAACCGGACATGCATCATACTTGATTGTGCATCATGCCATGTTTATGTGATGGTTGTTTACTATGTTGTTTGCTTCTTTCGGTTTGCTTCTCTCGTTAGCTTCGGTTTCGTTCGGAGTTGTGAGGATTCGCTCGACTTCGTCCGCTTGTCTTCTTCATGGACTCGTTCTTCTTCCTTATGGATTTCGGCAAGATGACCATACCCTCGAAATCACTTCTATCTTTGCTTGCTAGTTGCTCGCTCTTTTGCTATGCCTATGCTACGATGCCTATCACTTGCTATATCATGCCACCCATGTTGCCATGTCAGCCTCTAACCTTTTCACCCTTCCTAGCAAACCGTTGTTTGGCTATGTTACCGCTTTGCTCAGCCCTCTTATAGCGTTGTTAGTTGCGGTGAAGATGAAGTTTGTTCCTTGTTGAACATGGAGATGTTGTTCCTTGTTGGAACATGTTTACTTGTTGGGATATCACAATATATCTTATTTAATTAATGCATCTATATACTTGGTAAAGGGTGGAAGGCTCGGCCTTATGCCTGGTGTTTTGTTCCACTCTTGCCGCCCTAGTTTCCGTCATAACGGTATTATGTTCCCGGATTTTTGCGTCCCTAACGCGGTCGGGTGATTTATGGGACCCCTTGACAGTTCGCTTTGAATAAGACTTTTCCAAAGAAGGCCCAACATTGGTTTTACCATTTGCCTCACCTATGCCCTTTTTCCCTTGGGTTTCGGAGCCCAAGGGTCATCTTTATTTTAGCCCCGGGCGGTGCTCCTTCGAGTGTTGGTCCGAACCGAGCAGATCATGGGCCACCTCGGGCAACTCGAGGGTTGGTTTTACTCAGAGGCTGACTTATCCGGTGTGCCCGAGACCGAGGTACGTGCGACTCCTATCGATTTGTCGGCACATCCAGCGGCTTTGCTGGTCTTGTTTTATTGCTGTGAAATGTATTGTAGCCGGATTCGAGACTGATCGGGTCTTCCGGGAGAAGGAATATCCTTCGTTGATCGCGAGAGCTTATCATGGGCTGTTGGGACACCCCTGCAGGTTTGAACTTTCAAAGCCGTGCCCGCGGTTATGTGGCAGATGGGAATTTGTTAATGTCGGTTGTAGAGAACCGAAGTTGATCTTAATTAAAATACACCAACGCGTGTGTAACCGTGATGGTCTCTTCTCGGCGGAGTCCGGGAAGTGAACACGGTGTTGGAGTTATGTTTGACGTAAGTAGTTTCAGGATCACTTCTTGATCATAGTTGTTCGACCGTGCTTTTGCCTTCTCTTCTCGCTCTCATTTGCGTATGTTGGCCACCATATATGCTAGTCGCTTGCTGCAGCTCCACCTCCCTACCCTGTCTTACCTTTAAGCTTAAATAGTCTTGATCTCGCGGGTGTGAGATTGCTGAGTCCCCGTGACTCACAGATACTTCCAAAACCAGTTTGCAGGTGCCGACGAAACCGTGCAGGTGACGCACTCGAGCTCAAGGAGGAGCTCGATGAAGATCTTGTTCCTTGTGTTGTTTCGTTTCAGTCGATCAGTAGCGGAGCCCAGTTGGGACGATCGGGGATCTGTGTAGCATTTGGGGTAGTCTTCTTTTATTTTTGGTTCCGTAGTCGGACCTTGTTTGTATCTGTATGATGTAATGTTTTACTCATGTATTGTGTGAAGTGGCGATTGTAAGCCAACTATGTATCTCTTTCCTTATGTATTACATGGTTGTTTGAAGATTACCTCACTTGCGACATTGCTTTCAATGCGGTTATGCCTCTAAGTCGTGCTTCGACACGTGGGAGATATAGCCGCATCGAGGGCGCTAAGTTGGTAATCGAGCCTTCCCGACTTAGGAGCCCCTACTTGATTGGTTGTCATGCGTTGTTGAGTCTAGAACGGAAAATGTTTTGAGTCTTAGGATTATATATATCGGAGAGTAGGATTCTTTTTACTCCTCAGTCTCTTCGTCGCTCTGGTGAGGTATCCTGACGTAGAGTTTTGACTTTTCTCTCCTCAAATTTCACTAAAATTTTTTTAGGATCACGTGGGTATCTTGGAATCGTTCGATGGTTTTGTGACGAGAACATTGTTCTTGGTGCCTCGACATTTAGGGGTTGTGGCAGTGTCCCGGGAGTTGAGCTCCGAGGTGTTGTCGTCACAATTTTATCTTTGCGATTCTCGAATACCGACTTTTACCGACATCGAAATCTCTTTTGTGCAGTTGTTGGTGAGATAACCTCGATAGCCAAAGATCGTGGCGAAAAGGGAGTATTGCCATGACTTGTATAACGGATGTTTTTCAAGGTCGAGGTACACGATTTCGAGGATTTCTTGGTTATGTGTTGACGGATGGATACAATTGGATCTAGGTATTGTTAGTTTGGGTGATATATTTTGTGTCCCTGTATCCCCAACACCAGATTGCATAACCAGAAAGTTTCGGAGTTTATAGGTGGGAATTCAAGTAGATCCTAGGATATCTTTCCGACGGATGTATGATTTGAGATTGGGGTTCAACGTCTAGTGGTCCGCCCATTCACGGTCGATTCTGATGGTCGCGAGACGCCTTGAAGAATCCTTGGCTATGCTGATTCGGGGACGTCTTGTTTGTCATTCGTGACGTCCGCTATACGTCGTGTCCGTGTGGGCCCCACCACGAACACTTTGGGCGAAATCTCTATCATGTGTTTGTTCCGGCTCATTCTTGAAGCCAATCCTTTGTTTTTGTTTTGTTTTTGTGGTATTCGAGTTGCTTCGAAGTCAAGTGTTGATTCCATACCTTATTCTAAATGGTGTTCTCATATTTCTATGTGAATACTAATCCTTCTTGATCACTGAGCTTGTCATGTTAATTCTTTTCCAACCGGCGTGCTTCTCTTCAAGTGAATCCGATCATTCCAACATTCGCAAGATCAATTCTAAGCTTTTCTCAACGGTATTCGTTTCATCCGACCCAAGTTGTTTTGATTTCCGCCTCCCACCCTTTTTCTTCAAGGACTCAGATTTCTTAATCAAGTATCCATTTTTATTGAGTGAAGTTTCTTCATTCTTTTCCTTTAATGTTTTATCCGGTGATTTATCATGAAGACGCTAAGGAAGTTTCAACCTTATCATTGTTCCATTCTAATTTTCTTCTCCGGTGGATGTAAGTCAAGTTTTCAGTGTTGATCGTATTCTTTTCATCATTTCAAATGCTTTCTCATGTCGGTGCATCTCTTAATCATCCACTTCTCGCTATTGAATTGTTCCGGAGTGTTGAAGATAAATCAGAAGATTCTAGTTTCCATTCTCAATTCACTCAAGTTCTTTTGAGGATGCTATCTCATTCAAGCCATTTAACTCTACCGGTGCAATATCTATTTCAAACAATTGTTTCAACGGTGGTTCTTTTGAGTGGGCCCTAACCCACAGGTCTTTTCCCAGGATCTTACCTGACTCTTCTAATTCTCCCGGAGTTATTCTCAAATTCTTTGCAAAGTTTGACGTAAGAATGAGTTATCATCAGTCAAATGTCTTTCTCCAAGATCTTCCAAATTATTTTCATTGTTGGTTCAACCTTTCTAATTTTCATCCCGGAGTATCTCAACAATTCATGGTGGTGGTTCTCGTCGTCATTCTCGAATTTTGAAGACCGAAGAAGAGTTGCTCTTAAATCTTGCTCTATTCACTTCAAGATTCATGGTTCTAGCTTGATGCCATCCTCTCATAATTGTCTTGATTGTGAGAATTCTTTTCATCCATCCGGAGCAATTCAGGATTCTTTTCAGTTTGATTCTTCTGAGCCCATCATCTCAGAATTATTCATTCCAGCTTTCAGCTCTCGTTCTCCAAATCATACCGGTGCATCATTCAAATATCCTCTAATCAGTTCATGATCTCTTCGTTCTAATGTATCGAAATTTTGTCAACCATCTTTATTCGTTTTACAATTCTTCCCGGTGAATTGTGCCTTTGCTACGTTCATTCTCAATTATTATGGTGGTTTGTTCAAGAGTTCTCTTCCTTCGTTATCATATAGACTCATTCGTTCTTTCCAATCCTACCGGTGGTTCATTGAAGACCTTCCCAAGTTTGCGCCATATCTATCTTAATCTTTTCTACGGGAATAAGTAGTATGCCAAATCCGTTGCTTGTCATCAATCTAAATTGGTGAAGGATACGCATAACATAATTCTTGTTCTTGTTTCATCCAAGTGTTTGATTCATTCTTCCGGAGTTCGTAATGGTATCAATTTCTCAGTTCTAAGTTGTTCATCTCTTCTTTCCGGAGTTTGTTCATCATATCACAATTTCGGTACGAGATGCTTCATCTTTTCTTTCCGGAGTTCCAACTTTTCTCGGTTATATCATTTCAAAGCTTCATCTTATCACTGCAAGGCTTCACCTTGTGTTGTCAACTTCTCTTTCTTTTATCACCCTTTTGGTTACCGGAGTTCATCATGGAGGCTCTACATGGTGCTTCCTCAAGGATTCTTTTCATTCTTCAATTGTTCTTCAAGATTTCTCTCGGAGTTATGATCCGCCAAGCTATACTCTAAAATAAACATGGTGCTCAACACATGTTTTGTTTTGAGGAGTTCAAGTATTCTTCTTTTGCATTCCGAAGTGCAATTCTTTCTACCTTATCTCTTGAGATGGTGTTATGTCACTCTTGGCAATTTCCCTTCGTGTTTCATGATTCACATGTTGTCAAGAATGAGGTATTTTAAATCCATCAATCTCTTCATTGGACTTATCTTGGGCTATATTTCACCTAAAGCTTTCCCTAAGGATTGTTGCTATTTATGGTGTTTATTAATGACCCAAGTTCTTCATTTGTCCTCCCGGTGAAATAAGTTTCTTGTCTCCTTGTTGATATCAATCCAATCGTTTGTTTCCGTTGGTGGCAGAAGCTCACCTCATAATGTGGAGATGTTTCCATAAGTCCACTAAAAGGTTATTCTTTTCGTTGTTGATAATCCAACAACTCCGTTCTATCTTTTTTTTAAGGGTGCTTTCCAAACCCATTTGTGGTAGAAGTTGTCATTTTCTTCTCCATTCCTTTATTCCAATGACCTATCTTCAATTTTTCTTCCGGAGGCTTTGTGATGTTGCTCTTCGACCCATCATCTTCTTTTGTCAAGATCATGTTCTTTTTCTTGCTTATCCATTTAACCGGAGTGTCATGTTTTCATTCGAATTCTCTCATCTTATCAAGTTTTGCCTGCTTCCTCAACCGGAGAGCTGTCTGAAATCTTTCTAACCCCTTGTGCTTTTTTTCAATAGTTCCGGAGGCAGTATGTTGTTGATTTCATCAAGTATCATCCCATCTTCTCAAGTTCATGTTATATTCCTTCCATGTTCAATCGGAGTGCTGCCCGAATTCTTCCTCTCTCATCTTGTTTTAAACGGAGTGGTTTCGAATTCTATCTTGTCCATTAAACTCTTGATTCATGCCTTTTCAACCTTCAAGTTATCGTAATGTTCCTTGTTCCTCTTTTCTAACGGATTGTTTGCAATCTCGTTCATCTTCATTGTTTTCTTTCTTTCATTTTGCTCAACCTCGCAAGGTTCATGGTCTCACTCGTTTGTCAAAGAAGCAACTTGGTTTACCTCTCATCTTCCTCTTCCTTTTCCCTCCGGTGCCATCCTAGATCTCGGGACGAGATCCTCTCGTAGTGGTGGAGTGTTGTAACACCCCGGATACAACTTTCCATATTCGTAACTCCGACTCTTGCCTTTTCCGGAGATGCGATATGATTTTTCCTTCGTGGTTGGGTTTTTGTCTGTTGTTTTGCATTTTGTTCTTGTTATGCATCTAGTCTCATGGCATCATCTGCATTTCATCCGCATGTTTTTCAAAACTTGCATCCGTTCGGGTTCCGCCGTTTCTCTCCGTTGTCCGTTCCGAGTCCGGATACACTCGCACGCGCCCGCGGCACCTCCGAAATAGTATTTTATTAATGGCATAATAATGTTCTCGGAATGGGTTGCAACTTGTCGTGCGGTCTTATTATAGTGTAGACAGGCCGCCTGCCAAGTTTCGTCGCATTCGGAGTTCGTTTCACTGCCCAACCGTTATATTTATAACCGGGATATAGTCGGTATATTCGTCGGATGTTTCGGTCTCCGAAATCGTGCCGGGCTGCATTTCTCCTCTCTCTCCTATCAGTCCAGACCCTCTCGTCACAGCCCACCCGCAGCTCACCTAAAACCCCCCTCTTTTCCTGATCGTCGGATCGCGATCGGAGGCTCCGAAACCCCTCAAAAACTCCCCAAACCCTAATCCCTAGGCCTCCCTGCTATAAATAGCAGCCCCCCCTTGCCATTTTTGTCACCCCAACCTCCTCCTTGATTTCCGCCTCCCCAATCATCAGCCAGCCGCCTCCCACCTCCTCTCCTCCATTTCCGCGCCTCTCCAGCCCCTGCTCGCCACTTGGCGCCGCCGCCGCCGCTCCCCGGACCAATCCGGGCGCGCCACGTCACCCAGTGCGCTGTTCCCCTCCACTCACGCCTCCTCGCGCCTTCTTCCTGCGGCCCTGCGAGGCCCATCTGGCGCCGCGGAACCCGCCTGGCCACGACTGGCCCGACCCAGCGCCCAGCGCCTTGCCTCCTGCCGCTCCAACCCGCTCGCACGGAGCCTCGCTGCTCAGCGTCGCAGGCCGGAGCCGCCGCCAGCGACCTTCCAGCCGGACCTCGCCCTCGCGCCTGCTCCTTCCTCCTTCCTCTCTTTCTCCCTACCTCACGTCTTCTCTTCTCCTCGCAGAATCGCGGCCGCCGCTGCTTGCCGCTGTCGCCGTCGCCGTCGCCGAGTTCGTCGCCGACCTCCTCGCCTCCTCGGCCTCGTCTCGTCCGCCGGATCCGGGATCCCGAGGCCGGATCTGCCTGTTCGACATCGGGGCCTCGCTGACCACCCCCCTGCCGTCCCGTTGAGGATCGCCGCGCCGTCCTGCACCCTGCCCGTGCGCGGCAGGTGGCGACGACTGCCTCCTCCCGCGTGGGCCATGGCCCACTGCAGCCTCACCGCCGGCCTCCAAGGCCCAGCCCGCCGGCCTCGTCCGACCCGGCCTGCTAAGGCCCATGGGTGAGCGCCCCTCCAGCCCCTCCCCTGTGCACTGCTGGCCCAGCCAGATTCGGCCCATGTTGTTTTTTTCATACGCTGCGAATTTAGCTAATTTCCAGGGATTACAGATTTATAGAAAAGTCCCTAGAGTTCATGCATTTAATAACTCATCAGCCGTGCATCGGATTAAAATGGTTTAAACATGTAAATTGCTTAGAATTTCGTGTAGATTAATTATATGCCATTTTCATCTATGTTAAAAAATGTTTAAATTGATGTTTGCATTAATTTGCTAATATGCCATGCTAAAATGCTTTAATTCATAACTAAATAACCGTAACTCGGAATTAAATGTTCTTTATATGTAAATGGGGTGGAAAAATGCCTAGATTAACATGGTCCACTTTATGTTGCTGTTTAACAACTCTAAAATTGTGTTTAGGGCAGAACAGTACCGAATCTAAAATATTGCACATGAGGTTTTTCCGGGCTTGTTGTTCGTTGTTTCCGGCCTCATTTAAACTTGCCTAGTTAGGTAGTTTTGTTGTGCTTCACCCCCTTGCCATGTTTAATAACATTTAATATTGTTGGGTAGCCTAATCAAGAGTGAACTAAATAAATGTTGTGAAGTTTTGTCAATATGCAACCCGTTGCATATTGAGCTCCACTTAATTTGTAGGATTGTTTGTGCATATTGCCATGCCATGCTATTTAAACCGGACATGCATCATACTTGATTGTGCATCATGCCATGTTTATGTGATGGTTGTTTACTATGTTGTTTGCTTCTTTCCGGTTTGCTTCTCTCGTTAGCTTCGGTTTTCGTTCCGGAGTTGTGAGGATTCGTTCGACTTCGTCCGTTTGTCTTCTTCATGGACTCGTTCTTCTTCCTTATGGATTTCAGGCAAGATGACCATACCTCGAAATCACTTCTATCTTTGCTTGCTAGTTGCTCGCTCTTTTGCTATGCCTATGCTACGATGCCTATCACTTGCTATATCATGCCACCCATGTTGCCATGTCGCCTCTAACCTTTTCACCCTTCCTAGCAAACCGTTGTTTGGCTATGTTACCGCTTTGCTCAGCCCTCTTATAGCGTTGTTAGTTGCAGGTGAAGATGAAGTTTGTTCCTTGTTGGAACATGGAGATGTTGTTCCTTGTTGGAACATGTTTACTTGTTGGGATATCACAATATATCTTATTTAATTAATGCATCTATATACTTGGTAAAGGGTGGAAGGCTCGGCCTTATGCCCGGTGTTTTGTTCCTCTTGCCGCTCTAGTTTCCGTCATAACGGTATTATGTTCCCGGATTTTTGCGTCCCTAACGCGGTCGGGTGATTTATGGGACCCCTTGACAGTTCGCTTTGAATAAGACTTTTCAAAGAAGGCCCAACATTGGTTTTACCATTTGCCTCACCTATGCCCTTTTTCCCTTGGGTTTCGGAGCCCAAGGGTCATCTTTATTTTAGCCCCCCGGACAAAGTGCTTCTTCGAGTGTTGGTCCCAACCGAGCAGACTCATGGGCCACCTCGGGCAACTCGAGGGTTGGTTTTACTCAGAGGCTGACTTATCCGGTGTGCCACGAGACCGAGGTACGTGCGACTCTATCAGGATTTGTCGGCACATCCGGCGGCTTTGCTGGTCTTGTTTTATTGCTGTGAATGTCTTGTAGCCGGATTCCGAGACTGATCGGGTCTTCGGGAGAAGGAATATCCTTCGTTGATCGCGAGAGCTTATCATGGGCTGTTGGGACACCCCGCAGGGTTTGAACTTTCAAAGCCGTGCCTGCGGTTATGTGGCAGATGGGAATTTGTTAATGTCCGGTTGTAGAGAACCCGGTTGATCTTAATTAAAATACACCAACGGCGTGTGTAACTGTGATGGTCTCTTCTCGGAGTCCGGAAGTGAACACGGTGTTGGAGTTATGTTTGACGAAGTAGTTTCAGGATCACTTCTTGATCATAGTTGTTCGACCGTGCTTTTGCCTTCTCTTCTCGCTCTCATTTGCGTATGTTGGCCACCATATATGCTAGTCGCTTGCTGCAGCTCCACCTCCCTACCCTGTCTTACCTTTAAGCTTAAATAGTCTTGATCTCATGGTGTGAGATTGCTGAGTCCCGTGACTCACAGATACTTCCAAAACCAGTTTGCGGTGCCGATGAAACTGCAGTAGGTGCCGACTCGAGCTCAAGGAGGAGCTCGATGAAGATCTTGTTCCTTGTGTTGTTTCGTTTCAGTCGATCAGTAGCGGAGCCCAGTTGGGACGATCGGGGATCTGTGTAGCATTTGGGGTAGTCTTCTTTTATTTTTGGTTCCGTAGTCGGACCTTGTTTGTATCTGTATGATGTAATGTTTTACTCATGTATTGTGTGAAGTGGCGATTGTAAGCCAACTATGTATCTCTTTCCCTTATGTATTACATGGGTTGTTTGAAGATTACCTCACTTGCGACATTGCTTTCAATGCGGTTATGCCTCTAAGTCGTGCTTCGACACGTGGGAGATATAGCCGCATCGAGGGCGTTACAGGTAATCATTCTCATGTGCCTTACATGCATGCCGGAAAGGAATCCGGGAAGGCCTCTGCCTTGGGTAGGCGTGAGCTTGTCGCCGGTCTCCGTTGGGACGGTTATGTCCGGTATGCCATAGTAAGGTATAATGAGCGGTGATCCTGTTGATTGAAATATATTTGTTATGCTAATCATGCAGGAATGCTTAAACCTCCCGAGTCGACCATAGATCGAGTCTTGTTCCAAGAACCCCCATACTTGTTTCAGACTACCACTTGTCCCTCGCCATACATGGGGTACGGTTCGATAAGTTGTCAACCCCTTTCCTAGCACACACCGCATGAGAGGCCATGATGGAAGATACCAGAGGCATCCCAGAGGCATGCCATCCGACCCGGGGCATGGGTGTTTGGTTGTAGCCAAGGGGTAGCTCCCCTAGTTTTGCGTGGTTAAATTTTGTGATCCCATGCTACGCCGAGGTTGTAGCCTCCCACTTAGAGTTTTGCTTGACAGTGTCGTGGGTGATTCTGCACACGGTGAGTTAAGCTGGTGTGTGCAAGTCAGCGTGTTTTTGACTAGAAGATCAGAGACGGAATTAGTCCAATGGACTAAAGAAATCTGTTACTCGTGGGTAAAGAGTACACCCTCCGCAGAGATATTAAACCTATTCAATAGCCGTGTCCATGGTTAAGGACTACGATGCAGGTCAGTTCAAGTGTCGGTCTTAGTGTCGGTCTTGGAGGAGAAACTGCTAAACCGTAACATGGATCATGATTTGTGACTTGTGTTGATTATGATGATTATGATTATTTTATCATGGACTAACTATTGCCATTACTTGATTTATTGAGTATCCCTGGGACGGTTCTACCTCCTGGATATTCACTATGAATGTATTTGCTTCATAAGCCCTTTATGTGGTGTCGCTTAGATGCCCGACTGTGGCATTACTTGTTATTTATTTCCCTTATAAGCCCTTTATGTGGTGTCGCCGACGGGCCTCGATCGTGGCATTACTTGTTATTTATTTCCTTATAAGCCCTTTATGTGCGTCGCTCGACGCCTTGATCGAGGCATGCTTGTTTTTTACCATCATTTCGAGACATCGCTTCGGACATCCGAATGGTGTATTTTATTTCCTCCTGTGTCATTTCATATTCTTGTTACATATAAATAACCTGTTTGCATGAATCAGAGATTTTATTTTATGACCGATAATGTGATCATAGAATATTTCCCGCATGATTATCATTTATATTATAACGTGTTCATAATGGTTTGCAGTACATTCAAAGTACTCACCGGCTTGTCCTGGCTATTGTCTTGGCCAGATATCTTGCATGGAGAGGGCGCTATGATGACCGCCCGGAACCTAAGCAACGGAGACCGCAGCCTCGCGAAGATAGGAGTTATCCTGGTCAGCTGTTCCTGTGGGGAATGGAGTCCCATAGACACTGATGATCCACAAACCGCTTCCGCCATCAACCACTAGAAGCCATTTGTTGTACTCCCAGGCCAGAATGGTCTTGTACAACATATATTTTGTAGTTTGCTTGGAGTTTCTGTATCAAGTTGGTGCCTCATCAGCTAGCAGTAATCCTGGGGCTGGTGAGCACAACGGCCATTTTCTGGAAATTAATACCCGGAAAACTGGTCGCCACACACTGCCACTCTATCGCTGACCCTGGCCGTCTCGTTGTCTCACGCTCGCCGCACTCCTACGGACGCGCAGGCCGCGTTGCTCATGGCACGCGAGCTCCTATGCTACCACCCCGTCGACGATCTCTACGAGGACTGGCTGGACCGCATCGCCGAGCTCGTCAGCGCCGCAGGGGGCTCCCCTGCGCCATCCCTCTTGCTGCCTCGCCCTCGCCAGCTGCGGGCGACGTGGCTCATGGAGCGCCTCCACCACCTCTCCACCAAGACGGCGTCCTGGCGCCAAGGCGCGCAGCCCACCGGCGTGACCCACCACGTCGGGTGCCCGTGCGAGAAGAAGGAAGCTGCCAGGAAGTTCCTCGGCCACAGGAGAACGCTCCCGCGCTCCCAGCGCCCCAACGGTAAGATCGCGTGCCGCCTGCGGCGGCGGTGCGCGGACATCAAGGGCAGGCTCCGCATCAGCAAAGGGTCCCGGTGGCCACCGCAGGCTGCTGCGCCTTCACTCCTGAGCTGCGTAGCATCGCCTGGCCGGGCAAGTTCAAGCCAGACCTGCCTCCTCACTACGACGGCACCCCCGACCCCGCGGAGTTTTTGCAGCTCTACGAGCTGAGCATCAAGGCGGCCAACAGCGACGAAAAAGTCATGGCGAACTGGTTCCCCATGGCTCTCAAGGATGGTGCTTGCTCTTGGCTCTGAACCTGCCTCCAGGCTCGATCTCCTCCTGGGGCGAGATGCGCGACCGCTTCATCGCCAACTTCCAGGGCACTCGTGACCGCCCTCCGGCCGCGGGTGACCTGCGCTGCATCGAGCAGCAGCCAGGAAAGACCCTGCAAAAGTACATCCGGTGCTTCAACAACGTTCGCCTCAAAATCCCCAAGGTGACGGACGAGGATATCATCTCCGCGTTTTCTGATGGCGTTCACGATGTCAAGATGAAGGAGGAGATCGCCATCCACGAGGAGTTGTGCACGACCTTGGAGCTGTTCAACCTGGCGACCAAGTGCGCAAGAGCTGAGGAGGGGCGCCTTTCCCTCCTCGAACTCCCGGCTGCTGACCCCGAGGAGAATAAGGCCAAGGCCAAGGACGTGAAGCGCAAGGGAGTGGTCGTGCTTGCAGCGAAGCCGGATACGAAGCGCGGACGGGACCTTCCCGAGTCGTCCAAGAGCAGCCGTCCATTCTACGCCTTCCACAACGTACACAGCCACAACACTAACGACGGTCAAGAGCTCAGGGCCATTCAAGATGGACGCCTCGGTCGACGCACTGAGCGCAACGATCGGGGCTACGGCCGAGGAGGAGGACGTGGCGGAGGACGCTGGGACGACCGTGGCCCACGCCAGGAGTGGCGCGACCGGCCTCGTGAGGACCGCTGGCAGGACCAGCCTCATGAGGGCGCCCAGAGGGACCAGCCTCGCGATGATCGCCCTTAGGGCAATGCTAAACTTCCTCCGCTGCTGCCACCATCAAGAAGGAACGACGACCACCATCAGGACGAGGGGGCTGGGGGCTTCCAAGAGCCGCGTGCTATCGCCTGCATCTTGGGCGGAGCTCAGGCCCCAGCCTCTCAGCGCATCTTCAAGCAATTTGCTCGCGAGGTGAACGCAGTTCTTCCCCGGCTTGAGGCCACGCGCCCGCTCATGTGGTCCAAGTGCGCCATCACTTTCAGCTCGGTAGACCAACTCAAGTGCGCGGCCACTGCTGGCGCCCTCCCGATGCTCTGCTCACCCGTCATCAGCAACGTGCAAGTCACCAAGACCCTCATCTACGGTGGCGCAGGGCTCAACGTCCTGTCTGTCGAGACGTTCGGCAGCCTCCAAGTGCCATACGATCAGCTTCAACCTACCAAGCCCTTCTCAGGAGTGACCGACGGCTCCACCACCCCGATAGGGGAGGTCCGCCTCCTTGTCACCTTCGGACAGCGCGACAACTACCGCACCGAGCTCATCGACTTCGACGTCGCCCACATCCGTCTGTCGTACAACGCCATCCTTGGGTATCCGGCCCTGGCCAAGTTCATGGTGGTGACCCACCACGGCTACAACTCTTCAAGATGCCAGGAAGCGGCGGGATCATCACCGTCCCCTGCGAAGAAAGAGACGCGGTATGCTCCCTCGAGTGCGCCTTCCAAGCTGCATCCATCGAAGACCCCGACAATAATGCAGTGCAGTACCCTTCTGAGGTCGTCTCCAAGAAGAAGAAGCAGCTACTCCGCACAGGGCCTCACGGGAACGGCGCCTCAAGTGGTGCCACATCAGGATCGGCGCCTGCGCCTGGGGCGCCTCCCTCCCTTGCATAAGAAGGCACGCCCGGCGCCCTCCTCGGGCAGGGCTCGGGGGCTCTCATCTGGAGGGCCTCGGACCTCGCCAACGTCATGAGGGAGGCGCTCGGGCACCACATGTAGGCGTGCTTTGCGGAACGTTTCCCTCAGGAGGACACCGGACGAGGAGCGCCCAGCGCTCAGGAGTTCATTGCCAAGACCACTCAGGAACTGCAGGATGCAAGAGCCATGCGCGGCGATCGCCGCTCACCTGGCGTGTCTCCCCATCCAGGCGAGGATGGCGGGCTGCGCGTCTGCATCGACATCCCAGGGCTCAACAGGGCCGTATCTCAGGAGCGCTTCTAGCCTTCATGCGTGGGACATTGCGAGGGCCCGCCTCATAGCTATGTTCGCATGCCATTCGGCCTGCCGAGCGTGGCATCCGCCTTCCAGTGCAACCTACGGAGCGTCCTGGCGGCTCAGGAGGCCAGGCGTCACGCAGTCCTGGTGGAGATGGAGACGGTCCTCAAGGAACCGCCCGGACCCCCAGAGCCTCCCGGGGCTCAGGGCCCCAGTGGCTCATGAGGAGCAACCCCTTCTCCATGCATCTTCAGCTACCCCAACACCCTTTCGACAACGGAACCAGGTGACATTTTCCAAGTTTATTTAGCTGGGAGCGCCCCTCGGGCTGCATCATTCCCAGGCCGCATGGGCCTGTCCCTACGGCATGTATCCTTTTATTCCTTTAGCTTACTCTGCTGGGGGCGCCCCTCAGGCTGCATCATCCCCAAGCCGCTTGGGTCCAGCCCAGTGGCATGTATCATTCTTGCAATTATCCGAGCTAGTTCGCTTTCCATGCATAATCTATCTATGATTATCACCTGCCGGATTGTCACCTACCGCGGGAGCTGCGCGCCGATCGTCTTTCTTCAGGATCCTTCGCATAAGAAGGCTAGGCACGGCGTATGTGCTCGGGCCCGTCCCCGCAGCATCGATAAATCCAACGGCTGAGCTCTGTCTGGCGGGCCGGCCCCGTTCACGTCACCTCCTGGGGTCGTTGGTGCTTGGCCTTCTCATGCGATAACCTCAGGAAATTCATTCGGCGTAGGTCGCCTAACCATGTCGCAGGAACACCACAACCATCAAGAACCAAGACCAGGCGCAACCCACCTTGAGGTAGGGCCTCTGGAGTCCCGTGCTAGCTCACGGGTGCCCATACACACCTCGTCTAGCCCTGTCGTGCAAGCCACGTGTCAGGGCGGGGCTGTACACACTCCGGGGGCTCTCCACTGTAGGGAGTCCCCTCGCACGCACCAGTGGAAGCACCATGCTCCGCGCTGGCTGTCGACACTGCTGAGGAGCGGCTATGCCTGTGCAAGTGCGGAAGCGCTATGCTCCACGCTGGTGATAAACAACTGAGGGCAGCCTCACGACCGTATCAACCTCAGGGAGCCCTTGAGCTTAGTGTCTGGCCTCATCGCAACACCTCCCCTCGGGAGACTCGCGCGAGGGGGCTGGGCACGGGGGCTGCGCTCGGGTCACGCCCAAGCGTACGCCACCCAGCCAGGTCCCCCAGACCTGGTCGTCACGCGCACCTCCCGAGCCGAGCCTCGGCGAGGGCAAAGGTACGAAGGTCGTTTGAGCGTCGAGGGGGACTCCTGAGCATCGCGACTCAGGAGCCTAACTGGCCATGTAGCCCCTCATTCCTTGATCTTGTCCTGGTGATCCAGACGACTGATACGTCTCCAACGTATCTATAAATTTTGATTGCTCCATGCTATATTATCTACTGTTTTGGACAATATTGGGCTTTATTTTCCACTTTTGTATTATTTTTGGGACAAACCTATTAACCGATGGCCCAGCCAGAATTGCTATTTTTTTTCCTATTTCAGAGTTTCAAAGAAACGGAGTCCAAACGGAATGAAACCTTCGGGGACTTGATTTTCTCACCGAACATGATCCAGGAGACTTGGACCCTACGTCAAGGAAGCTTCGAGGAGGGCACGAGGTAGGGGGGCGCGCCCTCCACCCTCGTGGGCCCCATGATGCTCCACCGACGTACTTCTTCCTCCTATATATACCTACGTACCCCCAAACGATCAGATACGGAGCCAAAAACCTAATTCCACCGCCGCAACCTTCTGTACCCACGAGATCCCATCTTGGGGCATGTTCCGGAGCTCCGCCGGAGGGGGCATCCACCATGGAGGGCTTCTACATCATCACCATAGCCCATCCGATGAAGTGTGAGTAGTTTACCTCAGACCTTCGGGTCCATAGTTAGTAGCTAGATGGCTTCTTCTCTCTTTTTGGATCTCAATACAATGTTCTCCCCCTCTCTCGTGGAGATCTATTCGATGTAATCTTGTTTTTGCGGTGTGTTTGTTGAGATCGATGAATTGTGGGTTTATGATCAAGATTATCTATGAACAATATTTGAATCTTCTCTGAATTCTTTTATGTATGATTGGTTATCTTTGCAAGTCTCTTCGAATTATCAGTTTGGTTTGGCCTACTAGATTGGTTTTTCTTGCAATGGGAGAAGTGCTTAGCTTTGGGTTCAATCTTGCGGCGTCCTTTCCCAAAGGATGAGGGGCAGCAAGGCACGATAGTATTGTTGCCATCGAGGATAACAAGATGGGGTTTTTATCATATTGCATGAATTTATCCTCTACATCATGTCATCTTGCTTAAGGCATTACTCTGTTATCATAAACTTAATACTCTAGATGCATCTTTGGATAGCGGTCGATGAGTGGAGTAATAGTAGTAGATGCAGCAGGAGTCGGTCTACTTGTCTCTGACGTGATGCCTATATACATGATCATACCTAGATATTCTCATAACTATGCTCAATTCTGTCAATTGCTCAACAGAATTGCTCACCCATTGTAAAATACTTATGCTCTTGAGAGAAGCCACTAGTGAAATCTATGGCCCCCGGGTCTATCTTCATCATATTAATCTTCCATCACTTTATTATTGCCTTTGCTTTTTTTTACTTTGCTTTTTATTTTACTTTGCATCTTTATCACAAAAATACCAAAAATATTATCTATCAGATCTCACTCTCGTAAGTGACCGTGAAGGGATTGACAACCCCTTATCACGTTGGTTGCGAGGAGTTATTTGCTTTGTGCAGGTACGAGGGACTCGCGCGTAGCCTCCTAATGGATTGATACCTTGGTTCTCAAAAACTGAGGGAAATACTTACACTACTTTGCTGCATCATCCTTTCCTCTTCAAGGAAATCCAACGCAGTGCTCAAGAGGTAGCAACGACCCAACGGCGGTTGAGGTATGCACGGGGTCGGGCCCTGCCGACGTAGAACACTAGACCTACCCCTGCATCTCCTTTCTGTAAGCTATTTGCGCCTCAAGGGGGACTCAGGAGCCTAACTGACCACGTAGCCCCTCACTCCTTGGTCTCGTCCTGGTGATCCAGACGACCCAACGGCGGCTGAGGTATGCGCGGGGTCGGGCTCTGCCGACGTAGAACGTAAAGCAAATGGGAAGGAAATCGCAAAATCTCAAAGCAAATATTACAAGACATATTGTTCTCCAATACCAAACTCAAGTTTAAACGCCACCGCGAGGCATGGTACATGTTGTAGGAGCTTAAGCAGGAAAGGAGCCGCAAGCAAGTCATCCCTGGACACTGCCGTTGCCTGCAAGGGATGCTCCTTCCTTAGTGGCGACGCCTTCACCTGCACCGCCTGCCGGAGTGGCAGGATCAGTAGCACCGTCAGTCGAAGGCGCGGTAGCGAAGGCGCGGAACTTCTTCAGAGGGCCTCCACCTGACCCTTCACGGCTGCGGCAGCGGCTGCGCTTTGCTCGTCGTCCACAGGCTCCAGCAGCTCGTCAAGGAGGGCGGAGGGATAGCAAAGATGGAAGTGGCTGAAGATGCGCGTCAGCGCGGCTGAGGAGAGAACACGGGCCTCTCCCTCGGCCATGGCGCCGATACCGCTCACGACTTCCTCAAACGCCTCGACCAGATAGGGAAGCGGCTGGGCGGGGCCGTCCTCGTTGGTGGTCAGCGGCTCCTTCAAGCCCTTCTCATAGAGTGCCCGCAGTGTCGCGCGGGACCTCTCCTCAAGAAGTGCAAAGGCCGCACGGTCCTCCGCCAATACCTTCGCCTTGGCGTCAAGTTCAGCCTTCTCCGCCTCCACCTTCTGCTCCAGCTTCTCCAGCCGACTGCGTTCCGCGTCCTGCGCCTTCGCCAACTCCTCTAGCTCAGCATCGCGACCCTTGATGGTGTCCTTGATGACCCACAAGTATAGGGGATCTATCGTAGTCCTTTCGATAAGTAAGAGTGTCGAACCCAACGAGGAGCAGAAGGAAATGATAAGCGGTTTTCAGCAAGGTATTCTCTGCAACTACTGAAATAAGTGCTAACAGATAGTTTTGTGATAAGGTAAATTGTAACGAGCAACAAGTAAAAAAGGTAAATAAGGTGCAGCAAGGTGGCCCAATCCTTTTTGTAGCAAAGGACAAGCCGAAACAAACTCTTATAATAGGAAACGCGCTCCCAAGGACACATGGGAATATCGTCAAGCTAGTTTTCATCACGCTCATATGATTCGCGTTCGGTACTTTGATAATTTGATATGTGGGTGGACCGGTGCTTGGGTGCTGTTCTTACTTGAACAAGCATCCCACTTATGATTAACCTCTATTGCAAGCATCCGCAACTACAACAAAAGTATTAAGGTAAACCTAACCATAGCATGAAACATATGGATCCCAACAGCCCCTTATGAAGCAACGCATAAACTAGGGTTTAAGCTTCTGTCACTCTAGCAACCCATCATCTACTTATTACTTCCCAATGCCTTCCTCTAGGCCCAATAATGGTGAAGTGTTATGTAGTCGACGCTCACATAACACCACTAGAGGTTAGACAACATACATCTTATCAAAATATCGAAGCTAATACCAAATTCACATGACTACTAATAGCAAGACTTCTCCCTTGTCCTCGGGAACAAACGTAACTACTCACAAAGCATATTCATGTTCATAATCAAA
Organism: Aegilops longissima; assembly: GCA_021605205.1. NCBI lineage: Eukaryota > Viridiplantae > Streptophyta > Magnoliopsida > Poales > Poaceae > Aegilops > Aegilops longissima. Next base: position 170,154,342 of record CM038677.1, on the reverse strand, counting down.
GGGGTAATAATATGCATAAAGGATCTGAACATATGATCTTCCACCAAGTAAACCAACTAGCATCAACTATAAGGAGTAATCAACACTACTAGCAACCTACTAGCACCAATCCCGGACTTGGAGACAAGAATTGGATACAAGAGATGAACTAGGGTTTGGAGATGAGATGGTGCTGGTGAAGATGTTGATGGAGATTGCCCTCTCCCGATGAGAGGAGCGTTGGTGACGACGATGACGATGATTTCCCCCTCCCGGAGAGAAGTGTCCCCGGCTGAACAGCTCCGCCGGAGCCCTAGATTGGTTCCGCCAAGGTTCCGCCTCATGGCGGCGGAGTCTCGTCCCGAAAGGTTGCTTCTGATTTTTTTCTCATCGAAAGACTTCATATAGGAGAAGATGAGCATCGGAGAGCCACCAGGGGGCCCACGAGGTAGGGGGCGCGCCCCCCACCCTCGTGAGCAGGGTGTGGGCCCCCTGGCCTTCATCTTTGGGGACGATTTTTCTTTATTTATTTTAAGGTATTCCGTGGAGTTTCAGGACTTTTGGAGTTGCGCAGAATAGGCCTTCAATATTTGCTCCTTTTCCAGCCCTGAATTCTAGCTGCCGCATTCTCCTCTTCATGTAAACCTTGTAAAATAGGAGAGAATAGCCATAAGTATTGTGACATAACATGAAATAACAGCCCATAATACGATAAATATCGATATAAAAGCATGATGCAAAATGGACGATCAACTCCCCAAGCTTAGACCTCGCTTGTCCTCAAGCTTAAAAGCCGATAACAATAAATATGTCCTCATGTTTAGAGGTAGAGGCGTCGATAAAAATAAAATACGGACATGAAGGCATCATGATTATTCTCATAACAGCAACATATATTGATTTTTCATATGATTACTCATGTTCAAATGATGATATTTTCAAAGTGCAAAAGTATGAATCAGAAACCTTATTGGGCACCTACAAATTATAACCTCAGTCATTGAAGCAATTGCAATTTATCATAACATCGGAAAGAGTCTATGTCAGAGCTTAAAAGCAAGTCCACATACTCTACTATCACTTAGTCCTTCATAATTGCTAACACTCACGCAATACTTGTGGTTACGGAGTTTTAACCGGACACAGAGAAAGATAGGGGCTTGTAGTTTTGCCCCACAACCTTTTACCTCAGGGGTAATGTCAACAATAATAATTCATGCTCCCTACATCCAATTAGATATATATATCATGTTCTTTCCAACATCTTTGAGCTTGCCAAAGGATAAAATAAAAGGAGAAGGTGAATATCACCGTGACTCTTGCATAAGGTAGAAGATAATAATAAAAGATAGGCCCTTCGCAGAGGGAAGCAGAGGTTGCCATGCGCTTTTATGGTTGGATGCACAAAATCTTAATGCAAAAGAACGTCACTTTATATTGCCCCTTGTATGTGGAACTTTATTATGCAGTCCGTCGCTTTTATTACTTCCGCAACAAGTTCGTACAAAGCTTATTTCTCTGCACTAATAAGTCATGCATATTTAGAGAGCAATTTTTATTGCTTGCACCGATGACAACTTACTTGAAGGATCTTACTCAATCCATTGGTAGATATGATGGACTCTCATGGCTAAACTGGTTTAAAGGTATTTGGAAGCACAAGTAGTATCTCTACTTGATGTTGAGAATTTGGCTAGCATGAGGGGGAAAGGCAAGCTCAACATGTTAGGAGATCCATGAAAATATACTTTGTCTCAGATATAAGAAAACATAACTCATTACGTTGTCTTCCTTGTCCAACATCAACTCTTTAGAATGTCATATTTTAATGAGTGTTCCCAATCATAAAAGATGTCAATGATAATATATCTATATGTGAAACCTCTCTCTCCTTATTACTTCCTATTAATTGCAACGATGACCAAAACTATATTTGCCAACTCCCAACAACTTTTAATCATCATACTCTTTCTATGTGAAGTCATTACTTTCAATAAGAGCAATATGAACTCTTTGTTTATTTTTATTCTTTTGTTTTATTCCCTCAAGATCATGGCAAAGTAATCAAGCCCTTGACTCAACACTAATCTTTATTATATATAGCTCACGGACTCGATTGCATAGAGGGATCATAAAGCAAAACTTCAAAACTAGATCATGCCATGACTTTATTCTACTATATCAAGATACTACTAATAGGATCGAACTAAGAAAAACGGTAAAGATAGGAGTTGTGATGGTGATACGATACCGGGGCACCTCCCCCAAGCTTGGCAGTTGCCAAGGGGAGTGCCCATACCCATGTGATTATGTCTCCTTCTTTGTTGTTGGCGGTGGAGGTGTTGTTGATGATGCAAGCTTGTCGTCCACCTTCCATGGCATAGGCTCACCCTCATAGAAGGATGATCGAGTCTCCGGAATCCTCAAATCTACAACGGAAACAGCTTGAAACGAAAACAGAGGATATTTGCGTGATACGGTCATCAAAACCTTCGGGAGAATATATAATGAATTTTTACCAACCAAAATACGTATGGTGCAAGAAAACGGAGTCCGGAGGGCACACGAGGTGCTCACTAGGTAGGGGGCGCGCCCTCCACCCTCGTGGAGGCCTCGTGTCCTCCTCGGACTGCTACTTATTTTTCTATTTTTCTAAATATTCCAAAACGGAGAAATATTGCCTTAGAATTTGTTTTGGAGTCGGTTTACTTACCGTAACACATACCTATTCCTTTTCGGAGTCTGGAACGTTCTGGAAAGTGTCCCTTATGTATTCCTCCGGGGTTACGGTTTCAATAATATTAGTTTCAACATTTATAGGATTACCTGAGATATAGTGTTTGATCCTTTGACCGTTTACCACCTTCGGATTTGTGCCTGCGAAGTTGTTGATTTTTATGGCACCGGAACGATAGACCTTCTCAATAACGTAGGGACCTTCCCATTTAGAGAGAAGTTTTCCTGCAAAAAATCTTAAACGAGAATTGTATAGCAATACATAATCACCTACATTAAGCTCACGCTCTTGTATCCTTTTATCATGCCATCTTTTAACTTTTTCTTTAAACAACTTGGCATTTTCATAAGCCTGGGTTCTCCATTCATCAAGTGAGCTAATATCAAATAACCTCTTCTCACCGGCAAGTTTGAAATCAAAGTTGAGCTCTTTAATAGCCCAATATGCCTTATGTTCTAGTTCGAGAGGTAAGTGACATGCTTTTCCATAAACCATTTTATACGGAGACATACCCATAGGATTCTTATATGCAGTTCTATAGGCCCATAATGCATCATCAAGTATCTTGGACCAATTCTTTCTAGACCTATTAACAGTCTTTTGCAAAATTAATTTGAGCTCTCTATTACTCAATTCTACTTGACCACTAGACTGCAGGTGATAAGGAGATGCAATTCTATGATTAACGTCATATTTAGCAAGCATTTTACGGAAAGCACCATGAATAAAGTGTGAACCACCATCAGTCATTAAATATCTAGGGACTCCAAACCTCGGAAAAATAATTTCCTTAGGCATTTTAATAGAAGTGTTATGATCAGCACTACCAGTTGGAATAGCTTCTACCCACTTAGTAACGTAATCAACAGCAACTAAAATATGAGTGTATCCATTAGAGGCAGGAAAAAGGTCCCATATAATCAAAGCCCCAAACATCAAATGGTTCAATAACAAGTGAATAATTCATAGGCATTTCTTGACGTCTACTAATATTACCAATTCTTTGACATTCATCACAAGACAAAACAAACTTACGGGCATCTTTGAAGAGAGTAGGCCAATAAAACCAGATTGCAATACCTTATGTGCAGTTCTATCTCCAGCGTGGTGTCCTCCATAAGCTTCAGAGTGACACTTATGTAGGATCTGTTCTGTTCATGCTCGGTACACAACGCCTAATAACACCATCTACTCCTTCTTTATAAAGATGTGGATCATCCCAAAAGTAATGTCTCAAATCATAAAAGAACTTTTTTCTTTTGTTGGTATGCGAAGCTAGGTGGTATAAATTTAGCAACAATATAATTAGCATAATCAGCATACCATGGAGTGCTACGAGAAGTGCTTATGACATTTAATTGTTCATTAGGAAAGCTATCATCAATAGGTAGTGAGTCATCAAGAACATTCTCTAACCTAGATAAGTTGTCTGCAACGGGGTTCTCAGCTCCTTTTCTATCAACAATATGCAAATCAAATTCTTGCAGCAAGAGAACCCATCTAATAAGTCTAGGTTTAGCATCTTTCTTTTCCATAAGATATTTAATAGCAGCATGATCGATGTGAATAGTTACTTTAGAATCAACAATATAGGGTCTGAATTTATCACAAGCAAATACAACTGCTAAGAGTTCCTTTTCGGTAGTAGCATAATTTCTTTGAGCATTGTCTAGAGTCTTACTAGCATAATGGATAACATTTAATTTCTTATCAACTCTTTGCCCTAGAACAACACCTACAAGATAATCACTAGCATCACACATAATTTCAAAGGGTAAATTCCAATCGGTGGTTGAACAACAGGTGCAGAGACTAATGCTTTCTTAAGTATTTCAAATGCTTCTACACAATCATCATCAAAGACAAATGGTACATCTTTTGTAATAAATTAGTCGAGGTCGAGAAATTTTGAGAAGTCCTTAATGAACCTCCTATAAAATCCGGCGTGACCAAGGAAACTTCTTATACCTTTGATGTCCTTGGGACATGGCATCTTTTCAATAGCATCAACCTTGGCTTTATCAACTTGAATACCTCTTTCAGAAACTTTGTGCCCCAAGACAATACCTTCATTAACCATTAAGTGGCACGTTTCCCAATTCAAGAAAAGATTAGTTTCTTCACATCTCTGTAAAACTCGATCAAGATTGCTCAAGCAATCATCAAAAGAGGAACCATAGACGGAAAAGTCGTCCATGAAAACCTCACAAATCTTTTCACAAAAATCAGAGAATATAGCCATCATGCATCTTTGAAAGGTAGCAGGTGCATTACATAAACCAAAAGGCATACGTCTATAAGCAAAAGTACCAAAAGGGCATGTAAAAGTAGTCTTTGATTGATCTTTAGCCAACACAGGTATTTGAGAGAAACCAGAATAACCATCTAGAAAGCAATAATGTGTATGTTTGCATAATCTTTCTAACATTTGATCAATAAAAGGTAAGGGGTAATGATGTTTCTTAGTAGCTTTATTTAATTTGCGGAAATCAATTACCGTCCTATAACCTGTGATAATTCTTTGCGGGATCAATTCATCTTTATCATTAGGGAGAACAGTAATACCTCCCTTCTTAGGGACACAATGGACAGGACTTACCCACTGACTATCAGCAACGGGATAAATTATACCTGCCTCCAGAAGCTTGAGTATTTCCTTTCTTACCACTTCTTTCATTTTAGGATTCAAACGTCGTTGAGGATCACGAACTGGTTTGGCATCCGCTTCCAAATTTATTTTATGCTGGCATAGAGTGGGACTAATGCCCTTAAGATCATCAAGAGTATATCCAATAGCGGCACGGTGCTTCTTCAGAGTTTCCAATAATCTTTCTTCTTCATGCTCTGAAAGGTTAGCACTAATAATAACAGGATATATTTTATTTTCATCGAGATAAGCATATTTAAGATTATCAGGCAACGGTTTACCCTTGGGTGGAGGAGGATCCCCTAGGATTTCAACACGCAAATTGTGTTGCAGAATAGGTTCATGTTTAAAGAATACTTCATCTATTTCCCTTCTTTCATTCATAAACATATCATTTTCATGGTCTAGCAAATAGTGTTCCAAAGGATCACTAGGAGGTACGGCAATAGAAGCAAGACCAATAATTTCATCCTTACTAGGCAATTCTTCCTCATGATGTTGTTTACTAAATTTAGAGAAATTAAACTTATGAACCATATCATCCAAGCCAATAGTAACAACATTCTTTTTGCAGTCTATCTTAGCATTAACAGTATTCAAGAAGGGTCTACCAAATATAATGGGACAAAAGCTATCTTGTGGAGAACCAAGAACAAGAAAATCAGCGGGATATTTGGTTTTCCCACACAAGACTTCAACATCTCTAACAATTCCCATTGCAGATATAGTATCTCTATTGGCAAGTTTAATTGTAACATCAATATCTTCTAACTCAGCAGGTGCGATATCATGCATAATTTCTTTATATAAGTCAATGGGTATAACACTAGAACTAGCACCCATATCACATAAGCCATGATAACAATGATCTCCTATTTTAACAGAAATAACAGGCACGCCTACCACAGGTCTATGTTTATCTCTATCACAGGTTTAACAATTCTAGCAGTTTCACCAGAGAATTGAATGACATGCCCATCAATATTATCAGACAAGAGATCTTTAACAATAGCAATATTAGGTTCTACTTTGACTTGCTCAGGAGGTCTATAAGTTCTAATATTGCTTTTACGAACAACAGTTGAAGCTTTAGCATGATCCTTTACTCTAACAGGGAAAGGTGGTTTCTCAACATAAGAGGTGGGAACAATAGGATCATTATAAGTGATAGTCTTTTCTTCAACTTTAATAGGTGTAGCTACTTTTACTTCTATGGGAGGATGATACTTAAACCACTTCTCTTTAGGGAGATCAACATAAGTAGCAAAAGATTCACAGAAAGAAGCTACTATCTCATAGTCAAATACATATTTAGTGCTAAACTTACGGAAAATATTGGTATCCATAAAAGATTTAACACAATCAAACTTAGGTGTCATACCTGACTCCGTACCTTCGTCGAGGTCCCAATCTTCAGAGTTGCGTTTAATTCTATCCAATAAATTCCATCTAAATTCAATAGGCTTCATCATAAAAGAGCCAGCACAAGAAGTATCGAGCATGGTGCGATTGTTATCAGAAAGCCGAGCATAAAAACTTTGAATAATTATTTCTCTTGGAGGCTCATGATTGGGGCATGAATATAACATTGATTTAAGCCTCCCCCAAGGTTGAGCGATGCTTTCTCCTTCGCGAGGCCAAAAAATATATATATATAATTGCGATCACGATGAACAATATGCATAGGGTAATACTTTTGATGAAATTCCAATTTCAATCTTTTATAGTTCCATGATCTCGTATCATCACATAGCCTATACCATGTCAATGCGTCTCCCTCTAATCGGGTATACCTTCAAGCTTAAATAGTCCACAAATATCATCCACATAGCATAGATGTTCGTCGGGATGCTTTGTTCCATCTCCTGTAAAAGGATTAGCTAGAAGTTTTTCCATCATACCCTAAGGAAATTCAAAAGGAGTTTCATTTTCAATAGGTTCAGTAGGTTGAGTAGGTTGAGGAGCAACTCTTTGCTCTACTGGACGGGGTGAAGATACCCCGAACAAGCCCCTCGGGGAATTACTTTCCATAGTAACAAGTGACAGAAAATTTCAGCACACTATATAAATTTTTCCTTACCAAATTCCACTTACCAAAGGCGCTACACTCCCCGGCAACGGCGCCAGAAAAGAGACTTGATGACCCACAGGTATAGGGGATCTATCGTAGTACTTTCGATAAGTAAGAGTGTCGAACCCAACAAGGAGCAGAAGGAAATGATAAGCGGTTTTCAGCAAGGTATTCTCTGCAAGTACTGAAATAAGTGGTAACAGATAGTTTTGTGATAAGGTAAATTGCAACGAGCAACAAGTAACAAAGGTAAATAAGGTGCAGCAAGGTGGCCCAATCCTTTTTGTAGCAAAGGACAATCCGGAACAAACTCTTATAATAGGAAAAGCACTCCCGAGGACACATGGGAATGTCGTCAAGCTAGTTTTCATCACGCTCATATGATTCGCGTTCGGTACTATGATAATTTGATATGTGGGTGGACCGGTGCTTGGGTGCTGTTCTTACTTGAACAAGCATCCCACTTATGATTAACCTCTATTGCAAGCATCCGCAACTACAACAAAAGTATTAAGGTAAACCTAACCATAGCATGAAACATATGGATCCAAACAGCCCCTTACGAAGCAACGCATAAACTAGGGTTTAAGCTTCTGTCACTCTAGCAACCCATCATCTACTTATTACTTCCCAATGCCTTCCTCTAGGCCCAAATAATGGTGAAGTGTTATGTAGTCGACGTTCACATAACACCACTAGAGGTTAGACAACATACATCTTATCAAAATATCGATCGAATACCAAATTCACATGACTACTAATAGCAAGACTTCTCCCTTGTCCTCAGGAACAAACGTAACTACTCACAAAGCATATTCATGTTCATAATCAGGCGGGTAATAATATGCATAAAGGATCTGAACATATGATCTTCCACCAAGTAAACCAACTAGCATCAACTACAAGGAGTAATCAACACTACTAGCAACCTACTAGCACCAATCCCGGACTTGGAGACAAGAATTGGATACAAGAGATGAACTAGGGTTTGGAGATGAGATGGTGCTGGTGAAGATGTTGATGGAGATTGCCCTCTCCTGATGAGAGGAGCGTTGGTGATGATGATGACGATGATTTTCCCCTCCCGGAGAGAAGTGTCCCTGGCAGAACAGCTCCGCCAGAGCCCTAGATTGGTTCCGCCAAGGTTCCTGTTGGAGATATGCCCTAGAGGCAATCATGTATGATGATATTTCCTATGCGTTTATGAATAAAGATAGTCCTTGGACATTATCAATGATGTGTATCAGCAAGTACGTGACTTGTTTGTGGGACTATACATTGTATGATGACTGTCCTCAAAGGTCCCTAGTCGAAAGGGCTGTGTGGACGCGCAGCCGACTAGACTAGCATATGACACGGTCGATGGCTCGGTCTCACTAGCCATGGAGCATTGGATTCTAACCGGATAATATGGACTTGGAAAGGTCTGGTCGGATTCGACATAGTCGGTTCCGAGTCGAGATAAGGTCCGAGTCGGACAAACCCAACTATGAGACGCAGCGATATGTCATCTGTGAGTCTCTAGTACAACATACGCTCTATGTCCTAAGACCTGAGTGACGCATGTACTCGAGATAGTGATAGACTTGCTTTGGGTCGACTCCAACGCTACTCCGTGATCGGGTAGTTACAAAGGTAGGTTTCGGTTTGTCCAATCCCATGCTGCGAGACATGGTCGAGCAAGATGGGATTGCCCCTCCGATCGGAGAGATATACTCTAGGCCCCTTGTGTGATCTCGACCAGGAATAGCATGGCCATGCGACAAGGATTATGAGATAATCCGGATTGTGGTCGGTATCATCGAACGAGAAAGAGGTCGGGCTAGCACAAGGATGACAGTCTCGCTTTGAGCCCGACAACATATATCGTGTGGCAAAAGGAATGGAAGTATGATGTACGAGTTCGCCTAACCAGCTTCATCGTCGCTTGGTGGTCGGCACGCCTTGCTAGAGGTCGCTACCAACCGCATGGTCGGAGGTGATCCGAACTCGTGACCAAGCCGACTTGAACCTAAGGGGTCGACGCTTAAGGGAAGGAACCTACGAGGTCGGTTCAGAGGACTTTGGTCGGATATGATCCGAACTGGACTAGGAACGTGACCGAGTAGACTTTGGGCTTTAGGGTCCGTGCGAGGCCCAAGTGTTGAGCCCGCGACGGACGCCTATATAAAGTGGAGGTGCGGCACACTCGCGATGGCTTTTGGCTGAGGGGTGCGAGATCGCTTTGGCCTCAGGAGGCAGATCACTTCGGCCTCAGGAGGTTGATCGCTTCGGCCTCAGGAGCCACCTCCACTCGCCCCGACTGTGTGATTGGACCTAGCAGTCCGCCGCACGGTGTTCCTCCCGCACGCGGATACCGTTAGAGGCGGTGCACTTGCGCCGCTCCGCGAACTCAGACGTGGGATCGGACGACCAGCGCCGAGGGAGATTGAACGAGGAGGAGACGATCCACGCGACGCGCTGCCCCAACTCTTCTTCGCTGCACGGCATCTGCTGGCCTAGTGGTAACGAATCGTGATCCATCTCCGTAGCATGTTCTGGATGTTCTGCGGCAGAGGAATTTTTAATTTGCAATCGACGACTCTACCAGAGAACTCAACAGTTCCGCCTCATGGAGGCGGAGTCTCGTCCAAAGGTTGCTTCTGATTTTTTCTCATCGAAGACTTCATATAGGAGAAGATGGGCATCGAGAGCCACTGGGGGCCCATGAGGTAGGGGGCGCGCCTGTGGGAGGGCGCCCCACCCTCGTGAGCAGGGTGTGGGCCTCTGGCCTTCATCTTTGGCGACGATTTTCTTTATTTATTTTAAGGTATTCCGTGGAGTTTTAGGACTTTTGAGTTGCGCAGAATAGGCCTTCAATATTTTCTCCTTTTCCAGCTTGAATTCCAGGTATCGGCATTCTCCTCTTCATGTAAACCTTGTAAAATAGGAGAGAATAGCCATCAGTATTGTGACATAACGTGAAATAACAGCCCATAATACGATAAATATCGATATAAAAGCATGATGCAAAATGGACGTATCAGTCCTCCCGGGCCTTCATCTTCTCCTCCTCCGCCTTGTGGCTACGGGCTTATTTCGCACGCTCGTTGGACAGGGTTTTCAGCTCGGCCTCCAGCACCCAGCAGCGATCCTGGGCGGCCTCGACATCCTTCTGCGCCACCTCGTGAGCGGCTGCGGCTTGGGCGGCGGCCTTCTTCTCCTTTTCGGAGGTTGCCGTGGCCTGGCTCAGCGCCGCTCGAACGGACACGTCTGAGTGAAGCCAGCCAGAGACCAGCTCCAAGTGCCCGGCTACCAGGTGGGGGTCGGCGCCCGGAAGATCTTCTCGCGGCCGGGTCATCTCAGAAAGAGCGCGCTCCAAAACGTCAAGGGGGCGGAAGGATCTGGAATCTGCGGCGTAGCAGGAGGAAGAAGAGGCAACATCGTGACCATAGTCTTGGAGACTGGGGGCTCCCGAGATTTGGGGACCCCAGCAGCCGAGCCGGACACCGGCACCTCCGGAGCCAGCAGGGCCACGAGGGCTGACTCCTCCTGAGGATGCTTCCTCAGGCCCTGCGAGGACGACCGAGCCGGGGGGACGTGAGCGCCAATGTTGCCCCCTCCACGGAGGGAGATGCAGCCGCAACAGGCAGATTGGTCCCAAGCAGCACCACCGCTTCTTCCTTCCTCTTCTTCGCTGCGGGCGCCGACCTAATTGCACAGCGGAGCGGCGTCAAGGATAAGCAGCATAAGCAAGAACAAGGCGGAGCAAGAACACTTACTGGTCCACCGCGGTGTAGTCCCTCAACTTGTTAAGCTTGAAGCCTGAGAGCCTCGCAGCCTGAGGCGCAGGCGTGTGGGCTCCACGAGTAGAAGAAGGGGCAGCAGATGGGCCAGAAGCAGCCCCAGGCGACATCAGAGCAGCAGCGTCATCTCGGGAGATCAGCGCCGACCTGCCCCTCGTTGGAACCACGGGCGGCTCCCATTTCTCCGGGGGGACATCGGCCTCATCATCGTCATCAGGCATGGTGCAGAGGCCGTCGGCCTGGCGCAAGGGGGAGGTCTCCCCCATCCCCTCGGGGGTCACCTCCGAGTCACGCTCCTCGCCCTCCTCCTCTTCCTCCTCCTCGCGGGAGTTGCCAGAAGACACGTCCACCGGCGCCGTCACCTTCGGGACCACAAGGGGTGCCGGCGGTACCAGGCCGCGCTCGTCAAAGGTGGGCATGGCGGCCACAACCTGCGCCCCGTCCTTGCGAAGGAACAAGGGAATGATGGCGCTCGGCTGATACTCTTGGTCGTCCCCGAACAAGAGGCGGAGAGCCACGGCCAGCTCCTCGTCAGACAAAGCCCCCGGACTAAGGCGAAGCTTGTCTTCTTCGCTCCCAAGCGTCCACAGGGGGCATGAGCGCGCCTGGAGCAGAGCCACCCGCAGCATCAGAAACTCCCTCAGGAGCATGGCCCCCGCTAGCTTCGCCGCCTTCGCGTTGCCCGGCTTCAGGTCGGCGGTTATCTTCTCCAGCACCGACGTCGCCCGGTCATCAGTAAGCTTCACGCGGGACCACCCCTCGTCAGACTGGGGCATCTCCGTCGGCAGCCTCAACCGAGGGTGGACACACTTGGCATCCATCATGACCCACTTGCTCCTGAAGCCATCGGCCTTCTTCGCAGCCTTCGAGATCGCGTTGGCCTTGCCGACCGCGATGAAGTTGGCACACCCTCACGTGTGGCCGTCGTTGATTCGGAGGAAGAAGAAGTGGCGCAGCAGAGCCACGACGGCATCACCCCGACATACGCCTCACAATAGAAGGCAAAGATCGACAAGAGAAGAACGGAGTTGGGATGGAGATGAAGGGCCTGTAACCTGTAATGGTGGAGGACGGCATAGAAGAAGTCAGAGAAGGGGGGAACCAAGCCAGCGACTATGCTGCTCATGAAGAAGGGTTGAAGGTCCTCCCCTGAGCCTCTGGCTCGGTAGAGCCGGCCCGGAGCTCGGTCTTCCCCTTCTCGTTGCTCTCCCCCGCCGTCAGCAGTCGCATGGCGGCGAGGTTCTTCTCCGAGACGTTGGGCGCGTCTAGAGCTGACTCGTACCAAGCAGGCGGTGCAACAGCCTTGGCCTTTTGGGGCGCCATTGGTCGAAAGCTCGGAAGGGGATTCAAGTGGATCTGTAGATTTCGGAACCAAGGAGCGAGAAAGGGGATCTAGAGCAAGGCGAAGGAAAGCAATGAAGGCAAGCATTGCCCGCACCAGCCTTTTGTCAGATGGGCAGTTGTCGAGGCAGCGTGGAGAAGCGGAGACGCCCACGTCCAATCAATCGCCATGCGTCGACCAAGGCCGCAGGCTGTTGGGGCCCGCGGCACTCCTCACTTGCCCTTTGGCTTCGCCTCGAAGCCATGTCCGAGTGCGCCTAGGGCCCGGGGGCTAGTGACAGCGTCTTGGGAACGGGCGTCCCCAGACTAGCCTGCTTGCGGCCCATGGCGCGGCTCCACAAGCGGCCCCGTATGGCCCATCTTCACCAGCAAACACTCAAGACCCTCGCGAGGGGCCAAGCGGACGATGCAAGACCTCCTCGGGGGCAGCCTCACCAGGCTGGCTCGCGAGGGGCGGAGAGATCAAGGCAAGGGACACCTCGCGAGGTTCCTGTGACGCAAGCCATGACGACTGGAGCCAAGCAGGCGCCAGGCCGGCACCAGCATGCAGTGTCCTTGTTTCCTCTTTGATGCTAAAGGGGAAAGCGCAGGCGAGGAGTCCCGAGGCATCAGGCAAAGGTTTCCATATCGGTGCAATGAGACCAAGACCAGCAGGACGGCAAGACGGAGGTCACCATGGAGCCCAAGACGGCGTCACCGCCAGAACCTTTGGCAGGCGAAGACCACCTTTAGTCAGGATAACTTGTACTGATTGTCTCCCTTCGAATTTGGCCGTTGTTGGCTCCCTTCCCGCTCAATATTTTGGGAGAGGACTAGGGCCTCTATAAATAGGACTAGCCACCATAGTAGGGGCAAGTCGAGCTAGATCGAGACCAACTCATCTTGGACGAGATCCATTCCATCCTCACACTCACCAAGCACAAGAACACCTCTCCTCAGGAGGCTATTCTTCCCTTGTACTATTCATCATCAGCCCTAGAGGCAATCCACCACACCACACTGGAGTTGGGTATTACACCACAACGGTGGCCCGAACCAGTATAAATCTCGTGTCTCTTGTGTTGCGGGTTCGTCAAGCTAAGCTTTGAGATTGCGTTGAGAGTGAGGGCGTGATTAGGTAGGGAGAGATCTTTGTGCGCACCCCAGTGTTCAAACCTCAAGGGTTTTGCCAGAACCCGAAATCCGACACTCAGGTAGTAGACGGGACGCTGGACGGCTTGGATCTTGCCCTTTTCTGGTCGCTCGACCACCATCATCGTGCCGACCGCGAGGTCGCAGTGATATAGAGCAACAACGGCTCCTTCTCTGCCGGTGCGGCCAGGACTGGTGCGGTGGAGAGCATGCGCTTGAGATCCCGGAAAGCCTCGTCCGCCTGGTCGTTCCATTCAAACGGCGTCATCTTCTTCATTAGCTGATACAGGGGCAAGGCCCTCTCGCCCAGCCGCGACGAGCTGGTTGTCGTAGCTGGGCCGGTTGATCGGCCTTGCGCTTATTGTTCTGCTGGTTGTGCTACTGCCGGCTTCCTTCGCCGTCCGGCTTTGGAGGGGGAACCGGCTTCGCTTTGCCGGCTTCATCCAGCGCCACCTGGATCTTCATGGCGGAGTCAGCGTTGGCGTACTTGTCTGCCATCACCATGAGCGCGGCCATGGTGGCCGGCTCGGAGCGCAAAAGCTTATGCTTGAGGAGGGTGCCATCCCGGCACCCGTTGACGAAGTACTGGATCGCTTGGACTTCGTGGATGCCCTTGCAGCTGTTCCGAAGCTCGGTCCAGCGTGCGAGGTACTCGCGGCCGGTTTCCGCTGGCCCCTGCACGCACATGGCGAGTTGACTGGGGCGGCCGGGTCATTTGCAAGTGCCGGTGAAGTTGTGCACGAAGGCCTGCTCGAAGTCGACCCACGCGTTGATGCTGCCCGCTGGCAGACTGTTCCACCAGGTGCGGGCCGACCCCTGGAGCATGAGAGGCACGTAGCGCACGGTGAGGTGGTGGTTACCGCAGGTGATGCCGATGGTGGTGGTGTAGTCGGTGAGCCAGTCCTCCGGCTTCACGGTGTCGTTGTACTTGGGGTGTCACGGGGGAGCGTGAACCCTTTAGTAAAGGGCTTACCTCGGATGCATGGTGCGAAGCACGCTGGCCCAACGGGGCCGGTCTCCTCCAGCTCCTGGGAGAGGGCGAGTCGGTCGAGGCGGTGGCAGGCGTTGGTGTCGTCGATGGCACGCGGGCCCAGCCGGTCAGTTGATGGTGGATGAATAGTATCCCGTGGAGTGCCGTTTTGCGGTACGCCACACCCCTCCCAATGAACAAGACGTCATTTTAACGGTAGGCGCTCCAACAGAAGTACGTTTCCTACGTTTTGTGGTTCGCCACACTGATACGTCCATTTTGCACCATGATTTGCTACTGTTATTTATAATGTTTTTTTGCATAATAATGCTTAATGGAGTAATTCTAATGCATTTTCTCATAATATGCAAGGTTTACACAAAGAGGGAGAATGTCGGTAGTTGGAATTCTGGACCTGAAAAATCCACGTCAGAGTTACCTATTCTGCACATCTCCAAATGAGCTAACAATTTACGTAGAATTATTTTGGAACATACAAAAAAATACTGGAGCAAATAACTACCGGAGGGGGGCCACCTAGTGAGCACAGGACACCAGGGTGCGCCAGGCCGCCCAGGCGCGCCCTGGTGGGTTGTGCTCAGCCCAGCCCACCTCTGGTGCCCATCTTCTGGTATATAGGTCATTTTGACCTAGAAAAAAAAATCAGGAGAGGACTTTTGGGATGAAGCCCGCTGTCTCGAGGCAGAACTTGGGCAGGGGCACTTTTGCCCTCCAGCGGAGCGATTCCGCCGGGGAACTTCCCTTCCGGAGGGGGAAATCGAAGACATCGTCATCACCAACAACCCTCTCATATTTGGGAGGCCAATCTCCATCAACATCTTTAATAGAAACATCTCCTCTCAAACCCTAGTTCATCTCTTCTGTTCGACCTTTGTACCAGAACCTCAGATTGGTACCTGTGGGTGGCTAGTAGTGTTGATTACATCTTGAAGTTGATTACTGTATGGTTTATTTGGTGGAAGATTATATATTCATATCCATTATGCTATTTAATACCCCTTTGATCTTGAGCATGATTATAATTTGTGAGTAGTTACCTTTTTTTCTTGAGGTCACGGGAGAAGTCACGTTGCAAGTAAACATGTGAACTTGATATGTGTTTGATATTTTGATGATATGTATGTTGTGATTCCCTTAGTGGTGTCATGTGAACGTCGACTACATGGCACTTCAGCATATTTGGGCCTAAGGGAATGCATTGTGGAGTATTTATTAGATGATGGGTTGCTAGAGTGACAGAAGCTTAAACCCTAGTTTATGCGCTACTTTGTAAGCGACCGATTTGGATCAAAAAGTTTAATGGTATGGTTAGATTTTATCTTAATACTTTTCTCGTAGTTGTGGATGCTTGTGAGGGGGTTAATCATAAGTAGGAGGTTTGTTCAAGTAAGAACAACACTTAAGCACCAGTCCACCCGCATATCAAATTATCAAAGTAGCGAACACGAATTAAACCAACATGATGAAATTGACTAGATGAAATTCCCATGTACCTGATACGTCTCCAATATATCTATAATTTTTGATTATTCCATGCTATTATATTATCTATTTTGGATGTTTTATATGCATTAATATGCTATTTTATATTATTTTTGGGATTAACTTATTAACCCAGAGCCTAGTGCCAGTTTATGTTTTTTCCTTGTTTTTGAGTTTTACAGAAAAGGAATATCAAACGGAGTCCAAACGGAATAAAACTTTCGCGATGATTATTCTTGGACTAGAAAACACACGTAGGACTTGGAGAGGAAGGTAGAAGAGTCCTGAGGGCTCCACAAGCCCTCAGGGTGCGCCTCGCTGGCTTGTGGGCCCCACGAGAGTCCTCCAACCCTAATCTTTGGCCTATAAATTCAGAAATATTCCCAAACCACCAGAAGCGTCCACCAAAATACTTTTCCATCGTCGTAACCTTCTGTTCCCGTGAGATCCCATCTTGGGGCCTTTTCCGGCATCCTGCCGAAGGGGGATTCGATCACGGAGGGCTTCTATATCACCTCTATTGCCCTTCCGATGAAGCATGAGTAGTTTACCACGGACCTATGGTTCCATAGCTAGTAGCTAGATGGCTTCTTCTCTCTCTTTGATCCTCAATACCATGTTCTCCTTGTTGTTCTTGGAGATATATATGATGTAGTATTCTTTTGCGGTGTGTTTGTCTAGATTCGATGAATTGTGGATTTATGATCAGATTATCTATGAGTATTATTTGAGTCTTCTCTGAATTCTTATATGCATGATTTGATATCTTTGTATTTCTCTTCGAATTATCAGTTTGGTTTGGCCAACTAGATTGGTTCTTCTTGCAATGGGAGAGGTGCTTAGTTTTGGGTTCAATCTTGCGGTGTCCTCACCCAGTGACAAAGAAGGGGTAGCGAGTCACATGTTGTATTGTTGCCATCAAGGGTAAAAAGACGGGGTTTTCATCATATTGCTTCAGTTTATCCTTCTACATCATGTCATCTTACTTAAGGCGTCACTCCGTTCTTATGAACTTAATACTCTAGATGCATGCTGGATAGCGGTCGATGTGTGGAGTAATAGTAGTAGATGCAGGCAGGAGTCGTTCTACTTGAAACGGACGTGATGCCTATATTCATAATCATTGCCTTGGATATCGTCATATATTTTCATATCTATAAACCAAAAAATAAAAAAATACCTTGCTGCAGTTTATTTACTTTTACTTTCTTTGATGTTTTAGTAAGCTTTTATATCTATCTCTATCATATCTGACCTTTGCAAGTGACCGTGAAGGGATTGACAACCCCTTTATGGCATTGTGTGCAAGTGTTTGATTGTTTGTGCAAGTGAATAGATTGGAGACTTGCGTGTATCTCCTACTGGATTGATACCTTGGTTCTTAACTAAGGAAAATACTTACCTCTACTTTGCTGCATCCTGATGTAGATCAAACCTCGATGGCGAGATCCGGTCTGTTTCTACGGCCTGATCTTTCACGACACTCCACCACCAGCAGTAGCAACCTCTCACCCCCACACGCGATGTACACGAAGTAGAGGGTTTGAACCTTGCGGCCCAGCACGAGAAAACCAATCTCAACGAAGGTACTCACGCGCAAAACAATTTCCACGAAGAGAAACCACAACACAGAGGTTTTCTAAAGATCCCTCCAAAACTTGATATGGGTGTCTACCCTGAAAAACACATCATGTCTATTTCATAAAAAATAACCTGCTTTACATGATTGCTTCCTCTACTAGTTATAGCGGACCCGACTAATCAACTTGACCCTCATGTAGAAGTAATCTATCCCTACATGCTACGCACAAGTCAAAAGGGAAGGAAAGGAAATTAAGACTATAATCTATTCTGGACTCTATACTATATTTAATTAATTGCCTTTTACATCTCGGCAACAAACACCACGTATTTATCTTCATTGTAGGTGGACCCCATCCCAAGTCCTTGAGAGATAGATGACCACATACATTGATGAAGTCATGTACCTGGGGTAGGGTCATAGACCTGCCCAAAGGTACCCTCCACAAGGACACTCACAAGAGAAGCAGCCTTCCAGTCGACCTGGTAGGCTTCCACTCGACAGATTCAAAGACACTCGACCATGAAGACCCACTCGACTACCAGGAGTCCAAGAGTCACTCGGTACCCAAACGGTCTGTAGTTAAATAGTCTTTATGACCTTCATCGACACTTTATGTATGCGTTACCGAAGAACGCCTAGCTTTAACGCACCTTAAACCCTCTACTACGTGGGCTGGCTGGGGTCCTGGCGCACTCTATATAAGCCACCCCCTCCACAGGTAGAAGGGTTCGCACCCCTGTAATTCATACACATATAATCCAGTCGGCCGCCTCCGGGCTCCGAGACGTAGGGCTGTTACTTCCTCCGAGAAGGGCCTGAACTCGTAAACTCGTGCGTACCAACTACTCCATAGCTAGGATCTTGCCTCTCCATACCTACCCCCCATTCTACTGTCAGACTTAGAACCACGACAGTTGGCGCCCATCGTGGGGCTGGTGTTCTAGCGATTTGTTGGAGAAGTTGGGATTCTTTCGATCTCCGACATCATGGTTTCAGGTGGAGTTCTGGTCGACGGCCACGAGATCCGTCTTGGTGCGCTCATGTTCGTCGCCGACGACTCCGCTTAACCGGGAGGCTCCACTGACGTGGACCGCTCCCGTCCGCTGGGCGACGCACTGCTGCGTGTGTCGCAGCGTCCTCCTGCGGCAACCGTCGACCCAGTATGGGTCGGCTCTGCTGCTATCTTCACTCCCGATCTCCCACCGCGCAAGCGCCCGGTCGGTCGAGGCTTCAGCGGTGGGTGAGGCATGCGGTGGCCCGCTGATCGGCCATCCCCAAGTCGGCGATCGAGCCCGAGCGAATCTCTCTACGGCCTGTTCGACCTGTCGACTGGCTCCATAGAGACTACGTCCGAATGCGATAGCAGTGACCCGGCAGCAGAGGTTCTGATGGTCGATGGACCATGCAGTCCCCTTGGATTCACCCGCACCAACGAAGGTGGCGGTCGAGGCGATCCGGTGCAAGCCCACGAAGAGTACTTGCCTGAGCCCCTCACTTCGCTCCAGAGGGAGGAGCTTCGTCGTCGGAACATGGATGCACTTCACACTCCTATCGTTGGAGAAACCCCCAAGGCTCGCGCCTTGGAGGATGCGCGCTTGCCCAACCTGGCTGAGCACACTCGACTGGAGAATCTTCAGGGAGTACTCGACGAGCGTACGCAACCAAGGGTTCCAGAATCCAGTCGACGCCAGCTCTTTCAACCGCCAACACAGGTATATCGAACTCCGATTCAGAATTTAGCAGCTGCCGCCCGTATAGCAGAGTCAATTCAGCCTTCCCGATCGAGGCGGGTAGAGGTTTGCAGCAAATCAGGATTTGCTCCGGCGGCAGGAGATCAAAACTCAGTTGTATCCCAGTCGCGGAACAGGGTTCACAGCCGATCCGTCGCTGCGAATTCATTCCAGTCGGCCCATAGTCCAAGATCGCCCCCGAGGCGTGAGGAATGTGGGGGCCGGCGTGATGATCAATACAAGGGCCGCGAGCAATTTGAGCACCGATTCGATTGCAACGATCGACGTCGAGTGCCCACTCCTCCCCCAAGGGGTGGATCATACGCTCCTCAGCAGCAGGACGACAGAAGCCAAAACAGTGCTCGGCGAAGAGTTCCAGTTGACCTTAGGGAACCAGGCTTTGATGCGAGATCTATTATCATTCAAGGTTTGGTCGACAGGAACAGAGCTCACCGAGACGGCCATGATAGAGATGTTCCTTCCAGCAGCAGAGTTCATGTCTCAGGACCAGAGTGTTTCAGCAGAGGCATCAGGGCCGCAGTGATTCCTCCCAACTTCAGGTTGGCGACTGGAGTCATCAAGTTCACTGGAGAATCCAAGCCTGCCACTTGGCTTGAAGATTACCGAGTGGCGGTTCAGATCGGCGGTGGCAACGATGAGGTAGCCATGAAGCATTTGCCTCTTATGTTGGAGGGTTCAGCCAGGGCGTGGTTGAATCAGTTAGCACCCAGCAGTATTTACACTTGGGAAGATCTTGCCCGAGTGTTTGTCAAGACATTTGAAGGAACTTGCAAACGACCAGCA
Organism: Aegilops longissima; assembly: GCA_021605205.1. Taxonomy (NCBI): domain Eukaryota; kingdom Viridiplantae; phylum Streptophyta; class Magnoliopsida; order Poales; family Poaceae; genus Aegilops; species Aegilops longissima. Next base: position 170,134,059 of record CM038677.1, on the reverse strand, counting down.
GGTTTGACAGAGTTGCAGTCGTGTGTGCAAAAGTCGAGTGAAACTTTGAGAGATTATATCCAGAGGTGGATCACTTTGCACCACACAGTCGAGAATGTATCTGATCACCAGGCAGTCTGTGCCTTCAAGGAAGGTGTCAAGAACAGAGAATTGAGTTTGAAGTTTGGTCAACCGGAGATATGACCACTGAGTCGGATGATGGAGATTGCCACCAAGTATGCAAATGGTGAAGAAGAGGATCGGCTCGGAGTGGTAAATATAAATCGCCGCCAATGAGACCGGCGGAGGAAATTCCAGTCGGAAGCAGAAGCGCAAAGCCGAGCCAGCAGCTCCCGGAGAGGCCTTGGCAGTGACCCCAGGAAAGTTCAAGGGGAAACCCAAGGGTCCTTGGAACCCCAAGATGGTGAAAGACCAGGATGGAAGCGGCGTGTTGGATTTGCCATGTCATATTCATACAAAGAAAGATGAAGAGGGTAAACTCATTTACGAAACATACCACTCGACGATGTCGGCTCTTGATTCAGCGGTTCAAGGAAACAGCTCAAGGATAAGGATAAGGAGATAGACAAAGTTGAGGACAGGGATGCGGTGATGGTGGATATCCCGTGTCAATTCCACCGATGATTTTTGCCGACGTCGAAAGCAAAAGTCGATTGAAGGTTATCAATCGGGAAGTAAACTTGGTTGCTCGGCGACTCCCAATTATCTGAAATGGTCCTGACCGCCATCACATTCGACCGGTCGATCACCCGCGCACATTGCCACCTGGAAGGCAAGCATTGGTGGTCGACCCGGTTGTCGAAGGCACTTGGTGACTAAAGTCCTGATGGATGGTGGTAGTGGCTTGAACATATTATACGCGGAGACGTTGAAAGGGATGGGCATTCCGATGTCCAGACTTAGTACCAGTAACATGAGCTTCCACGGAGTCATTCCTGGAAAGAAGGCTGAGTCACTCGGCCAAATTGCTCTTGATGTAGTTTTTGGTGATTCAAAGCATTTCCGGGAAGAAAAGTTGACCTTTGAGGTCGTGGATTTCCAGAGCGCTTATCACGCTATTCTGGGGAGACCAGCTTATGCACGTTTCATGGCCCGACCATGTTACGTGTATCTTAAACTGAAGATGCATGGTCCCAAGGGTGTGATCACTGTCACGGGCAATCGGAAGAAGGAAGAAGAGTGCTTCCAGAAAGGCTCCAAGATCGCCGATGCTCAGTTTGCAGTGGTAGAGCTACAGGAGTATCAGAAAACTGCAGATCCGAGTGATTTGTTGCGAGCTAAGAAGCCAGCTACGGAGTCAGCATTTCAGTCGACTGGCGTGACAAAACAAGTTCACATTCACCCGACTGATCCCAATGCTGCTCCGACCAACATCTCAACAACACTCGACTCAAAATAGGAAGAAGCGCTCATCCAGTTCCTCCGTGAGAACTGGGACATCTTTGCATGGAAGCCTGCTGACATGCCGGGTGTTCCCAGGGGGCTGGCTGAGCATCTCCTACGAGTCGACCCAAAATTTAAACCGACTAAAGAGTATCTTCGGCGGTCCGCCGTCCAGAAGAGAAAGGCCATTGGCGAGGAGGTGGCTCGGCTCCTAGCAGAAGAGTTCATCCGAGAGATTTACCACTCCGAGTGGCTCGCCAATGTCGTCATGGTCCCCAAGAAGGACAAGTCGTTGCGCATGTGCATCGATTTCAAGCATATCAATCGGGCCTGCCCGAAAGATCATTTCCCTCTTCCTCGCATCGACCAAATAGTCGACTCAACTGCAGGATGTGAGAGGTTGTCTTTTTTAGACGCCTATTCCGGGTACCATCAGATCCATCTGTATGGACCCGATGAGATTAAAACAGCGTTCATCACTCCATTCGGGTTCTTCTGTTATGTCACCATGCCATTCGGTCTCAAGAATGCCGGAGCCACATTCATGAGGATGATTCAGAAGTGTTTGCTCACTCAAATCAGTCGGAATGTGGAAGCATACATGGATGATATAGTGGTCAAGTCACGAAAGGGTTCCGACCTGTTGGTGACCTTGCTGAAACATTTGCCAATCTCGGGAGGTATGATATCAAGCTTAACCCATCAAAGTGTACATTTGGAGTTCTGGTGGAAAGTTACTCGGTTTTTCGTTTCGGCGAGGAATCGATGCTAACCCGAAAAGGTTGGCACCATACTCGAATGAAGCGCCCTGTGCGTGTGCGATGTCCGTAAACTTCTTGGATGCTTGGGCGCTTTAAGTCGATTCATCTCGCCTTGGTGAAAAGGCATTGCCTCTTTACCGACTGATGAAGAAGTCAGACAAGTTCGAGTGGACTCTAGAAGCTGATGCAGCGTTTGCAGAGCTCAAAGCTCTGCTCTCCACCCAGCCGGTGCTTGCTGCTCCAATCAGCAAGGAGCCTTTGCTGCTTTACATTGCAGCCACTGGACAAGTCATCAGTACCGTACTTACGGTCGAGCGGGAAGAAGAAGGAAAAACCTTCAAAGTTCAACGCCCAGTTTATTATCTTTCTGAAGTACTGACCCCATCAAAGCAAAGATACCCTCACTATCAGAAGCTTGTTTATGGGATCTATATGACCACGAAGAAGGTTCCTCATTATTTCTCTGATCATTCCATTACAGTCGTCAGCGACGCCCTTTGTCGGAAATTCTTCATAACAGAGATGCAACTGGTCGAGTGGCAAAATGGGCGATTGAACTCCTTCCCCTTGATATCAAATTCGAGGCAAAGAAAGCCATCAAGTCCCAAGCAATAGCAGATTTCCTCGCCGAGCAGCTTCCGACCCAAGTTCACTCGGAACACTGGACTATGTTTTTGATGGTTCCAAGATCTTTGAACGGTTCAGTGCGGGGTTGTATTGGTTTCCCCGAGGAGATAGGCTCAAGTATGTTCTCCAGATTCACTTTGATTCTTCCAACAACGAAGCAGAATATGAAGCACTCTGTATGGGTTTGCATGGCCATTTCACTCGGTGTCCGTCGCCTTATGGTCTATGGCGACTCGGATCTGGTTGTTAATCAAGTGATGAAGGAGTGGGATGTCGAAGCCCAGCTATGACAAAGTTATTGTAATGCAGTGAGAAATTTGGAGAAGAAATTCGAGGGTTAGAGCTTCATCATATACCCGATTGAAAAATCAAGCTGCGGATGATTTGGCGAATATAGGGTCAAGAGGAAGCCATTCCCGGTGATGTATTTTGGAACACATTCACGCTCCATCAGTGCAGGAGGATCCTTTCACAGAAGAAGCCCCGCAGCAAAAGAGTGCTAATGATCCGACTGAAGTTGAGGTCCCAGCCATGGTCGACCTGATTATGGAAGTTGTGGTCATCACTCCCGACTGGACAGTGCCGTACATCGCATATATCCTAAGGAAAGAGCTCCCAGAGAATGAAGAAGAGGCTCGACAGATCGTCCGTCGATCCAAGGCCTTTATAGTAATCAAGGGACAATTGTACAGAGAAAGCGCGACTGGAGTCGGCCAGAAGTGTATCACGCCAGAAGAAGGTCAGATAATTCTTGAGGATATCCACTCGGGGACCTGTGGCCATCATGCGTCCTCTCGGACCATTGTGGCTAAAGCATACCGAGCGGAATTTTACTGGCCGAAAGCAAATGAAATGGCAAAAGAAATAGTCGACAAGTGTGAAGGATGTCAGTTCTATTCCAACATGTCGCACAAGCCAGCCTCAGCCTTGAAGACCATTCCACTCGTTTGGCCCTTCACTGTTTGGGGATTGGACATGATTGGACCGTTGAGAACTGGCAGAAGCGGCTTCACTCATTTGCTAGTAGCAGTCGACAAGTTCACCAAGTGGATCTAAGCCAAGCCCATCAAGAACCTCGATGCATGCCGCTATCGGTTTCATCGGAGAGTTGATATTCAGATATGGAGTTCCGCATAGCATCATCACCGACAATGGGTCAAACTTCGATAATGACAAGTTCAAAGCCTTCGCGCCTCTCAAGGCACGCTGGTCGACTATGCTTGATGGCTCATCCTCGGTCGAATGGACAAGCGAGAACATGCAAGCGGCCTCATTCTCAAAGGGCTGAAACCACGGCCGATCGTGATCTCAAACACGCAGCAGGAGCTTGGGTCGACGAACTTCCATCAGTTCTCTAGGGATTGAGGACCACTCCTAATCGGTCGACTGGGAGAACTCCATTCTTCCTGGTCTATGGAGCTGAAGCAGTTCTGCCGAGTGACCTGCTTCACAATGCGCCTCGAGTCGAGCTATACTCTGAAGAAGAAGCGAAACAAGCCCGGCAAGATGCAGTTGACCTCTTGGAAGAGGAGAGAGAGATGGCCTTGATCCGCTCGACTATCTATCAGCAAGACTTGCGTCGATTCCATGCCAGAAATGTGAAGAGTCGAGCCTTCCAAGAGGAGATTTGGTCCTCGAGTGGATCAACAGAAACCACACAAGCTTGCTCCCACTTGGGAAGGTCCTTCATCGTCACAAGAGTCCTCCACAATGGAGCGTATCATCTCTACAACGTTGATCGTCGGATCGACGAGCCTCGAGCTTGAGCGCGGAGCTGCTCCGCCCCTTTACACTTAAAACTCACTCGGTTGAGATGTAATAAAAGTACTTTTGTAGTTTGTTTATCCAAGACAAGAATGTTATAATTTTCCCAGTGATTGTTATTGCTTTTTGTTGAAATTTCCCCCAGTGGGTGGCTTAGTCGCGAATCCGATTCGCCTAAGTTTGTAAAAAAATCCTTTCCGAGTGCGAGCCAGTCTCTCACTCGGGGGCTTAGCTGCGAATCCGCTTCGCCTAAGTATTCAAAATCCTACCGAGTGGCGAGCCAGCCTCCCACTCGGAGGCTTAGCTGCAGTCCAAGTACTCGCCTAAGTATTGAAAATCCTATCAAGTGGCGAGCCAGCCTCCCACTCGGAGGCTTAGCTGCAGTCCAAGTACTCGCCTAAGTATTCAAATCCTACCGAGTGGTGAGCCAGCCTCCCACTCGGGGGCTTATAACAGCCCAAGGATTCGCCTTAAACATCCAAAGTAATAAAAATCCTACCGAGTGGAGAGCAAACCTCCCACTCGGGGGCTTAGCTGCAGCCCAGTGCTCGCCTAAGTAATAAAAATCCTACCGAGTGGAGAGCAAACCTCCCACTCGGGGGCTTAGCTGCAGCCCAATGCTCGCCTAAGTAATAGAAATCCTACCGAGTGGTGAGCAAACCTCCCACTCGGGGGCTTAGCTGCAGCCCAGTGCTCGCCTAAGTAATAGAAATCCTACCGAGTGGTGAGCAAACCTCCCACTCGGGGGCTTAGCTGCAACCTAGTGTTCGCCTAAGTAATAAAAATCCTACCGAGTGGAGAGCAAACCTCCCACTCTGGGGCTTAGCTGCAGCCCAGTGCTCGCCTAAGTAAGGAATTCATCCCAATCCGCAAGGACGACGAGGTGCAGTTCGACTGCTACCTCCTCCTTCGGAGCTTCGCCACAAGTACAACGTGCGGTCCATTCCAACCCGCAAGGACGACGAGGTGCAGGTCGACTGCAACCTCCTCCTTCGGAGCTTCGCCACAAGCACAACGTGCGGTTCGTCCCGATCCGTAAGGACGACAAGGTCGATCGCGATCTGTGTTCCACCTCTACCGCAGGATAGATGAAGCACAAGTCGATTGGAATTTCAACGGAATATCTTCGAATGAGGAATAAAGTTCTCTCAAGGCAAACAAAGCATGTTAAAGGAAAAATCAAGTTGGGATAAACGCCCCACGGATCCAAAGGTGCTCGAGCGTTAAGCACATTAAAGTTTATCGATTACTGTAAACCACTCGGCATTCCGAGGCAAATTTAAAGTGGGACTTAGAAGTTTTTTACTCCTCCGGCGGAGGACTGGAAGGTGCAACAAACTGGTCGAGGTCGATTCCGTCGGCAATACGGGTAGCAGCAGCGATGAAAGTCTCCATGAAAGATCTGAAGTCGTGCTTCCTAGTATTGGCAACCTTGAGAGACACCAGCTTGTCCTCTTGCGCTTCTTTGCAGTGGACACAAAACAGAGATAGAGCAACATCAGCACCACACCTGGCAGAAGACTTTTTCCATTCCTGCACTCGACTTGGAATCTCATTCAGTCGAGTCATCAGGGATCCAAGATCATTCTGAAGAGTCTGTTTTGGCCAGAGAGTCGAGTCGATCCGCGACACTGCAACTTTCAGTCGAGCAAGATAATCCACCACGCTAGCAACGCGAGACTCCAGTCGGAGCACATTCATAGCAGCTTCGTCCTTCACAGGAGAGTTGATGGGGTCCAAGCTGGTTTCCACTCGACTGGTTTCTTCTTCAAAGTTTTGGCAGAATTCTGAAAACACAGTTTAGACTCAAAATAACGATCATGTGATGAGTTGGTGAGAGCAAGACAGTCGGATAAAAGAGACTACCTTCAAGCATGAGAAACAGCTTCTTGGCGAGCCCTCCAAGATAAATCTCTAGGTCGTTTCGCTTCCCCGCTTGATTAGCCAACCTTGTCAGACAGAACAATCTTGTCGTTCTTCAGTCGGCTAACTTCCTTGTTAGCAGCGTCAAGAGAGGATTTCAGCTTGGCATTTTCATCTTCGAGTTTGTCGACTGAGGCAAGCTTCTCTTCAGCGAGCTTTGTTTTCTCCAAAGCCGCCTTTCGTACCTCTCGCAAGGTCAAGGTCCTTCTTCTTCAAAGTCTCTTCCAGTTTATCGCAAAGCAACAATGAGAACAGAGTTGAGAACGAGCAGAAAAACAAAGGCAGTCGTCAAAAATTCTCACCAGCCATACCTTTTGCTTCATCCTTTGCCTTCTGCAAATTCTCCTGAGCAAGCTTCAAATCGAGCTGGATCTGCTTTTTCTCTAACTCAGTATAGCGAGCCACAAGCTCGCAAGTTTTCTACAAAGAGTCAACCAACGAAAGACATCAAAGACAGATCACTTCCGAGTGATTAAGGAAACATAGTAGCATTTCTAAGACTACGATCGAATCAAAACATTCGACAAGTAGTCTCGGGACTACACCCAGTGGGTGCACTCGATGTGCCCCCACTGGTTTACCAATTTGGTTCACCAATCGACCAAAAGAGGCAAAAAGGTTATGATTCTAAAACCATGGCTATTTGTCATTGTCAGTAAATATATATATATATATATATATATATATATATATATATATATATATATATATATATATATATATATATATATATATATATATATATATATATATAGCTCTTTAGACTATAGTCAACTGCACGCAGTCGACCATAGTCTCGGGGACTACACCCAGTGGGTGCACTCAGCGTGCCCCCACCGGTTTTACGGTTCCATTCGACTTGGTCCGTCCAGGTCGAGTGAAGAAGATCACAACATAAAGACTATAGCCGATCGCACGCGATCGACCATAGTCTCGGGGACTACACCGGTGGGTGCACTCAGCGTGCCCCACAAAAGTTCAATCGACACACACACCCAGTGGGTGTACAGATATGGAAATCTCCAGAAGGAAGCAGTTTGGTAGCATATCCTAACAAAGCAAGCAACGATCGACTTACTTGGACATTGCTCGAGGGCTGAACTAGCATCATAAGTCGCTGACTAGCCTCTCGGCCCTTTCACCTGCTCCATCATGATCCCTGCTCGGCGATGGCCTCCTTAGCAGCACTTAGTTGGTCTTAGGGACGTGGTGTGTAGCAAAGAGAAATGGTGGATCATCAATCGATTTAAGTGGGTGGGCACTTGTCGGTGATACAATGAAGATACTGAAGTCCGTGGGGTTTCCTCCTCGAAATCAGCATCTCAGGAATCGCCACGACTTGAGCAGCCTTGCCAGCAAGCACTTTCTTGTTCTTCCTCTTCCTCAATGGCGCTTCCTCGTCATCATCAGGGAGATCAATGACGTGAGGCAGAACTACAAGAAAGATTCAGAAGTAAACATGGAAGTCCAATCGACTAGAAGCTCCAAATAGCCTAAAAGCGAAACCTCGAGATCTTACCAAGGTTGAGGTGACCGCATCCTCCATTTCCTGATCTTCGTGCTTAGCTGAAGTCTCGGAGGTAGCGGCGCTGTAGATTTCAAGAATCGACTGATCAGTCATCAAGTCGACCAAAAGTTCACTCATGTTGAATAAGGAAATACAAGGTTCTCGCTGGTTACAGGAGATGGTGGGAATGACCATTCGCATCTTGGGCAGGGCCTTCGCCCGGCTTTGACGACGTCGCCGAGGTTGCTTGGCGGTTTCTCGGTCGGTCTGGGAGAAGTTGTCCTGTGTCGCTTACGTCGCCCGGTGGGCACAATAGCTTTACCGCGCCCGGCCGCCGGGTCATCGTCAACTTGACCTTCCCTCCGGCGAGGAGGATCAACGTCTTCCTCCTCTTCCTCCTCCTCCTCCTCCTCATCATCAGAGCCATCATCCTCCTCATCCTCCTCGCCGTTGGACTCCCATTCCTCCGGACTTTCGCCTCCACTTCCTTCTTCTTCTTCGACTGTTTCCTGCGCCCCGTTGGGCATCGAGTACATCTCAGTGGTGACCTAGAAGACAACAAAACAAGGTGAAAGTCATTCGATGAATTGGCATCAAAACAGAATGAATGCAGCAGAATCACAGTCGGAGATAAGTGGTTATACCTTGTCTGGTTGGTAACTCTGGTCGAGTGGTGGAATCCTCCTAGCTCCGTGAGGGTTGTCCTTGTTTCCTGTGATGGCAGTCATCCACTTCTCCAGCGTGGCGCCATCGACCTCCTCTGGATGGACCCGAGTGGTATCATCCGTACCAGAGTACATCCACATCGGATGACCTCGGTATTGGAGTGGCTGAATACGCCGTCGGAGAAAAACCTCCAGGAGATCCATGCCGGTCACCCCATCGCGAATAAGCTGGACTACACGCCCATCAGCAGCTTTACTTGGGCCTTCTCCTCTGGTAACACCTTCAGGAAGATGGCTTGTTCACTCGACTCATGGACAAAGGAGGGAGCCGGTCGACTGCCCGGCGTCGGCTGGTCTTGGTGATAAAACCAGGTCGATTGCCACCCTCTAACCGAAGTCGGGAGAGTCATAGCGAGAAGGCGCTCTTCCCCTCATCTGGACCCCGAGTCCCCACACATCTGGATTACTTGGGTCCTCTCGTCATTCGGGCTCGTTTTCTTCACCGTCTCGAGAGCGACGGTGAATATGTGCTTGAAGAGACCCCAAGTCTGTCGACAACCCAAGAAATTCTCGCATAGCAAAACGAAAGCAGCAAGATAGACAATGGAGTTTGGAGTGAAATGATGGAGTTGCGCTCCAAAAAAGTTCAAAAACCCCCCGAAAAAAGGATTTGGCGGAGAAAACCCCGATCTCGTGGGTGGCGGGAGGACGACTCACCCTCTTCAGGCTGCGGTTGCCACTCCGTGCCCGGAAGCCTCGCCGACCCATGGGGGATCAGTCCTTCATTGGCCAGATCGGTGAGATCCTTCTCGGTGATGGTCGAGCGGATCCAGTCTCCTTGGACCCAGCCCTGCGGCAGCTTGGACCGCGAAGAGGAGCCGCCCCGACTGGGCGCTCTCCCCTTGGCCTTCGCCGCCGCCTTCTTCACCCGTTCCAGGGCTGCGGTCTTCTCCTTCACCATGGTCGCCGGCGAGGCAAGTACCGAGCTTCGGAGCTGGACAGACGAAGAGCGCGGCGAGAAGGTTTGGAGGCGGAGAGAGGAGAAGTCTGAGGTCGCACTGTTCAAAATGCCCGGTCCAACGCTTTATATGGGGCCGCTTCCGAGTGGCTGACCGGTAGGCCCAGGCAATCCCGTCGCAATCCCGCAACAGGCGCGCGATACGTGGCGAAAAAGGTGGCGCGAAGATCGAGGCGTCATCATCTCATCCCATCCGAGTGCCGCGGTTTTCTCCGCTTTGCGCGCTTCCCAAAATTCAGATCCCGCGAAATCCGCTAACCGCAGAGCAACTCGTCAGATAACAGATTTCCTCCGATCCGTCGCTCGAAAATCCTCAGGTTCACAAAGTTCACTCGACAAACGTGTAGAATGGATCAAGGCAACTGAAAGAGAAGTTGATGCCATCACTAAAAGGTCGTTGATCCAGAGTAAGACGCACTCACAACACGAAGAACAGGTCGGAAAGATTATCAACTCCTTCCTCACTCAAACCTCGATCCATTCGGGGGCTAATGATGAAGTCATGTACCTGGGGTAGGGTCATAGACCTGCCCAAAGGTGCCCTCCACAAGGACACTCACAAGAGAAGCAGCCTTCCAGTCGACCTGGTAGGCTTCCACTTGACAGATTCAAAGACACTCGACCATGAAGACCCACTCGACTACCAGGAGTCCAAGAGTCACTCGGTACCCAAACGATCTGTAGTTAAATAGTCTTTATGACCTTAATGACACTTTATGTAAGGCGTTACCAGTAACGCCTAGCTTTAACGCACCTTAAACCCTCTACTACGTGGGCTGGCTGGGGTCCTGGCGCACTCTATATAAGCCACCCCCTCCATAGGTAGAAGGGTTCGCACCCCTGTAATTCATACACATATAATCCAGTCGACCGCCTCCGGGCTCCGAGGCGTAGGGTTGTTACTTCCTTCGAGAAGGGCCTGAACTCGTAAACTCATGCGTACCAACTACTCCATAGCTAGGATCTTGCCTCTCCATACCTACCCCCCATTCTACTGTCAGACTTAGAACCACGACATACATCTCCTCCCCGTACATGTTCCTTGCGTGGTAAAAATAGGAACATAAATCCTTCTTTAAACCTTCCTTTAACTCCTTTTATATCTCCAAGTAAATAGCCATAATTCTTGGGTGCATGCACCGAATGAATTTTGCCTCCTACAATTGGAAAAGAATAGCATTCTAGGCTGGCTTCCATCTGATGGCTTTCTCTCTTTATTTCTTGCATCATTGTACGCATATCAAGTCCTGAAGTAAATCTCATCTGGTCCTGAGCCTGGACATGTTTCTCCTTTTTGCCTATATTAATTATGTGCGATGCATCAACATGCATGCAAGTATTAACTAGTATATCCTCATCTTCGTTACTTGGCCGGAAATACTCTGGTGTAGATGCTTTGTATTTTCAGACACCATCAGCTTCATATGAAATGTCGACGACCACCGTGTTTTTATTACAGCTGGTCGTATCACACCCCCTTTCCTCTTCAAGGGAAAAACAAAAGCAAGCTCAAGAAGTAGAGGTACCCTCAAGAACGCTTTTCTTATTATAAGAGACCGTTTTGGCCTGTCCTTTGCCACAAAAGGATTGGGCTACCTTGCTGCACTTTATTTATCGTTACTGTTACTTGTCCATTACAAATTATCTTACTATCAAACTACCTGTTACCGACTATTTCAGTGCTTGAAGAAAATACCTTGTTGAAAACCACTTGTCATTTCCTTCTGCTCCTCATTTGGTTCGACACTCTTACGTATGGAAAGGACTATGATTGATCCCTATACTTGTGGGTCAACAAGACTCTTTTCTGGTGCCATTGCCTGGGAGTGAAGCTCTCTTGGTAAGTGGAATGTAAGGAAAAATTATTACTAGGTGCTAAAATTTATTGTCACTTGTTACTATGGAAAACCATCCTCTGAGGAGTTTGTTCAGGGTATCTTCACCTCAACCGGAAGCACAATTAGTTGCCTCTCAACCTACTGCGCCTACTTAAAATATTGATTATGAAATTCCTTCGGGTATGATAGAACAACTGCTAGCTAATCCTTATGCAGGAGATGGAACTGAACATCCTGATATGCACTTCATCTATGTGTTTGTGGATTATTTAAGCTTGCGGGTTTATCCGGAGATGAAGCTAAGAAGAAGGTTTTCCCTTTATCTTTTAATGGACAAGCATTGACATGGTATAGGCTATGCGATGATATTGGATCTTGGAACTGGAATCGATTGAAATTGGAATTTCACCAAAAAAATATCCCATGCATCTAATTCATCATGATCGGAATTATATATATATAATTTTTGGCCTCGTGAAGGAGAAAGTATCTCTCTAGCTTGGGGGAGGCTTAAGTCAATGTTATATTCATGCCCCAATCATGAGCTCTCTAGAGAAAATTTTATTCAGAATTTTTATGCTCGGCTTTCTCATGACGATCGATCTATGCTCGATACTTCTTGTACTGGTTCTTTTATGAAGAAGGCTATTGAATTCAGGTGGGATCTTTTTAAAAAGAATTAAATGCAACTCTGAAGATTGGGAACTCAATGAAGGTAAAGAGTCAGGTATTAAGCTTGAATTTGATTGTGTTAAATATTTTATGAATACCGATGCTTTTCACAAGTTTAGCACTAAATATCACTACAAAAAAAATACACTTCCGTGATGATATGTGTTTGTCACAGTAGGTCACGTTTTCTGTCATGCATGTACATCCATGACGATTTTATGACAGAATCAAGATAGTCATACCTGTACTATCGTAGAAGTGTTCCATGACATTACCAAAATTATCATCACGGAAGTGTCCACTCCATGATGATAAATCGCCCGTCATAGAAGTGCTTTCGTCAAGGGTGACCGACATGTGGCATCCACCATAACGGGTCAACGTTAAGCTACCAGGTCTGGTTTTGGATCCAATAACCCGCTAACAGCCACGACCAATGCCAATTTTCCATGTGTAAAACTCTCATTGGCCGACGGAACCACGTGTCAGCTCTGCGTTGGCACATGTGTCACTCATCCAATGGGTGAAATGCGCCTATGATATGTTGACACGTGGACCGGCCTAAAAGTGGCCCATAAAGATTAAATGGGCCGACCCAACTAAAGGCCCACATGATTTTGCAGACCATAATGGGCCGGCCCAACTAAAGGCCCACAAGATTTTACGGACCATAATGGGCCGGCCCAACTAAAGGCCCATGAGATTTCGCCGACCATAATGGGCTGGCCCAACTAAAGGCCCATGAGATTTCACCGACCATAATGGGCTGGCCCAGCTAAAGGCCCATGAGATTTTGAGAACACTAGTGGGCCGGCCCGTTAACAGGCTGCCATGTTTTGGGCCAAATGCCGGCCCATATTTGATCCGGTCCATTAACAGTCTGCCACGTTCAGGGCCTAATAAAGGCCCATATGAGATCCGGCCCATTAAAAGCCTACCACGTTCTGGGCCAAATTACGACCCATATCAGATCCGGCCCTTTAAGAGGCTTTGGGCTAAATTATGGCCCATATCAGATTCGGCCTGTCAACTGGACGCTATTCTTTTGGGCCCACTTGCTAAAGGCCCATTTAGTAATTCGGCCTAATATTAGTTTCGGCCTGTTAAAGGCCCGTTTAACATTTCAGCTCTATATTTATTTCGGCTTGTTAAAAGCCCGTCATATAGTTGGGCCTAACTACGACCCAGTTTGCATCTGGCCTGCTCACAGCCAATAATCTGATTGGGCCAAACAAGGACTGAGACAATTTTGGCCTGTTAATGGCCCGTGATGTGATTGGCACAATCATGGGTCGGGGTCTATTTCAGCCTACTGCCAGCCCGTGAGCTGTTCGGCAAGTTTCAGGCCCAACCTACTTTTCAGCCTCCTAAAAGCCCATTAAGTTTTCTTACGAAAACCGGGCCGGGGTTTTACTCGGCTTATTAAAGGCCTGAATCTACTAGTGGGCCAATTTACATTTAGGCCTGTTAACGGACCAAGATGACTAGGCCCATGATGCAGATCATACATAGTGATTTGCATGACGGCCCGATTATTGATACGTCTCCAACGTATCTATATTTTTTGATTGCTCCATGCTATATTATCTACTGTTTTGGATGTTTATGGGCTTTATTTTACACTTTTATATTATTTTGGGACTAACCTATTGACCCGAGCCAGTGCGATTCTGTTTTTCCCTTGTTTGATGTTTCAAAGAAAAGGAATATCAAACGGAGTCGAAACGGAATGAAACCAACTAGAGAAGTTATTTTTTGAAGGAAAGCTACTGGAAAAACTTGGAGTGCACATCAGGAAAGAAACGAGGGAGCCACGAGGCTGGGGGCGCACCCTCCCCCACAGGCGCGCCCTCCACCCTCGTGGGCCCCTTCGTGGCTCCCCTGACGTACTTCTTCCGCCTATATATTCCCATATACCCTAAAAACATCGAAGACGAGAATAGATCGGGAGTTCCGCCACCACAAGCCTCTGTAGCCACCAAAAACCATTCGGGACCCTGTTCCGGCACCCTGCCGGAGGGGGGAACCCTCACCGGTGGCCATCTTCATCATCCCGGCGCTCTCCATGGCGAGGAGGGAGTAGTTCACCCTCAGGGCTGAGGGTATGTACCAGTAGCTATGTGTTTGATCTCTCTCTCTCTCGTGTTCTTGGTTTGGCACGATCTTGATGTATCGCGAGCTTTGCTATTATAGTTGGATCCTATGTTTCTTCTCCCCCTCTACTCTCTTGTAACGGATTGAGTCTTTAAAGATTTGAGAACACTTGATGTATGTCTTGTCGTGCGTATCTGTGGTGACAATGGGATATCACGTGACTCACTTGATGTATGTTTTGGTGATCAACTTGCGGGTTCCGCCCATGAACCTATGCATAGGGGTTGGCACATGTTTTCGTCGTGATTCTCCGGTAGAAACTTTGGGGAACTCTTTGAGGTTATATGTGTTGGTTGAATAGATGAATCTGAGATTGTGTGATGCATATCGTATAATCATACCCACGGATACTTGAGGTGACATTGGAGTATCTAGGTGACATTATGTTTTGGTTGATTTGTGTCTTAAGGTGTTATTCTAGTATGAACTCTAGGGCTGTTCGTGACACTTATAGGAATAGCCCAACAGATTGATTGGAAAGAATAACTTTGAGGTGGTTTCGTACCCTACCATAATCTCTTTGTTTGTTCTCCACTTTAGTGACTTTGGAGTGACTCTTTGTTGCATGTTGAGGGATAGTTATATGATCCTATTATGATATTATTGTTGAGAGAACTTGCACTAGTGAAAGTATGAACCCTAGGCCTTGTTTCCTATCATTGCAATACCGTTTACGCTCACTTTTACCACTTGTTACCTTGCAGTTTTTATATTTTCAGATTACAAAAACCTATATCTACCATCCATATTGCACTTGTATCACCATCTCTTCGCCGAACTAGTGCACCTATACAACTTACCATTGTATTGGGTGTGTTGGGGACACAACAGACTCTTTGTTATTTGGTTGCAGGGTTGCTTGAGAGAGACCATCTTCATCCTACGCCTCCCATGGATTGATAAACCTTAGGTCATCCACTTAAGGGAAATTTGCTACTGTCCTACAAACCTCTGCACTTGGAGGCCCAACAACGTCTACAAGAAAAAGGTTGTGTAGTATACATCAAGCTATTTTCTGGCGCCATTGCCGGGGAGGCTAGGTAAGCGGCACTCACACCCGTCAACTAAGCTCTTTTAAGGCGCGTTCGGGAGGTGAGTGCTTGAAGGTATATCTTTAGATCTTGCAGTCGAATCTTTTTATTTCTTGTTTTAGCACTAGTTTAGTTTATAAAAGAAAACTATAAAAAAAGGGAATTGAGGGTGCCTCATATGCTTCATCTTTTTAATGTCTTCCATGAAAATAAGGATTCTGGTAATTGTGCTCAATTGCTAGAGGAAGAATGCATTAAAATGTTTGGCACTAAATCTTTGAATGATGAGAATGATTGCAATATTGTTAGTATGAATTCCTTGAATATCCATGATGCTAATGATATGCAAAGCCACAAGCTTGGGGAAGCTATGTTTGATGAAGATGATATTTTTTGTCCCCCAAGCTTTGATGAGAAAATTTACTATGATGAAAGCATGCCTCCTATATATGATGATTATTGTGATGACACGTATGCTTTAAAGAATAATGATAACCATGAAACTTGTCATCTTGATCTTAATTTTCAATCACATGATAGTTATTTTGTTGAGTTTGCTCCCACTATCCCGAATGAGAAGAATTTTGCTTATGTGGAGAGTAGTAAATTTTCTATGCTTGTAGATCAATGAAAAGAATGCTTTAGGTGCTGGTTATATTGTTGAATTCATTCATAATGCTACTGAGAATTATTATGAGGGAGGAACATATGCTTGTAGGAATTGCAATAATATCAAGTTTCCTCTCTATGTACTTAAATTTTTAAAGTTATGCTTGTTTTGCCTTCCTATGCTAGTTGATTGTTGTTCCCATAAGTTGTTTGCTCACAAAATCCCTATGCATAGGAAGTGGGTTAGACTTAAATGTGCTAGTCATATTCTTCATGATGCTCTCTTTATGTTTCAATTCTTATCTTTTATGCGAGCATCATTGAAATCATCATGCCTAGCTAGGGGCGTTAAACGTTAGCGCTTGTTGGGAGGCAACCCTATTTTATTTTAGTCTCTTGCTTTTTGGTTCTGTTTAGGAATAAATAATCCATCTAGCTTATGTTTAGATGTGGTTTTGTGTTTCAGTTAGTGTTTGTGCCAAGTAGAACCTTTGGGAAGACTTGGGTGAAGTCTTCATGATCATGCTGTAAAAAACAGAAACTTTAGCGCTCACGAGATTAGCTTCAACTTTTTACTGGAGAGTGCTATTTAGTTTATTCTTTTTGCAGATGATCACTAGACAAATTCCTAAGGTCCAACAATTTATTTTAGAATTTTTGGAGTTCGAGAAGTTTGCATTAGTTACAGATTACAACAGACTGTTATGTTTTTGACAGATTCTGTTTTCCGTGTGTTGTTTGCTTATTTTGATGACTCTATGGCTAGTAAAATAGTTTATAAACCATAGAGAAGTTGGAATACAGTAGGTTTAACACCAATATAAATAAAGAATGAGTTCATTACATTACCTTGAAGTGGTGTTTTGTTTTCTTTCGCTAACGGAGCTCACAAGTTTTCTGTTAAGTTTTGTGTTGTGTGAAGTTTTCAAGTTTTGGGTAAAGATTCGATGGACTACGGAATAAGGAGTGGAAAGAGCCAAATCTTGGGGATGCCCAAGGCACCCCAAGGTAATATTCAAGGATAACCAAGAGCCTAAGCTTGGGGATGCCCCGGAAGGCATCCCCTCTTTCGTCTTCGTTCATCGGTAACTTTACTTGGAGCTATATTTTTATTCACCACATGATATGTGTTTTGCTTGGAGCGTCATGTCATTTTATTTAGCTTTGCTTGCTGTTTGAATAAAATACCAAGATCTGAAATTATTAAATGGAAGAGTCTTCACATAGTTGTATAATATTCGACTACTCATTGATCTTCACTTATATCTTTCGGAGTAGTTTGTTGTTTGCTCTAGTGCTTCACTTATATCTTTTAGAGCACGGTGGTGGATTTGCTTTATAGAAACTTTTGATCTCTCATGCTTTACTTATATTATTTTGAGAGTCTTAAATAGCATGGTAATTTGCTTAAAAATCCTAATTTGCTAAGCATAAATGATTTGTAAAAATTCTTATGAGTGTGTTGAATACTATGAGAAGTTTGATGCTTGATAATTGTTTTGAGATATGAAGATGGTGATATTAGAGTCATGCTAGTTGAGTAGTTGTGAATTTGAGAAATACTTGTGTTAAAGTTTGTGATTCCCGTAGCATGCACGTATGGTGAACCGTTATGTGATGAAGTCGGAGCATGATTTATTTATTGATTGTCTTCCTTATGAGTGGCGGTCGGGGACGAGCGATGGTCTTTTCCTACCAATCTATCTGAGGGAGTCCTAGATTAGGGGGTATCCGGACAGCCAGACTGTGTACAACGTCCGGACTATTGAAGCGTGAAGATACAAGACTCAAGACTTCGGCCCGTGTCCGGATGGGACTTTCCTTGGCGTGGAAGGCAAGCTTGGCGATCCGGATATTATATTTCCTTCCTTGTAACCAACTCCATGTAAACCCTAGCCCTCTCCGGTGTCTATATAAACCGGAGAGGTTGGTCCTTAGAAGGCCGATCACAATTACAATCATACCATCATAGGCTAGCTCTTAGGGTTTAGCCTCTACAATCTCGTGGTAGATCTACTCTTGTACTACTCATATCATCAATATTAATCAAGCAGGAAGTAGGGTTTTACCTCCATCGAGAGGGCCCGAACCTGGGTAAACATTTGTGTCCCTTGCTTCATGTTACCATCAGCCTTGACGCACAGATCGGGACCCCCTACCCGAGATCCGCCGGTTTTGACACCGACATTGGTGCTTTCATTGAGAGTTCCTCTGTGTCATCGCTACTGGGCTCGATGGCTCCTTCAACCATCGCCAATAACACGATACCGGACAGTCACGACGAGCACGGCTTAGACCTGCTGTCGGACAAAGCTCGGGGTATCACCCCCGCATTAGCCTCGGACCTAAATCCGGAGCAGGCTGCGTTGCCTGAGGACGGAGGGCTGGACCCCGCCCCACAGGTTGCGCTCATCGGCGTTGGAGCCAAACACGGGGCTTACCTCTGTGGTGGCCTATGATCCGGACTCCCGGATTCGTATCTGGATGTTGAGTCCGGTCCGCGCACTCCCGAACCGGTCTAGCCAGGTTGGGCTCCGGTAATGGAGTTCACCACCGCGGACATTTTTTGGCACTCTCCCTTTGGCGACATGCTGAACTCGTTGAAAACTCTCTCTTTGATAGAAATTTCTGGGCCAAACTACGTCTAGTTCGAGTGGGAAGCAGGCGACGAAGAAATTCGTTGCCCACCCACCACCCACTTCATAGCCACGGTCGATGATTTAACCGACGTGCCGGACTTCGACTCCGAAGACATCGACGGTATGGACGACGATGCAGGAGAAGATGCGGAATCTATGGGGCGCCGGACTTCCCCCTCGTCACACGACGTATACATGGTGGATACGCCCAAAGAGGACAAAGGCGACAATCCGGACGATAAAACCCCCGGACGGAAGCCAAAGCGACGGTGCAGACTCCGTTCTTAGTCCAGCAACAGTAAAAATAGTGACAAGAGCGCCAGAGGGATCGATACTACAATCAACTCCAAAGGCAACAACGACCATATGGACCCAGTGATAGAGCAGGACGAACCAGGTCGCCCTGAACACAGTTCGGAACAGACGCCCGAGGACAATGATCCCGATGGACGAGGTCATCAAAACGAACCAGCACAGGAAAACGGTCCGGATAACGATGCAACCCCGGAAAAATACGTGGAACAAGATAACCTCCACAGAAAGCTTATGGCCACTGCAAGAAGTCTAAAGAAGCAGAAGCAATGGCTCTAGGCCGCATAGGAAACGCTCAACCATAGATGGAATAAAGTGCTGAACCGAAGAAAGATCTGGCGATGATCGCCATACAAAAACTATCAAAATGCAAGCTCTGCTGAATTGACGACGAAGCTGTACCACTTCATAACCGTAACAAAGCGGCTACCGATCCACATGAACACTGAATAAGAAAGCTGGCGCGGCCAGGTCCATTATGGATCAAAGGGCGCACCCGGCGAAGGACTATGGTCGCCAAAGCGACACGCCTAATCGAATACCAGTCCGGAATAAAGACCGGACACAACAACAACCGACGACATGCCATAGCACATCCAGATCTGAGAGGGCTGCTCACCCCGTGCTTTACCGATAAATCTTGGACCACGAATTCCCACAGGGCTTTAAACTGTGAACATAGAGGCATCTGACGGAACAACAAACCCGAAGTGCGGATCGAGGACTTTATCCTGCACATACATATGGCTCGTGGGGATGACCTTCACGCCATCAAATACCTCCCCTCAAGTGAAGGGACCAGCTCGGCTTTGGTTGAAAGGCCTCCCGAAAATTCAATTGGGAGCTGGGAGGAACTCGAGGACGCTTTCAGGGCCAACTTTCAAGGGACCTATGTTCGGCCTCCGGATGCTGACGACTTAAGTCACATAGTCCAACAGCCCGGAGAATCCGCCCGCAAGTTTTGGAACAGATTCCTCACTAAGAAGAATCAAATCGTTGACTGTCCGGATGCCGAAGCCTTAGCAGCATTCAAACAAAGCATCCGTGACGAGTGGCTCGCCAGACACCCCGGCCAAGAAAAGCCAAGGACAATGGCAGCCCTAACAAGCCTTATGACCCTCTTTTGCGCGGGAGAAGATAGCTGGCTAGCCCGTAAAGGCACCAGCGACCCTAGCACATCCAAAATAAGGGATGGCAACGGGAAGCCACGACGTCATAAAAACAAACGCAAAAACAAGGAAGAGAGCTCGGATAACACGATGGTTAATGCCGGATTCAGGGGCTCTCAACCTAATCAGCAAAACAAGCCATCTAAAGGCAGCAAAGAGGGACCGTCTGGTCTGAATAGAGTCCTAGACAGACTATGCCAAATTCATGGCACCCCTGACAAACCTGCAAACCACACGCATAGAGAGTGCTGGGTCTTCAAGCAGGCCGGCAAATTAAATGTCGAACACAAGGAAAGGGAAACACCAAGTAAAGGCGAGGATGAACCTCGCTTGACCCGAACAACGAAGGACAGAAAAAATTCCCGCCAGAGGTTAAAACAGTGAACATGATCCACGCGACTCACACATCCACGAGGAGGCACGAACGCGCGCATAGAGACGCGCTCGATATAGAGCCCATCGCACTCATGCCTAACCACTGGATGCCTTATCCGATCACTTTCGTAACTTGGATGACCGAACTAGTATTCGGCGCGGAGGATCAAAGGCCTTGGTGCCTGACCCTATAATCGACGGATACTGTCTCACCCGCGTCCTTACGGACGGCGGCAGCAGTCTCAATTTAATATATGTCCGCAGGATGGGGATAGACCCATCCAGAATTAACCAAAGCAACACCACCTTTGAAGGGGTGATACCAGGCGTTGAAGACCATAGCAGAGGCTCTGTCGCACTGGAGGTAACATTCGGCTCCCCAGGCAACTCCAGAAGCGAAGAACTACTCTTCATCATCGCACCCTTCCAAAGCGACTATCACGCAGTGCTCGGAAGAACGTCCTTCGCCCGCTTCAACGCATTGCCGCACTATGGCTACCTTACACTTAAGATGCCCGGTCCACGTGGCGTCATCACCGTTAGCGGACTAACAGAGCGCTAAATCACGCCTTGAGAGGAACACGCGACGGCCCTCGTGGCCGGACTATAAGCGGCCTCCAACATTAGAAAACATGACTGGTCCTTAAAGACCACAGACTCGGCTAGACGAGTCCGGTCGCCCGGATAAACCAGGGCACCGTATATGTAATCCCATAGTGGACACCAGGGGCTATAAATACTTAACACAGTCCCACAGTTGGCTCAACCTTATGGGCAGGCCAACATCTTACACTTATATTATCCATCGCATACTTACGTTGTACTCTTCTACGAGTTTACCTTTATCCCACAGACAACACTCGCGTGATACCCTTCCAGGATACGGCACAACGGAGACAAAGGCGCAGACGTGCAGCAGGGCCCCGTTCAACAGGTTTCTTTTTAAATTAAGCCCCTGTGTAAACCTTTTTTTATTGCCTCTTGTTGTTTAACCATCCCATGGGTTCCATACCCACAGAGGATACTGCCGTTTTTGGCATCTCGCCACGACAGATTAACGCACGTACCTGTAAAAACAGGGTTTATAACGAATGGGCATTCTTGAGCCCATCGACTATTATAAAGTCCGAATACCCTCGGGAGTGTCCGGCGTCACGAGTTTGGCCTCATATGCAGCAACTCCGAATCATGTCTTTGGTCAAATGTTGGGTTTGCCCGGCTCCTGGGTTTGCCGCCTTACGTTTCGTTACTATCGGCTAAGGTGGCCAAAGGAGAACTACCGCGATTGTGCCCTGGTTATTCAGGACGAGCACCTCAGTAGAGAAAGTCGAAAACTGACTGTCATGATACAGCGAGAGACTGTTCAACCACTCGAAGACTTATCGGAATCTTTAGGATCCCTTCGCATTAACGAAGGACCATTTCCCGGTCATGTACACACGCGCCCGCATTCGGATGCACGCGAAGATACCAGGGGCTAAATAGTAGCCCCAACATTAGACTCCCATGGCTAAGCGAAAGTGTTACAGCTATATAGTTCGGTTGCCTAGTTTGACATGCGATCACCTCCTTCATGGACCAAGACGTTGGATCAAGTGTGATTAAGCATATTTTTTGCGAACACCCCCGCATTGCCTGCGTGGGGATGAAATAACGATCGCTATCTTCGGATTAAACATTCATATATATATATATACACACACACACACATACAGGCTATTACATTATGCGTAACAGAATATTATTCTCATACCCTTTTTGAACCAGCGGTTTGAGGCGGTTATCTTGATATTTTGAAGCGGTTGAGCTGATGCTTTCGGTTGTGTTTAACAGATCGTCTTCTCTAGTTCAAAAACTTTTTATAATTTTTTTGTCGGAACGGGGCGTGTAATATATCGTTGGAAAGCTCTTGACAACCATATTTTAAGTATATTGAACGTTTTTGCAAAATCATTATGGTTTAAGAGCAGTTTTGAAAAAACCATTTTTTTCAAAACCGAAAACGTGAATCGTATTTTGGACTCAATTATCAAACGGTTTATCGGAATTGAGCAAATAATATGGCGTTGGAAAGCTGTGAAAATCCGCATCTTCCATATATGTATCGTTTTTTCTAATTCTATATGATTTAAAAGTAATTTGAAAAATGGTGAAATTCTGGACGAAACGTATTTTCGCGATTTTTTGCAAACAGTTTGTCGGATTGACGCAAATGATACGGCGTTGGAAAGCTATGGAAAATGCGCAACTTTTGCGTATAGAAATGTTTTTCTAATTCTTTACGGTTTAAAAACGAATTCGAATACGGTCAAATTTGATTTTAAACGCGATTTTTTTTAAAGTTTGTCGAAATATGGCAAATAATATACCGTTGGATAGCTATCGAAAATGCGAAACTTAGTCATGTTGAACGTTTTCTCTACTTCACAACCGTCTAAGAGTAATTGTGAATACGGCATGACGGATCCTACTGTTTTCTCGTCTGAAAAACAGAGTAGTCGTACTGATATATGTGTATGTTTGTACTGAGCTATTTTTTATAGAGTAATTTTGAATGGTTCCGGAAAAGGGTACTTGTACTGATGCTTGCATGGGTTTGTACTAACCGTGTTTTCACTAACTAGACTTTGCTCTATTTTTTGGGTAATATTTTTCTCGTAAGTTTTCAACGGTTTACTATATCGTCGCCCCTGTACTTGCATGGTTTATATTGTTGAACTGAATGTTATTGTATAAATCGCCATACTTGCATGGTTTATATCATCAAACTGAATGATATTTTTAAAAAAGAAAATGTTTTTTATTCTTTTTTTAACTAAACATTTTTTTACAACGATGTTCTGGACTTCTCTTATTTTATGACTTCCACTTTTCCCATTTGAATTGCATGGGGGTTCTTTTTGCTTGAACTTTTACAAGTTGAATTTCTGTCATTTCTTTTATTTCGAACGAACCACCATTTTTAACTTGTACTGATCAATATTGTCACAGAATTACACTTTGGATGGATCACCTTCTCCCATCTGGACTAACCACAAAACTTGCATTAGGAAACTCACAAAAACAAGGATGATTACAACCGGATCAACGAGAATGTATGAACCATACCATTTTTAGCTCAATAAATTCTATACACAGAGTACTAGTACTGAGCATTCTGTTTTCTCGTTCGAAAACAGAGTAGTTGAAATGATCTCTCTATGTGTTTGTAATGAGCATGTTTTCAAAGATGGGACGCCATTTTTTTAACTTGCATAATAAAACAGTGGACTTATATCTCCGGATGTTTTGAACGGCCTCCCGTCGAGACATGAACTTATATAACTGAACCTTTTTTGGGATTACTATTTTAGATTTGTTTTCTCGTCTAAGCGGCGACACCATCAACCGATTTTGCATGGTTTCACTAGTTGAACTGATGGATGTTTTCTTTTGTTTCATTCAAACTCGAACATTTTTGCAATGAAGGATATGTACTCCCTTTTGTTTGCGACTTCATAATCCTGTTGCAACCTGATTGGTAATGAATCCAGGTCCCTTCTTTTACGCCAACCACAATGTTGTTAAAAGAATCAGCAGCCTGAATGTCAATCGTGGTAGCCTTTGATAGAAGAAAATACAGGTTTTATAACAAGTGCAAGCCAAGCTGGGAAAAAAGCTGAAACTGCTCTATGTACCAAGTACACCAACTCGGGATGCCAAGCGGCATCATCCTCAATCGATGATTCAATTCGCCATAACATATAGTACATCAAAAACACATGCATATCACAATAGTGAGGAATATTTCATGTCTTACATTTCAAGCATGGTGGTTAATAATAGTAGAATCCAACCCCATAATGTACATATACTCTCGAAGAAAACTCATAATGTACACTCAAAGCCACGCGCACACCAATCTTTCACACTTCTTTTACCGCTTCACATTTCCTTCTCTGCAGCATCACACACCACAATCCACGAGAAAAACCTGCATACGCAAACAGTTAGAATCGTCTCAAATCAACCGGACAGATCATACAGTTTCACGGAGGGTTCAACCTTGAGAGAAAGCAATCTAAACTAGAGAATACAAAAACGGAAAAGATGGCAAACTAGCAATCATAGGGGTATAACGAGGCTTCTACTGGGCTCCAGAGTTATACTTCCCCTGTCCATACTTCCGCTTGCGGTTCTCAATTTGCTGCTGCTTTCCTTCAATCATGAGGGCTCGGTCTACCAACTCCTGGTAGTTGTTGAAACTTGCTACCATCAACGGCATGATGAACTCATCATTCAGTCCTTCTAGAAACTTCTCCTGTTTAGCTGCATTGGTAGCAGCGTCATCGGGGCATAACGTGCTAATTTACTAAAATCATCCACATACCGCGGCGGTCCTTCCTCCTTGGCGTAAGTTGCGAAACTCACGCTTCTTCATAGCCATGGCTCCTGCTTTGAAACATGGGCGGTCTGAAAAGCTTGCTGGCCGATCCCATGTGGCGGTGTCTCGAGGTAAGTGGCTGTAAAATTCTCCCACCATGCTGCTGCGGGTCCTTCAAGCTGATGTGCTGCAAACTTCACTCTTTCACCATCGTGCATCCTGCGTGGTCAACTCCTTCCTATCTTGCGGAGCCAATCATACTGCTACAATCGGCTCGGTGCTCTTTGGAATACACGGCGGATTCAGTCTAAGAAGCGAGTCAAGTGGTCCGCAGGTGGTGGTGGCGGTGGGTTGTTATTGTTGTTGTTGTTGTTGTTGTTGTTGCCCTGGTTCAGCACCAATGTTTGAATCGGGGTATTCTGCTGCTGGATCAATTGGGTGATCTCTGGCGGGAAAACGAACCCGGGGTCACGTCTCGGAGGCATCTGATGGGTTTAGAAAAGATGAGGATTTAGAATAGATTGAGGTCTAAGGGGAATCACTACCCAAATGCACATGAGCAAATGCACACAAGATCACTTCATTCAATCAAACAAAGGCTTACAACGATCTAACTATCGCAAAAGTGCGTGTACTATAATGTTTACATGGAGGGAATACTACTAATATGTGGGGGACTTCTACTAATTTGAACCGGTGGAAGACTCCATGATGTCTGCTCCAGCTTCGTCTTCAAAGTCGGGTTCGCTAGGATCCGAATCGGTGTCGTCGATGTTGATGTAGTCGCTTGAGCAACCGACATACTGGTCTTCATTCCTGAGCGCCAACTTCTTCTTGAGTTCTTCGATCTCGTACTTAAGATCGTTATTGTGTCTTGCTAGAGCTACGATCTCGTCCATGTAGTCCTTGCGTGTAGTCTTTAGTTCTTCTTCCGGTTCGATGATCCTTCCCTTTGCATTACGCAACTCCAACATATCATTGCACATTTGGTTCTCTGGCGTCGAATGTGCTGATTTAACTCTGGATGAAAGCTACAATGGACCTATCCTTCTTGGTGCTGACTATGTCCCATTTGTCATCTCGGCGTCCGCAAATCTGGTAGATAGTGTCCTTGAGGTCTTCTTAATAAACTTCTCCAATCGTCCCATGGTGATGTGAGCTGCCATGCACTTTCCGGACTCAAGTTGGTGCAATTTGAAAACACTATCTATAGGCTTGGTGATTGGGGCGAATGTCCTTCTGGAGCGTGAGCTTGAATCTTCAACGCTCCTCTTGAGCAGAGTGGCGTTGAAAGTCCGGTGAAACTTGGTAGTCCAATGTTCGGTGCTTGGTAACTTCCTTCAAATGAAATCCAAAAGGTGTGCCTTCATCTGGTTGGGTGTACTTGATCTTCGCGTCCGTCATCCTAAAGAGAGTAGAAAAGATGAGGAGTTAGAAAATGGGAAGAGAGTAGTGATCTATGGTTTTATCTTAGTGGTCGTGTCCTACAGTCAGCGTGTGCTCTGATACCATTCTCTGTAGCGACCAGACCCGAATGGATCAAGTCTCTGTGCTCAGTGTCATCCCTGGATCGATAATCTTGACACCACACAAGATGCTTGAAGGATTTATAGCGAGTAGCAATCACACACTTATTACATCGTTGTCCACAAGGGAACTTATTACAATAATATGGCTTAAGGCCATCTAATAATAACAGCGGAAGGCTTGGAAGATAAGTGAGTCCATCAACTCCATCGGCATCACTGAGTATAGAACCACGACCTAACACCTTACTCGTAAATGCGAAAAGTGCATAGCGTGAAAGTTGCAGCCAGCAGGTCAACACATGGAATATCTTGGCAATGTAACACATAAAGAGCAATGAAGGAATAAGCCTATACTACATGCATATATGGCTGGTGGTAAGGCTCTCTGTTACATTTTGCATAAAGCTAGTTTTCCCTACAACAAAGGAATAATTTTATTTAACTATCATGGTGGTTGTTAAACATTGAGAATGGTTGATGACATCCTCAATCCCAATTAAAAGTACTCATCAAAACCCAATAACTTTTATTAGAAGTAACATGTTGAGATTCACATGATATTCAATTACGGATACTCAAAACGTCCATAACGGGGACACGGCTAATCATGATTAGTTTATACACTCTGCAGAGGTTTGCGCACTTTTCCCCACAAGACTCGATCGCCTCCGCTTGGTTCTCGCACTACATGGTGTTTGAGAAGCGGATGGCCGAGACATAGTCTTTCGAAGCGCTAGCACCTTACATGTGGGTAGACCGTACCAACCTACATCCCCTACATCAGCTAGCCTACCCGTAAGAGTTCGCACAACTTAGTCAACTACGCCGAGCCCATAATTGGCTTGTGGCTGCACGGAAGTTTCAGTTTGAATAATCTTATGATCCCTTAGAGCACAGGTGGCGGTCCGAAGAAATCTGAGCAAGTCTGATGGAAACCAGTGCCTCAATCCACCCAGATGTGTGTTTAGGTTGCCACCTTAGATAAACCATTAATTAACAATCTCACATCTGTCATGGATATTCACTCACCCAATCCACGTCTACTAGCATAGCATGGCATAATAAGCAAGCGAGAAGTAACTCCCAAGGTTTCATAAGTAAAAGCAGTAATAGGTACTACCTCAATCTACTTCCCATCCCACAATTTAATTAGATCCTAAACATGCAAGTGTTTGAGGTTTGATCTAATGCATAAAAACTAGGTAGTAGAAAAGGTATGATCAAGTGTTACTTGCCTTGCGATGATCCATGAGACCTAGAGATTGAAGTAACAAGCGGCGCACTCCGGGTGATCTAACGCAGACAAACAACAAGCATACAATAAGTACTCATCTAATGCACGGGAAATCTCGAATAAAAGATCTAACGGAGAGTTCAACTTAAGAACCCTGGTTGCAAAAGAATCGAATCAAATAAAGCATCGAAAGTCGAAACTCGAGAGAGAACGACTCGGTTTAGCAATCTGAAACTAGGTCAAAATTTTACAGTAGCAAAACTCTGTGTAAGTAGGTTAGTCGGAACAGCGGTTTCAATGCGAAACTCAGCGCTTGAATCACTGATTCCGATAAGCGAGCGAGAAAATAAACAGATTTGAAAATCGAATCGAAATCGAAATCGAGAAAAATAACGGATTAAATCCGATTAAAAGAAAACGACGAACAGATTAAACAGCGGACGTTAGTTAACAGAACTAATCCAACGAACACGTTCATTGAAGCGAGCGGGTCGGTGAGCGTTCATTAAATAAGAAAACCGAAAAATAAAATAAACCAATCTAGGTTTTGAAAAAAAAAACGAACGTCATGAGAAAAACCTGATCGGGTTTTCTAAAAAACGGACCGGGGGTAGTGGCGGCGGCTACCTCCGTGGTCGTCGGCGGGGCTCCGGCCTCCGTGGTGGTGGCGGGTCAGGGAGGCGCGGCGAGGGGTGTGTGGCGGCGAGGGCGGCGAGGGCGGGGACGCATGACAGCGCGGCGGTCACCGGGCGACGCGGGCTCGGGTCGGGTGGTGGGGCGGCGGGATGAGGAGAGGGAGGTGGCGGGGTTATATAGGAGGGGGTAGTGCCTTGGGGAGGGCAAGCTGGGCGGCGGCGGCCGGCAGGTCCGAGCCGGACTCATGGCAAGGCGGCGGCTTGGTGGGATTCCTCCAGCGAGGGGAGGGGAGATGGGCAGGCGGTGGTGGGCAGCTGGGCCTTGGCCCAGGCGGGCGGCGCGGTGTTTTTTTTTTAAAACAAAACTAAACGAAATAAAAATAAAACCAAACGGACTCCAAAATTAATAAAATTAATTTTCCCCGACTCATAAAAATGAGTCGAACAAAATGAACTTTAAAACGGGGCAAATATGCATATTTTTAAAATGCTCATTTTTGCCTAAAGCAAATAAATCCTCAAAACCAAAATTTTGTTTATTTATAATATCTTCATTTTTCCTAAATGTTGGGAAAGTCATATTATTCCCTCTCTTAAATTTTGTATCGGAAAAACTTTTGAAGATAAATAAATAAATCAAATGATCCTATTTTCAAAATTTGAGAAATCCCAAATATGAAAATAATGAAATTTCCAACTCTCTCGAGGGTCCTTGAGTTGCGTGAAATTTTCTAGGATCGGAAAATGCGAGAAAATATGATATGCATGATGACCTAATGTATAACATTCCAAATTGAAAATTTGGGATGTTACAAACCTACCTCTTAAGATGAATCTAGCCCTCGAGATTGGGTTAACTAGAAAATAGGTGAGGTGGTCTTTAAGCAAAACTTCCTCTCTTTCCCGGTGGCTTCATCTTGATGTGGTGGCTCCAATTGAACTTTGCAAAACTTGATAACCTTGCTGCGGGTAACTCTGCTAGCATAATCGAGAATCTTAACGGTTTTCCTCATATGTTAAATCATCCTTCAACTGAATTGCTTCGGTGTACTTGTGTCTCTTAACGGTACCTCTGCTATCTCGGGTGACATTTCTTCAAGCGAGAAACATGGAATACATCATGAACTCTGACAGTCCTTCCGCAATTCCAACTTATAAGCAACTTCTCCCATGCGTTGCAAAATCTTATATGGTCCAACGAAACGTGGTGCTAACTTTCCTTTAACTCCAAAACGCTTAACTCCTCGATGTGGGGATACTCTAAGGTATACTCTGTCTCCAACTTCATACTCAATCGCTGCGCTTTGAATCGGCATAGCTCTTTTATGCGGGTGGGCTACCTTGAGCCATCTCGAATCAACAACCTACATTTCGACTCCTTAATCAAATCTGGTCCAAACAAGCGGCGATCTCGGTTTAGTCCCATGACAACGGTGTCCTGCACCTTCTTCCATCTGAGCCTCAAAAGGTGCCATCTTCAAGCTGGTTTGGTAATTGTTGTTGTAGGAAAATTCTGCATCGGCAAATTATCATCCCAACTAGATCCATAATCTAGTGCACAAGCTCTCGACATATCCTCCAAAATCTGATTGACTCTCTCGGTCATCCATCGGTGCGTGGGTGGAAAGCTGTCTTGAATTCAATCTAGTTCCCAATGTTTCGTGCAACTGGTTCCAAAATTTTGAGGTAAATTGGGTTCCTCATCGTCGATGATCCTCGGAACTCCATGTAAACACACAATTCTGGTCATGTATATCTTTGCCAACTTAGCACTGCTATAGGTAGTCTTATTTGGAATGAAATGAGCTACCTTTGTTAAGCGATCGACTATAACCCATATCGAGTCATAACCTGAACGAGTCTTTGGCAAACCTGTGATGAAATCCATGCCTAGTTTATCCCACTTCCATTCGGGTATCGGCAATGGTTGTAACAATCCTGCTGGCTTCTGATGCTCTGCTTTTACTTTCTGACATACATCGCAAACTGCTACATACTCCGCAATATCCTTCTTCATTCCGGTCCACCAGAAAGTATTCTTCAAATCCAAATACATCTTGGTATTTCCTGGGTGAATCGAATAGGGTGAATCATGGGCTTCTTGTAAAATCAACTTCGATCTACGGGTTATTGGGCACATAAACACGGTCTTCAAACCATAGGGTATCGTGCTCATCCTCACGAAATCCTTTAGCTTTTCCTTTGCTCATTTTCTCCTTTATAGAGGCAACTTCCTTATCGCCTTTTGGGCTTCTCGATTTTGTCCATCGGTGTCGATTGAATCTCCAATGCTGCTACATAGCCTCTCGGAACTATTTCCAAACATAGCTCTCGAAGGTCCTCGGCTAACTCATTGGGTATTCCTCCCATCATTAGGGTATTGGCGTGGCTCTTACGGCTCAATGCGTCTGCTTTCGACATTAGCCTTTCCGGGTGATAATGCAATCTCATATCATAATCCTTGATAAGCTCTAACCATCTCCTTTGTCGAGATTCAATTCATACGTGTGAAGATGTACTTCAAACTCTTGTGATCCGTATATACTTCACAATGATTACCAATGAGAAAATGTCTCCATGTCTTTAAGGCATGCACAACGGCTGCTAACTCCAAATCATGTGTGGCATAATTCAACTCATGGGGCTTAAGTTGTCATGAAGCATCTGAAACAACTCTTCCTTCCTGCATAAGCACTGCTCCAAGTCCTCGGCGTGAGCGTGCATAATACACCTCATAATCCTTAGTCGATCTGGCAATATCAAAACTGGTGAGGTAACCAATCTTTTCTTCAACTCCTGAAAACTTGCCTCACAGTCCTCAGTCCATATGAATTTGTTATCCTTCTTCAACAATTCTGTCATAGGCTTGGCAATCCTTGAGAAATTCTCAATGAATCTTGGTAGTATCCTGCGAGTCCAAGGAAACTCGAATCTCTCAAGCTGTCGTTGGTGCTTCCCATTTAATTCGGTCTCAACCTTTGTAGGGTCAATCTGCTATTCCTTCTCCGGATATAACATGTCGAGAAATCCAACTTCCTTTAGCCAAAACTCACACTTGCTGAACTTGGCATACAAGCTGGTGTTCCTCGGTTTCTCCAAAACCAATCTCAAATGTTCCTTATGTTCCTCTTCATTCTTGAGAAAATCAAAATGTCATCAATGAACACCACGACGAACTTATCCAAAAACTCCATAAACACTTTGTTCATCAGGTTCATGAAATAGGCTGGTGCGTTAGTCATCAAATGACATAACGATATACTCATACAGATCCATATCTAAGTGGTAAATGCTGTCTTGGGTATGTCTTGCTCCCGAATCTTCAAGCGATGGTACCACGATCGTAAATCGATCTTGGAAAACACCTTAGCTCCTTGCAAGCGATCAAATAGATCATTTATCATAGGTAGTGGGTACTTGTTCTTGATTGTTACTTCATTCAATCCACGATAATCAACAACCATTCTTAACGATCCATCCTTCTTCTCCACTAACAAAGCGGGTGATCCCCAAGGTGAAGAACTTGGGCGTATAAAACTTTATCCAATAGTTCCTTAATCGCTTCTTGATTTCCGCCAAATCCATGCGGGCATCCTGTATGGTCGCCGATATCGGGCCTGTTCACGGCAGCAGCTCGATCAAAAACTCAATGTCTCTATCCGGTGGCATTCACGGCAACTCTTAGGAAATACATCGGAAAATCCTTCACCATGGTACTTCTTCCTGCACCACTCACGATAAGCAATTAACTTGTGCTCTCCTCGGCTCGTGCCGTGATACATACTTGATCCTTCTTCCTTACGGTGTGGTGAGCAAAATTGACTTTGTGGTGCAATCTATGTTTCCTCCATACCTTGATAACCAATCCATTCCTAATATCACATCAATCCTTGGGATTCCGAACTATTAGGTGCGAGGGAAAACATAGTGTCCAATCCTTAATGGCAATCGATCACACCATTTACTAGCCATGTATTCTGCTCGGGTGAGGTTACTAGCATGGGTGACCTAAGGGCTTGGGTTGGTAACTTGTACTTATCCACAAATCCCTTGATATGTATGAATGTGATGCACCGATGTCGAAAAGAACAAGCTGCGATAAATGACTTAACCAAAAACTTACCGATTCTTGCATCGGGCTGATCTTCAACCTCCTCCACATCAATGTGGTTCACATGTCCCCTGTTGAAAGGGTTGGGCTTCTTTCGAGCTTCCATTGCCATTTCCATTTTGGCCTTACGGGCAGTCATTGGCATAATGCCCGATCTTGCGGCACTTAAAGCAAGTAATATGACTCAGGTCTACTTTGGATGGTGTTGGCGGGTTGGTGCGGTTCTGTCCATTGCTTCCTCCATTCCGTTCCCATTCTTGGTGCCATTATGGTTGTGCGAATTACCTCCTCCATGGGTATCT
The DNA here is from genome assembly GCA_021605205.1 of Aegilops longissima. Classification (NCBI taxonomy): domain Eukaryota; kingdom Viridiplantae; phylum Streptophyta; class Magnoliopsida; order Poales; family Poaceae; genus Aegilops; species Aegilops longissima. The sequence continues at coordinate 170,101,438 of CM038677.1, read as the reverse complement.
GAAACTGAATTCGGATTTAGGGGTATAACGAGGCTTCTCTTGGGCTCGAGTTATACTTCCCTGTCCATACTTCGCTTGCAGTTCTCAATTCTTCTTGCTTTCCTTCAATCATGAGGCTCGGTCTACCAACTCCTGGTAGTTGTTGAAACTTGCTACCATCAACGGCATGATGAACTCATCATTCAGTCCTTCTAGAAACTTCTCTATTTAGCTGCATCGGTAGTAGCGTCATCCGGGGCATAACGTGCTAATTTACTAAAATCATCCACATCTCGTGGCGGTCCTTCCTCCTTGGCGTAAGTTGCGAAACTCACGCTTCTTCATAGCCATAGCTCCTGCTGAAACATGGGCGGTCTGAAAAGCTTGCTGAAACTGATCCCATGTGGCGGTGTCTCACGGGTAAGTGGCTGTAAAATTCTCCACCATCTTTGCTGCGGGTCCTTCAAGCTGATGTCTGCAAACTTCACTCTTTCACCATCATGCATCCTGCAGTGGTCAACTCCTTCCTATCTTGCGGAGCCAATCATACTGCTACAATCGGCTCGGTGCTCTTTGGAATACACCGCGGATTCAGTCTAAGAAGCGAGTCAAGTGGTCCGGTGGTGGTGGCGGTGGGTTGTTATTGTTGTTGTTGTTGTTGTTGCCCTGGTTCTGCACCAATGTTTGAATAAGGGTATTCTGCTGCTGGATCAATTGGGTGATCTCTGGCGGGAAAACGAACCCGGGGTCACGTCTCGGAGGCATCTGATGGGTTTAGAAAAGATGAGGATTTAGAATAGATTGAGGTCTAAGGGAATCACTACCCAAATGCACATGAGCAAATGCACACAAAATCACTTCATTCAATCAAACAAAGGCTTACAACGATCTAACTATCGCAAAAGTGAGTGTACTATAATGTTTACATGGAGGAATACTACTAATATGTGGGGACTTCTACTAATTTGAACGGTGGAAGACTCCATGATGTCTGCTCGACCGTCTTCAAAGTCGGGTTCACTTGGATCCGAATCGGTGTCGTCGATGTTGATGTAGTCGCTTGAGCAACCGACATCTTGGTCTTCATTCTGGCGCCAACTTCTTCTTGAGTTCTTGATCTCGTACTTAAGATCGTTATTGTGTCTTGCTAGAGCTACGATCTCGTCCATGTAGTCCTTGCGTGTAGTCTTTAGTTCTTCTTCGGTTCGATGATCCTTCCCTTTGCATTACGCAACTCCAACATATCATTGCACATTTGGTTCTCTGGCGTCGAATGTGCTGATTTAACTCTGGATGAAAGCTGCAATGGACCTATCCTTCTTGGTGCTGACTATGTCCCATTTGTCATCTCGGCGTCCGCAAATCTGGTAGATAGTGTCCTTGAGGTCTTCTTGATAAACTTCTCCAATCGTCCCATGGTGATGTGAGCTGCCATGCTCTTTCCTGGACTCAAGTTGGTGCCTGAAAACACTATCTATAGGCTTGGTGATTGGGGCGAATGTCCTTCTGGAGCGTGAGCTTGAATCTTCAGCGCTCCTCTTGAGCAGAGTGGCGTTGAAAGTCCGGTGAAACTTGGTAGTCCAATGTTCAGTGCTTGGTAACTTCCTTCAAGTGAAATCCAAAAGGTGTGCCTTCATCTGGTTGGGTGTACTTGATCTTGGCGTCAAATCATCCTAAAGAGAGTAGAAAAGATGAGGAGTTAGAAAATGGGAAGAGAGTAGTGATCTATGGTTTTATCTTAGTGGTGCGTGTCCTACAATCGTGTGCTCGATACCATTCTCTCAGAGCGACCAGACCGAATGGATCAAGTCTGTGCTCGATGTCATCCTGGATCGATAATCTTGACACCACACATGCTTGAAGGATTTATAGCGAGTAGCAATCACACACTTATTACATCGTTGTCCACAAGGAACTTATTACAATAATATGGCTTAAGGCCATCTAATAATAACAGCGGAAGGCTTGGAAGATAAGTGAGTCCATCAACTCCATCGGCATCACTGAGTATAGAACCACGACCTAACACCTTACTCGTAAATTCGAAAAGTGCATAGCGTGAAAGTTGCAGCCAACAGGTCAACACATGGAATATCTTGGCAATGTAACACATAAAGAGCAATGAAGGAATAAGCCTATACTACATGCATATATGGCTGGTGGTAAGGCTCTCTGGTTACATTTTGCATAAAGCTAGTTTTCCCTACAACAAAGGAATAATTTTATTTAACTATCATGGTGGTTGTTAAACATTGAGAATGGTTGACAGCATCCTCAATCCCAATTAAAAGTACTCATCAAAACCCAATAACTTTTATTAGAAGTAACATGTTGAGATTCACATGATATTCAATTACGGATACTCAAAACGTCCATAACGGGGACACGGCTAATCATGATTAGTTTATACACTCTGCAGAGGTTTGCGCACTTTTCCCCACAAGACTCGATCGCCTCCGCTTGGTTCTCGCACTTCATGGTGTTTGAGAATCGGATGACCGAGACATAGTCTTTCGAAGCGCTAGCACCTTACATGTGGGTAGACCGTACCAACCTACATCCCCTACATCAGCTAGCCTACCCGTAAGAGTTCGCACAACTTAGTCAACTACGCATGAGCCCATAATTGGCTTGTGGCTGCACGGAAGTTTCAGTTTGAATAATCTTATGATCCCTTAGAGCACAGGTGGCGGTCCGAAGAAATCTGAGCAAGTCTGATGGAAACCAGGTGCCTCAATCCACCCAGATGTGTGTTTAGGTTGCCACCTTAGATAAACCATTAATTAACAATCTCACATCTGTCATGGATATTCACTCACCCAATCCACGTCTACTAGCATAGCATGGCATAATAAGCAAGCGAGAAGTAACTCCCAAGGTTTCATAAGTAAAAGCAGTAATAGGTACTACCTCAATCTACTTCCCATCCCACAATTTAATTAGATCCTAAACATGCAAGTGTTTGAGGTTTGATCTAATGCATAAAAACTGGGTAGTAGAAAAGGTATGATCAAGTGTTACTTGCCTTGCGATGATCCATGAGACCTAGAGATTGAAGTAACAAGCGGCGCACTCCGGGTGATCTAACGCAGACAAACAACAAGCATACAATAAGTACTCATCTAATGCACGGGAAATCTCGAATAAAAGATCTAACGGAGAGTTCAACTTAAGAACCCTGGTTGCAAAAGAATCGAATCAAATAAAGCATCGAAAGTCGAAACTCGAGAGAAACGACTCGGTTTAGCAATCTGAAACTAGGTCAAAATTTTACAGTAGCAAAACTCTGTGTAAGTAGGTTAGTCGGAACAGCGGTTTCAGAACGAAACTCCAGCGCTTGAATCACTGATTCCGATAAGCGAGCGAGAAAATAAACAGATTTGAAAATCGAATCGAAATCGAAATCGAAAAATAACGGATTAAATCCGATTAAAAGAAAACGACGAGCAGATTAAACAGCGGACGTTCGTTAACAGAACTAATCCAACGAACACGTTCATTGAAGCGAGCGGGTCGGTGAGCGTTCATTAAATAAGAAAACCGAAAAAAAAAATAAACCAATCTAGGTTTTGAAAAAAAAAACCGAACGTCTTGAAAAAACCGGATCGGTTTTCTAAAAAACCGGACCGGGGGTAGTGGCGGCGGCTACCTCCGTGGTCGCCGGTGAGACTCCGACCTCCGGTGGTGGTGGTGGCGAGGGGGTCGAGGGGCGGTGGTGGCGGGTGGGCGGCGAGGGCTCGGCGGCGGCGATGAGCGGCGGCGGGTCTCCGGCGACAGGCGGGGCTCGGGTCGGGGTGGCGGGGCGGGATGAGGAGAGGGGGTGGCGGGGTTATATAGGGGGGTAGTGCCTTGGGGAGGGCAAGCTGGGGCGGGCGGCGGCGGGCTGGTCCGAGCCGGACTCATGGCGGGCAGCGGCGTCTTGTGGGATTCCTCCAGCCTTGAGGGGGGGAGATGGGCAGGCGGCGGGTGGGCCAGTGGGCCTTAGCCCAGGCGGGCGCGTGTTTTTTTTAAAACAAAACTAAACGAAATAAAAATAAAACCAAACGGACTCCAAAATTAATAAAATTAATTTTCCCCAACTCATAAAAATGAGTCGAACAAAATGAACTTTAAAACGGGGCAAATATGCATATTTTTAAAATGCTCATTTTTGCCTAAAGCAAATAAATCCTCAAAACCAAAATTTTGATTTATTTATAATATCTTCATTTTTCCTAAATGTTGGGAAAGTCATATTATTCCCTCTCTTAAATTTTGTATCGGAAAAACTTTTGAAGATAAATAAATAAATCCAAATGATCCTATTTTCAAAATTTGAGAAATCCCAATTATGAAAATAATGAAATCTCCAACTCTCTCCGAGGGTCCTTGAGTTGCGTGAAATTTTCTAGGATCGGAAAAATGCAAGAAAATATGATATGCATGATGACCTAATGTATAACATTCCAAATTGAAAATTTGGGATGTTACACCCTTCGGCACCGACATTCATCAGTACTAGTATGCCTGAACAATAGGTTTAGATTTGTATACTACAAGATCATGTAATAGTACATTTTTCATCAACTCTATATTCATCCGTACTAGTATGCCTGAACAATAAGTTCATATTTGGATAGTACAAGATCATGTAATAGTACATTTTTCATAGCAAAATCAGTTCTAATTCGGTCAAAAAGAGCAAACTTTCTGCTCACGCTGAATACTAGAATATAGATACAGAAACAAATCATTTTTATCTAAAGGTTCATAGCCCATTTGGCTTCAACCTTTAGAAGATGACATTTTTTGGTCATGCAAAAGACGAACATCTAACCTACAGTATATTGCACTGACTCCTTCTCACATGGTGAACTTTTTACTTGCAGTAGCCCAAATCATAGACTATGGAGAAACAAAGCCTCCATGACTACTTGCAGGCACAACCTGGAAGCACATTTGGTGGGAGATGGAGAAGGGAAGGAGAAGTGCAGTAGCAGGGGGTCTACGGGGACGAACCTGATCCAGAGAGTGGAGGAGGACAGCCGAATCAGGGGGGCTCCTGCTTGCGTGAATGAGTGGTTGGAGCCATGGTGGTCGGAGGGAGGGCGGCGGCCGGAGCTGAATGAAGACACTGCTGGTGATGGGGATAGGGCCGGGTGGCAGCGCGCTCGAGGAGGAGGAAGGGCGGCGGCGCGGTGGGGAGGAGGCCGGCCGGAGGCACGATGGGAGGAGGCAGGCGGGTGGTGGGAGGAGGAGGGCGGCAGGCGCTGGCTGGGAGGAGGCCGAGGAGGCCTGGGGGAGGGAGGAGGGCGGGCGGCGGGCTGGGAGGAGGCCGGGAGGCGCCGGGGGAGGAGGAGGCCGGGTGGTGGCGCGTGGGGAGGAGGCCGGGTGGTGGCGTGGGGAGGAGGCCGGGAGGCGCTGGGGAGGGAGGAGGCCGGGAGGCGCCGGGGAGGAGGCCGGGTGGTGGCGCATGGGGGAGGAGGTCGGGCGGCGGGGCGTTGGGGAGGAAGCGGCCAACAGCGAGCTCGGGGAGGAGGTGGTGTGGAGGATCTGCGGGGAGGAGTCGGGTAGATTTGTTTTTTTGGATGGGCACGCCTTATAGGGGGCGAGGGTAACAGAATAATATTCTGTTACCGGTAACAGAATAGTCCAACCCTATATATATATATATGTGTGTGTGTGTGTGTGTGTGTGTGTGTGTGTGTGTGTGTGTGTGTGTGTGTGTGTGTGTGTGTGTGTGTGTGTGTGTGTGTGTGTGTGTGTGTGAACGGCCACACAGGGGACACAATAATACTTTCGGGAAAAAAGTATAAATATAGCCTTATAACCAAACTAACATTGCTTTTACAATGATTCGATTCATCACTCGAATAAGACATTCTTCGAGCACTGCGCCTCTATTAGGCGGGCACCTTCTGTGACCTGCGCCAAGTAGTGCTCGGCCGGATACTGGCCCCCCGCCGGATCTTGGGTCGCTATAATATTGGCCTCCATATCCGTCCAATAGGCTTTAACGCGGGCAAGAGCCATCCGTGCACCCTCTATGCACGCCGACCTCCTCATGGCGTCGATCCGAGGCACGGCCCCAAGGAACTGCTGCACCAAGCCAAAGTAACTGTCCGGCTTAGGCCCTTTCGGCCAAAGATGGTCTATCACAGACCGCATTGCAAGACCGGACAGCCCGTGAAGCTCCGCTACAGCAGCCATCTTGTCATTTAACAGCAGCGGGCGAGTGGGAGCATTGAATTGCGACCAGAAAAGCTTCTCCACCTCCTTATCACCCTGACCCTCGAAGAAATTGGCAGCGTCAGCCATACTATTTGCCAAATCCGCATACGCGTCCGCGGGACTCCAGCGCCCATCCAGGGGAGCATACTTCGGATCGAAAAACTTCGTCCACAGCAAGTAGGAACCTCCAGCCATGATTTTACCGGCCTGTTGAAGCTCCTCCCGCGCACCCCTGAGCTCGGTCCGTATTTCCTTGGTGGCATTGCGTGCCTTGTCCAGCTCGGCCAAGCTATCCTTATGCTCCTTTTTAAGGAGCTCATACCGGTCAGTGGCATTTTTTAATTCAATAGCCATTTCGGCCATCTTTTCCTCGCTTCGGCGATGAGCAGCCTGTTCGGCTCTCAGTTCCTCGATCGCCTTTAGGGCAGCCGCATTGCTAACCCGAGCTTGTTCCTTGGCTTGGACAAGTTCTGCCCTGAGGGCCTCCACGGCAGCAGCACCATCTGCAGTCTGAACATATTACATTAAGATCATGCCGCCTCCATATTTTCCTATACAAAGGAAGGCAGAGCGCATACCTTGTGATTTGTCCAGCTGCTCGTTCACCAGCGTGATATCGGCATCAATCGAACGAATTCGCCTGGTCAGTTCGGACACGTCGACGGACTGGTCGGCGGCCGGACTCACAGGTACCTGCAAGTGTTTACAGCACAATCATTGATTTATGATCCCCCGTTTGCCGCCTAGGGTGTGCAACCAGAGTCTCAAGGGCTACTATCTATACGGAGCACACCTAATGCATGCCTCACAGCCAAAAACAGCGTATTCTTCACTACATACCTCAAAGCCTCGCAGACTTGTAAATGCTTCATTCAAACCGCTTGTAGCGGAGGAAATCTTCCTGAGCACCGCGCTCATTAATGTGCTCCTCCGAAAGCGCATCTCGCTCCACTAGGCCTGTCAGTACGTCCGGACGGACATCGAGGCTATCTTGGGACTGTCGGCGTTCAGGAGCAGGGGTCCCAGACTTGCTGCTGCGGGCTGCGGCGTGGCTCATAAGGGGCCCATCACAGCCCATCTTCATCAACACAAGCTCAAGACCCTCGCGAGGGCCAAGCCTCATGAGGCGGATGACAGGAGCTTCTCGTGCACGGCCTCATCAGGTGGCTCGCGAGGAGGCGGAGAGATCAAGGCGGGGTACCTCACGAGGTGACCATGGCGCAAGCCATGACGACCAAGGGCGCCGGCGGGCGCCAGCCAGCGCAGATGTCCTCCTTTCCTCTTTGGTGCAAAGGGAGCAAGCGCGGCGAGAGCATCAAGCAAAAGCATCCATTTCGGTGCAACAAGACCAAGACCAGCCCAACGGCAGGAAGGAAGTCATTGTGGAGCCCAAGCAGGCGTCACCACCAGAGCCTTTGACAGGCGAGGACCAACTTTAGTCAGGATAAGTGTACCAGATGTTCCCCTTCAAAATGTCGAATTGTTGGCACCCTTCCCGCTCAATATTTGGGAAGAGGCCCAGGGCCTGTGTCTATAAATAGGACTAGCCACACACAGAGCTAGGCAGATCTTCTTGAGTCTGGAACCTTGAATAGAGAGAGAAAGGGAGGGAGCGACTGAACTCCTCCAAGCAGTTCATCACCCGGCCAAGAACAGACCCTCGCGAGGCTGTTCTTCCTTGTATTGTTCATCACCATCAGCCCAAGAGGCAATCCACCACACCACAAACTAGAGTAGGGTATTACACCACAATGGTGGCCTGAACTAGTATAAACCTTGTGTCTCTTGTGCTGTTCCTTTTGTAGTTTAGATCCTAGCGAGGCGGCGGGGTGCAGGTAGGTAGAGGGAGAGATCTCCGCGCGCACCCCAGTGTTTGAACCTCAAGGGTCTGCCAGAACCCGAAATCCGACATTTGGCGCGCTGGTAGGTGCGCGGAGTTTTCCTTCCCCACCGCGCGACCACGCCTCGCGATGAGCAGCGCCGCCCGCTCCGGCCGCCAGCGCCAGTGCAGGGGGCGGGGCTCGAGCCTGGCCCGGCCTTGTAACGGTGCGGTGGCGGACAAGTTCAAGCCGACGATCCCGCCGCGCTACAACGGCGCGACCGATCCGCTGGACTTCCTGCTGGCGTACGAGGAGGCCGTCCTCGAAGCTGGAGGTGACGATAGGGTCATGGCCAACTGGCTTCCCATGGCCCTCAGCGGCGCTCCGCGCGCATGGCTGCTCCACCTGCCGGCAGCCTCCGTGGCCTCTTGGGAAGAGCTGCGCGGCCTCTTCCTCACCCACCACGCTGCACCGGCGCCCCCGGTCGTCGCGGCCCTCTTGGGCGGCTCGCAGGCGCTGCCTTCAAGTCACCACGTCAAGCCATTCATCCGCCGGGTCGGCGGCGCCTCCACGCGGCGGGGAGCTCCCCCGGACCGGTCGGCGCCCAAGGCCAGTCTGACCTTCAGCTCGGAGGACCACCCCTCCAACTCAGCCTGCTCGGGTGCGCTCCCCATGATGTGCAACCCCACCATCTGCCAGCTGGCCGTCACCAGGACTCTCATCGACGGCGGCACGGGCCTCAACTTGCTCTCAGTTGAGGCCTTCAACCTCCTCTGCATACCCCGGGAGCGGCTGCAGCCCAGCCGGCCCTTCTTGGGCGTCGGGGGCGGGTCATCCAGCTCCTTGGAACAGATCCGGCTCCCGGTAACTTTCGGCACCTACGACAACTTCCGCATGGAGCAGGTCGATTTTGACATCGCCCCCATCGGCCTCCCCTACAACGCCATCCTCGGCTACCCAGCACTGGCCCAATTCATGGCCGTGACTCACCCGGCGTACAACCTCATGAAGATGCCCGGGAGCAACAGTGTCCTCACCGTGCCCGGGGACACCGGAGATGTGCTTCGAGTGCTCAAGCTCGCCTTCAAGACAGCGGCGCCGGCACAGCCCGCCGACGCGGAGACCCCTGAGCCCAAGGGGGCCGCACCAACCAAGAAGAAGCAGTTGTTCACCCAAGACAAGGCAGAGACCAAGCAAATACCCGTCGACGAGGACGGGTCCACTGACGCCACGTTCACCATAGGCGCCAACCTCGAGCCCGAGCAGGAGGAGGCCCTGGTCAAGTTCCTGCGCGCAAATAAGGAGGTATTCGCCTGGGAGCCTGATCAGTTGGCGGGGTCCCTAGGGCCGTAATCGAGCATCACCTCCACGTGTGCCCCAATGTACGCCCCGTGAAGCAAAAAGCGAGGCGGCAGTCCACCGAAAAGCAAACCTTCATCATCCAGGAGACCCGCAAACTAGAAGCCGCTGGGGTCATTCGCGAGGTCCGATATCCGGATTGGTTGGCCAACCCTGTCGTTGTGCCAAAGAAGGGAGGGAAGGAGCGCATGTGTGTCGACTTCACCAACCTCAACAAGGCATGCCCGCAAGATCCGATCCCGCTCCCTCGCATCGACCAGATCGTCGATTCCACCGCTGAGTGCAACCTGTTATGCTTCTTGGATGCCTTCTCCGGGTATCACCAGATCAAGAAGGCGGTAGAAGACGTGGAAAAGACGACCTTCCTGACCCCGTGTGGGGTGTCTTGCTACGTGCATGCCATTGGGCTGCGCAACGCAGGGCGACCTTCCGATGGCTGATGCACATCACCTTGGGTCCGCAGCTCGGGAAGAATGTTGAGGCTTACGTCGATGACATTGTGGTGAAGTCTCGGGAGGCCAGAACCCTGATACAAGACCTGGAGGAAACCTTCGCGAGACTCAACACAGTGAACCTATGGCTCAACCCGGAGAAGTGCGTGTTTGGAGTCCCCTCGGGCAAGCTCTTGGGCTTCCTCGTATCCCACCAAGGCATCGAGGCTAACCCAGAAAAGGTCAAGGCGGTCGAGGACATGAGCCCGCCAAAGACCCTCAGGGAAATGCATAAGCTCACTGGGCGCGTGATTGCGCTAGGGCGCTTCATCTCCAAGTTGGGGGAACGAGCGCTGCCTTTCTTCCAGCTAATGAAGAAAAAGGGACCCTTTGAATGGACTGAAGAGGCCGACAAGGCGTTTCAAGATCTCAAGAGGTACCTAACCAGCCCTCCGGTCATGGTGGCCCCACGCCCGCAGGAACCCCTGGTGCTCTACCTCGCCGCCACTCCCTACTCCGCCAGCGCAGCTCTGGTGGCGGTTAGGGAAGAGCGTCAAACCAAAACCACAGCAGCAGCCCAGGTCAAGGCAAAGCAGGAACAAGGAGGACCCACAGAAACCACTACCACGGCTGAGAAGGATCAGCCGCAGGGGAGCGCACTGGGAACGGAAGAGGTCCCTCCCCCAGACTACCAGCCTCTGGAGGCTCCATCGCCTCAGGAGGCGCCACGGTCCCAGGCGCGAATCGCACCTGGCGCCCCAAACCTCGTTGAGCACCCGGTGTGCCATCGACAAGACGGTGTTGCCGGACGCGAGGGCACGGTACCCCATGCCTCAGAAACTCCTCCTCGCGCTATTGGTGGCCTTGCGCAAGCTGCGGCACTATTTTCAGGGTCACCCCATCAAGGTCGTCTCAGCATACCCCTTTGAAAGGGTGCTCAGGAGCCCCAGCTCGTCCGGAAGGGTCGCTGAGTGGAGCATTGAACTGCAAGCATTTCAGCTCGAATTCAGCACGACCAGAGTCATCAAGGGGGCCGCATTGGCGGATTTCGTGGCAGAATGGACGGAGGCACCGGGCCTCAAGGCCGACGAGGATCGGTCCCTCTCCCCGGGAAGCGAAGCACCAGAAGGCTGGGTCATGTACTTCGACGGGGCGTTCTCCAGGCATGGCACTAGGGCTGGGGCGGTGCTCATATCTCCTACTCAGGACAAGCTCTACTACGTTGTGCAGCTCTGTTTCCAGCAAGGTGAAAAGGTCTCCAACAACATAGCGGAGTATGAAGGTCTAATAGCGGGCTTGAAGGCCGCAGCTGCCCTAGGGTGAAACGCCTTACCATCAAGGGTGATTCGCAGCTCCTCATCAATTTCTCCAACAAGGTGTACGAGCCAAAAGATGAGCACATGGAAGCCTACCTTGCGGAGGTCCGCAGGATGGAGAAGCAGTTCTGGGGGTTGGAGTTGCAGCATGTGCCCCGCGGCACCAATCAGGAGGCCGACGACATCGCCAAACGAGCATCCAGGCGATTACCTCAGGAGCCTGGCGTCTTCGAGGAGCGGCTTTTCAAGCCCTTGGCCATGCCATCACTATCAAACACGGCGCAGCCTCGGGAGGAGCTCCCCCAGCCACCGCCTCAGAGCCCGGTCAGGGCCCGGTCTCGAGGCGCGCTGCCCTCGATGATGGAGCCTCGGGAGGGGTGCTGGATCACAGAGCTCCGGAGCTACTTAACGCAAGGGACCCTGCCGGAGAAGGAGGAGGAAGCGGAGCGTGTGGCACGGCAAGCCACAGCGTACTGCATCAGGGATGGAGAGCTCTATCGGAAGCGACCAAATGATGTGTCCCTACGCTGCATCTCCAGGGAGCAAGGGAAAGAACTGCTGGCGGATATACACGGTGGAGACTGTGGGCATCACTCGTCATAATGAACCCTCGTGGGCAAGGCATTCCGGAGCGGTTTCTATTGGCCTACTGCGCTCAACGACGCTGTCGAACTAGTGAAGGCTTGCGAAGCCTGCCAATTCCATGCCAAGAAGATCCATCAGCTGGCAGGAGGTCCGCAAACTATACCCCTCTCGTGGCCATTCACAGTCTGGGGGCTGGATATCCTGGGCCCGTTTCCTCGAGCGCCAGGGGGCTATCGCTACCTCTACGTCGCCGTGGACAAGTTCACCAAGTGGGCTGAAGTGGAAGCCGTCCGCACCATCCACGCAGGTTCTGCGGTCAAGTTCGTCAAGGGCATCGTGAGCCGGTTCGGGGTGCCGAACCGCATCATCACCGACAACGGTTCGTAGTTCACCAGTAACCTCTTCAAAACATACTGTGCTAACCTGGGAACGCAGATATGCTACGCTTCGGTGGCGCATCCCCGAAGCAACGGCCAGGCCGAGCGGGCCAACGTAGAGGTCCTGAGGGGCCTCAAAACCAGAACATTCAAGAAGAAACTGAAGGCCTGCGGAAGAGGTTGGTACGACGAGCTTCAGTCCATGCTGTGGTCCATCCGCACGACCACGACCAAGCCAACTAGAGAGACCCCGTTCTTCCTGGTCTATGGAGCCGAAGCGGTCCTCCCTCACGAGGTCAGACGTCGTTCCGCACGGGTCCTGACGTTCGACGAGGCGCAGCAGGACACCATGCGGGGGACGGACCTCGTTCTGTGGGAGGAGCGTCGTCGAGAAGCTGCGTTGCGAGCGGCGAGGTACCAACAAGCACTACGACGATACCACTGCCGCAACATCCGCCCCAGAACTCTTGAGGTAGGGGACCTCGTGCTCAGGCGGGTTCTCTCCAGGGAGGGGATGCATAAGCTCTCTCCCATGTGGGAGGGCCCATTCAAGGTTGTTCATGTTTCCAGGCCCGGCTCCGCGCGCTTGGAGACTCAGGAGGGGGTGCCAGTCCAGAACGCGTGGAACATCCAGCACCTCCGGAGGTTTTACCCCTAAAAAGGCCCAGAGCCTGTGAAGAAGGCGAATGCCTGTGAAGCTTATCTTTTTGGAAAAGGCCCAGAGCCTGTGAAGAAGGCGAATGCCTGTGAAGCTTATCTTTTTGGAAAAGGCCCAGAGCCTATGAAGAAGGCGAATGCCTATGAAGCTTATCTTTTTGGAAAAGTCCCAGAGCCTATGAAGAAGGCGAATGCCGGTGAAGCTGTCACGTTTTGGAAAAGGCCCGGAGCCTGTGAAGAAGGCGAATGCCTGTGAAGCTGTCGCGTTTTAGAAAAGCCCAGAGCCTGTGAAGAGGGCCAACGCGCGTGAAGCTTGCTTGCCCCAAGAAAGGCCCGGAGCCTGTGAAGAAGGCCAACGCCTATGAAGCTCGCCGCCCGTGACACTCTCACGTAATAATGAGTTGGGGCTGTACACGCCCCGGAGTCTCAGGAGCGCCGGCCTCAGGCCCTGGGGATCCCTCCCACGCCCAGTGGCAGCACTTAGCTCCGCGCTGGTGAGAAGACGTCGAAGACTAGATTAGGTGCCGGACACGGCTTTTTCATTTGCTTTCTGCAGTTGGCTTGTTCATTCTCATTTGAAGTTTTATTGAAACTGTTGCCATTTTTGATTTGTGGCTCTTCGACTTTTCGCTCTCCTGCCTCGATTTCTCTCGTGCAAGGTCTCGCGAGGGGGCAGCCTGAGAGCCCTCGCGAGTGTTTTCTTCCCTTATCGTTCAAGGTTTCCCAACCTGGGTCCACCACAGGAGCACCCCTCCAGTCCGTGCCTCACGGGCACCGCGACACGAACACAGGACCTGGGTCGGTCGCCCCTCACGGCTGAGGCTGGGGACTACCTACGCGCAGGCGTGCGGCCCGAAGGCACGATACCGAAATAGCAGAAACACTACGATGATTAACGGCGAAAGTCCAAAACACGCCCCCATGGGGCCCCACACTACTGTCTTTTTACGCAGGAAAAAGAAAAAGGAAGAACAAATCAGGCCCGGCTCGCCCGACCCCAGCCCGCAGGGAAGACTCGAGCCGCCTCCGGGGCTCAGGCAGACTCCCTCTCGCGCTTCACCGAGGCGCGACGGCGGGCGGACCCGCTACCACCCTCCAAGAAGGCACGACGGCGTGGGGGCTGATCGCGTCGCTCTTTGGAGGGCAGCTGTGCCAAGAAGAATCGATGAAGCTCGAGGAGCCTCGAAGCGCCGCCGACCACGCTGCGTCGCTGTCCTCTGTCATCGCCGGGGCTGGGCCCCCGGCCGCGGTCGTCGTCCTCAGGACAGCACCCAGCGCGGCGAGCATCCTCCCCGAACACCCTCGCGTAAAGGGTGGCATCTCCGTCGAACTTGAAGTGCAGGGTGCACCGACGGCTCAGGCCACACGCGCGGGCAAATGTCTGCCAGCCGCGAGTCAGGGCCAGGCTCCCGGCCGCGGAGACCTCCAACGAAGCCCAGGAGGCCCGACTACAGCAGCCGTCTGCCTGGAGCCAGAGGCCGCCCGGGGCGCCAACCGGGAGCTCACCTAGGAGGAAGCGAGGAAGCTGAAGCCGGGCGCAAGTCGGCTCCGCCGACCACACAACGAACTCCAGCAACACCTCCGCAGCGCGGAAGCGCGGCCATAGCATGCCCCCCGACCACGGCCAGCCGTCCATCACCGCGCGGGAGATCACCTCCACGGCCACGGGGTGTCGCCGTGGGAGCCACAGGATGTTTGCGAGGGCGGCCTCGACCGCGCTTGGGCGGGGGAGAGGCAGGCTCAACCTGGCGGGCCTTCCCCTTCTCTGCGGCTGAGAACTTCCTCGGCGGAGCCATGAAGAAGAAGGAGAAGCAAGAGGGGACAGACTGGAAGGGCACGCGCCGTTCCTACTTAAAGCCAGAGGAGGCCAACCGTCGGCCTCCACAATCGCAGGTAATCATGACCCGCTTTGCGTGCAGGGACTTGTCAATTCGTGCAGTTGCCGAGGCGTCGTGGGGAAGTGGAGATGCCCACGTCCAATCAACCGCCACACGGCGCCCAGGGCTGTAGGCTGTTAGGGCCCGCGGCGCTTTGCACTTGCCCCTTCACCTCTCTGCTCGGCCAAGCCCGGGCGCGCCTTGGGCCCAGGGGCTACTGTCGGCGTTCTGGGAACGGGGATCCCCAGACTTGCCTGCCTGCAGCCTGCGGCATGGCTCAAAAGGGGGACCATCACAACCCATCTTCATCAACACAAGCTCAATACCCTCGCGAGGGGCCAAGCCTCGCGGGGCGGACGACAGGGAGCTTCCTCAGGCACGGCCTCATCAGGCTGGCTCACGAGGAGGCGGAGAGATCAAGGCAGGGTACCTCACGAGGTGCCCATGACGCAAGCCATGATGACCAAGGGCGCCAGGCGGGAGCCAGCCCGCGCAGTGTCCTCCTTTCCTCTTTGGTGCAAAGGCAGCAAGCGCAGGCGAGAGCATCAAGCAAAGGCATCCATTTCGGTGCAACAAGACCAAGACCAGCCCAATGGCAGGAAGGAAGTCATTGTGGAGCCCAAGCAAAGGCCACCACAGAGCCTTTGACAAAGCGAGGACCAACTTTAGTCAGGATAAGTGTACCAGATGTTCCCCTTCAAAATGGCCAATTGTTGGCGCCCTTCCCGCTCAATATTTGGGAAGAGGCCCAGGGCCTCTGTCTATAAATAGGACTAGCCACTTACAGAGCTAGGCAGATCTTCTTGAGTCTGGAACCTTGAATAGAGAGAGAAACGGAGGGAGCGACTGAACTCCTCCAAGCAGTTCATCGCCCGGCCAAGAACAGACCCTCGTGAGGCTGTTCTTCCTTGTATTGTTCATCACCATCATCCCAAGAGGCAATCCACCACACCACAAACTAGAGTAGGGTATTACACCACAATGGTGGCCCGAACTAGCATAAACCTTGTGTCGCTTGTGTTGTTCCTTTCGTAGTTTAGATCCTAGCGAGGCGGCGGGGTGAAGGTAGGTAGAGGGCGAGATCTCCGCGAGCACCCCAGTGTTCGAACCTCAAGGGTCTGCCGGAACCCGAAATCCGACACGGACCCTTCCCATCGCCCCTCGTGGGAGCCAAATGGTCCGGGCTCAGGGGGACTGACATATTGGCTTCCGGCCTCGGCAGATCCGGACTCCTCCGTGACGATATCTCAGTGTCGCCCGCTTCATGAGCCGGAGAAGTGGGTGGGGTCTCGCTCTCCATCATCTCCGGAGGAAGATCCCCTGAAGACGAACTCTGTTGAGAAGGGCTGCTAGCCGGACTGTGAAAGACGAATCCTGGTTATTGATCTAGGAGGAACGCAGTACCTTCGAATTAAAAATTAACTTACAGCTCGGTGGAGGGTTGGCGCGTTGGTGGGCACAATGTAGTGAGGGTGCTCGTTGGGGCAGAGCCCCCTGGTGTTATATTTTTCCCGGGTGTGGGCATCTCCATCTCCGAGTCTTCGGAGGCGGCCCTCTTCTTCCCGCGCGGGGAGGAGGCCTTAGCCTCCCCTTCCTGACTATCCTCCTTAGGGGAGGCAGCAATTGCCCCGATCCGGATGCGTAGCGTGTGAAGCTCGGTTTCTTCGTTCTTCCCCTTGTCTTCCCCTGAGGGCATTCTGCTGAGCACCTGGTCAAGCTTCTTGGCTATGGTGGGACCAGGCGAGCCTTCGGGAAGTGGCACCGGACACCTGATTCTCTCCGCCTTGCTGAGCCATTCCTGGCCATGGATGATTTTCAGAACAAACAATCATAACAAATACAAAACACGGTGTCCGGTATCAAGTTTACTTACTTGGGTATCTAGGCGATTGCAGCTTAGGCCCGCATCCTCGGTGGTGTCCGGACACTTTACTTTCGGTCTGAAGAATAATCTGCACATCCCTTCGAGCTTTAGGCCGAAGAAATGCTTGACAGTCTGCGGACCCTCCGGATTGCACTCCCACATCCGGAGAGGCCGGCGTTGGCATGGTAACATCCATCGGATTAACATCACTTGCATTATGCTGACAAGGTTAATGTCCATCTCAAGAAGCTCTCGGATGCGGTTCTGCAGTACTGGAACATCACCAGCGGACCCCCAATGCTGTCCTACGTCGGTCCAAGACGCTAGTTGGGACGGAGGACTCGAGCGGAACTCGGGGGCGGCCACCCACTTTGTGCCTCTGGGAGCCGTGACATAGAACCACCTCCGCTGCCTTACATCGGATACTTCTGGGAAAGAATCCTCTGGCCACGGGGCATCACCGTTCCTGCTTATTACGGAACCTCCGCACTCCACATGTCGCCCCTCGATCATCTTCGGCGTCACATTGAAGGTCTTGAGCCATAAGCCGAAGTGTGGGGTGACATGGAGAAAAGCCTCGCACACGATAATAAACGACGAGATATGGAGGATAGCGTCGGGAGCCAGATCGTGAAAATCCAACCCATAATAGAACATGAGCCCCCTCACGAAGGGATCGAGGGTGAAACCCAGACCACGGAGGAAGTGTGGGACGAAAACAACACACTCGTTGGGCTCCGACGTAGGGATGACCTGCCCTGGAGCAGGGAGCCTGTGCTGGATATCCACGATCAAGTATCCGACCTCCCTAAGCTTTGCAATGTCCTTCTCTTCAATTGAGGAGGCCACCCACCGTCCTTTAGGGTCAGATCCGGACATATTGGAGGATTCCAGAGGGGTGGAGCTTAGGTTTTGGGTGTTGGAACTCGAGGTGCGAGAAGGCGCGATGAAGGTGAAAAAGGAGCTGTAGGACTCGACCCCTTTATAAAGAGGGTGAATATCAAGAGTCCCCAGTGTGACCATTTGAGGCTTATCTAAAAAACACACGGGTTATACCAACAGCTGTCGTGGGGTCACGCGTGCTCATATTGATGGAGAATCCCGTAATGAGAGGAACACGATCTCTGCCTCGACGGGACGTGCCAATAAAACCGCCTCGCAACACGAGTCTTGTGGGGCAGGACACATCGGTTCGCGTTGGACCAAGCCCCGATGCAAGGGCACGACGCACGAAGATTGCCAGCAAATCAGATCTATACCATACGAAGATCATCTTGCAGATCCGGACACGGTCTACGTGTTCGATGACCACTTTGGAGTATTCGAGGAGGAACTCGCCCGCAATGTCAAGACAAGATCGCGCTACCGGACTCATCGTCATTGAAGCCTGGTTCAGGGCTCTTGAGGGAGTCTGGATTAGGGGTACCCGGACAGCAAGATCGTGTACAACGTCCGGACTATTGAAGCGTGAAGATACAAGACTCAAGACTTCGGCCCGTGTCCGGATGGGACTTTCCTTGGCATGGAAGGCAAGCTTGGCGATCCGGATATTATATTTCCTTCCTTGTAACCGACTCCATGTAAACCCTAGCCCTCTCCGGTGTCTATATAAACCGGAGAGGTTGGTCCTTAGAAGGCCGATCACAATTACAATCATACCATCATAGGCTAGCTCTTAGGGTTTAGCCTCTACGATCTCGTGGTAGATCTACTCTTGTACTACCCATATCATCAATATTAATCAAGCAGGAAGTAGGGTTTTACCTCCATCGAGAGGGCCCGAACCTGGGTAAACATCTGTGTCCCTTGCTTCCTATTACCATCAGCCTTGACGCACAGATCGGGACCCCCTACCCGAGATCCGCCGGTTTTGACACCGACACTATCCCCCTAGGAGCATGCGCGTAATACTTTGCTTTGATAACTTCTAGATTTTTGCAATAAGTATATGAGTTCTTTATGACTAATGTTGAGTCCATGGATTATACACACTCTTCTTCCTTCCACCATTGCTAGCCTCTCTAATACCACACACTTTTCGCCGGTATCATACACCCACCATAAACCTTCCTCAAAACAGCCACCATACCTACCTATCATGGCATTTCCATAGCCATTCCGAGATATATTTCCATGAAACTTTCCATCGTTCCGTTATTATGACACGCTCCATCATTGTCATATTGCTTAGCATGATCATGTAGTTGACATCATATTTGTGGCAAAGCCACCGTTCATAATTATTTCATACATGTCAATATAAACTTTTGTCTTGAATCTTTTCGGATCTGAATATTCATACCACAAGTAAGAAGAATTACATTGAAATTATGCTAAGTAGCATTCCATATCAAAAATTATCTTTTTTATCATTTACCTACTCGAGGACGAGCAGGAATTAAGCTTAGATGCTTGATACGTCTCCAACGTATCTATAATTTTTGATTGCTCCATGCTTATTATCTATTGTTTTGGATGTTTATGGGCTTTATTTTACACTTTTATATTATTTTTGGGACTAACCTATTGACCCAGAGCCCAGTGCCAGTTCCTGTTTTTTCCCTTGTTTCAGTGTTTCAAAGAAAAGGAATATCAAACGGAGTTGAAACGGAATAAAACCAACTGGAGAAGTTATTTTTGGAAGGAAAGCTACCGAAAAAACTTGAGTGCACGTCGGGGAAAGAAACGAGGGAGCCACGAGGCAGGCGCGCGCCCCCCCAGCGCGCCTCCACCTCGTGGGCCCCTCGTGGCTCCCCTGACATACTTCTTCCGCCTATATATTCCCATATACCATAAAAACATCAAAGACTAGAATAGATCGGGAGTTCCGCCGCCGCAAGCCTCTGTAGCCACCAAAAACCAATCGAGACCATGTTCGGCACCGCCTGGGGGGAACCTCACCGTGGCCATCTTCATCATCCCGCGCTCTCCATGACGGGATGGAGTAGTTTACCCTCGGGCTGAGGGTATGTACCAAGAGCTATGTGTTTGATCTCTCTCTCTCGTGTTCTTGATTTGGCACGATCTTGTTGTATCGCGAGCTTTGCTATTATAGTTGGATCCTATGTTTCTTCTCCCCCTCTACTCTCTTGTAACGGATTGAGTCTTTAAAGATTTGAGAACACTTGATGTATGTCTTGCCGTGCGTATCTGTGGTGACAATGGGATATCACGTGACTCACTTGATGTATGGTTTGGTGATCAACTTGCGGATTCCGCCCATGAACCTATGCATAGGGGTTGGCACACGTTTTCGTCGTGATTCTCTGGTAGAAACTTTGGGGCACTCTTTGAGGTTCTATGTGTTGGTTGAATAGATGAATCTGAGATTGTGTGATGCATATCGTATAATCATACCCATAGATACTTGAGGTGACATTGGAGTATCTAGGTGACATTAGGGTTTTGGTTGATTTGTGTCTTAAGGTGTTATTCTAGTACGAACTCTAGGGCTGTTCGTGACACTTATAGGAATAGCCCAACGGATTGATTGGAAAGAATAACTTGGAGGAGGTTTCGTACCCTACCATAATCTCTTCGTTTGTTCTCCACTATTAGTGACTTTGGAGTGACTCTTTGTTGCATGTTGAGGGATAGTTTTATTTTCAGATTACAAAAACCTATATCTACCATCCATATTGCACTTGTATCACCATCTCTTCGCCGAACTAGTGCACGTATACAATTTACCATTGTATTGGGTGTGTTGGGGACACAAGAGACTCTTTGTTATTTGGTTGCAGGGTTGCTTGAGAGAGACCATCTTCATCCTACGCCTCCCACGGATTGATAAACCTTAGGTCATCCACTTGAGGGAAATTTGCTACTGTCCTACAAACCTCTGCACTTGGAGGCCCAACAACGTCTACAAGAATAAGGTTGTGTAGTAGACATCAATTATGTACCATAATTTTACGATTTGGCTGGTTTATTGCGAAGACATGATATATACAGTAAAATAACTGCAGCATCGTGAATAAGAAAAAACCTAGACTATACAATAAAGAAATTACAGCATATTACATCCACTGGACATCGAAGTTTGCCACTATGATAATAAAGCACAAGCAGACAACAGATTACATACACTGGGCATTAAAGATAGCCACCAGTGCAAATAAACATGCCGGCAAAATAATATACAAAAACGACAGCACTTCAATAGAGTTCAAGAAAGGTTAGCCCTGCTTGGGAGCTGCAGCGCAAGCAGCTGAGCAAGCTGATGAGACTGCGCTTGTTTGACACTTATATCCTTCTCACTCTGAAAGATAAACAAGCAGACAGATGACAGGTTTTGCACATATAAGTATCAATGCTAACAATTCATCACATTTTTTTGCTGACGAATAAAGTGTCAGAGTTTAAAATTGCATTAACACAATATGGTATTGTTCAGGCTAAGCCATAGCAGGAAATGACATTGTGAAGGAGTTGGCAGCTTCACGACACCACTGGATTACAGATCAAGAACTCATAAGTATCAATGGTTAGTGTGGTGTCAATTTATCCCATTTTAGATTGGCAAATAAAGTGATGCTTTAAATAATAGTAGAATGATATGACATTGTTCATAGTTAAGACATTGCAGAATATGACATTGTACTGGTAGGTTCATCACACCACTGGATTACGGATCAAGAACAGAAGCATACATGCAGTGCAAAAGAAGATCACTTGCTCTGTATAGTTTAATTTACATGGTATGAAGAAGGAACTTGGTTGTACAACTGAAAACTTAAATTGAGAAGGACAAACTTTTGTTTATGTACTACATAATAAACTTTAAACATGCAATTTGATGCAAACACCACAAATAAACAGCTGTTGCAGTCATGCCTAACCAAATATACACAACAAAGTTTGAATGCTTGAGAAGGACAAACTTACATTATTGGTGAAGACAGGCTCTATAAATCCCTTGTCCATGCTGATGGGGGGGCAATTCAAGAAGTTTACCACAAAATCTTCTTCATAAGCATTGCCTTTATTCTACATTTTGTTAAGAGTAAATATACATGTGATAATATAAGAATAAAATGGAGAATATTTAAGATAAGATGAAGAGTGATGCTAAATAACCAAGTAGCTATAAATGGAAGTACAACAATACAAGTAAAAGGTACAGCCAAGAGCAATGTAGAGCTAAACTTCTTCCGTACCATCGGTGTTATCCAACCTTATGGTAAGAGTAAATCTAGATCTGATGTGTAGAAAATGGAGGGCAAAGGAAAATAAGCTATAGAGTGATGGTACATGAACAACTACCTGTCAATATAAGTACACTGATAAAGGACAGCAAGTACTTACAAGAACAATGCAGAGCTAAAAAAATTCATTGGCATATGACATATTCTACACTAATGTAACCATTTATACATATCAGATAATTTGGAGCGAACAATTGATAAGCAAGCTATCATGCATACTGATGTCACATAATGAACCAGATATGTATGCAAGTACAGTGATATAGGACAACCGGTACTAACAAGAGCAAAGCAGCGAGCATCATATTTGCTATATCCTGTCGTTCTTTTCAAACCGGAATTCTTCTTCGAGCAGATTTCCTGCAAAAAAGATCTGTAAGGCACATGCGAAAAAGTAGAAGTTCAAATTTTCATGTGATTTCATAGACAGTACCTCATCCTGGGAACGAGGCCAGTGCATAACAAGGTTTTCCATTCAATTTCTTCTAAATTTAGCATAGGAGACTTCACCTGAAATTCGTTTATAGACTTGCCATCAAAGTGTCATTTCCTCAGGTAACACCGATACTGCTACAATGCTTCCTTGAAAAGCACAAGCAAGCTTTGCTCGTCATGACTATCCAGATTGACCCTTGCCTACTTACAACAATGTAATGTAAATCATTGATGTGTTCAATCAGCAGAAAACATGAAATAATCACCATGAATAATAGCACTTACACGTAAGTGGGACAGGAAGATGTGAAAATGGTGTTTGTCTTCACTATAATCTTCCCATGATGGGAATATATGCATGTAGTCCCTAACAACATTGAAAGCATTGTCTTTAAACTGGGAATAATCGAATGGGGTTCCAATCTATAGGAATTGGTTGTCTCTGCAGTTGGGATAGGTCTTCGGCTGGTGAACTTGTTGTACTTTTTGCTGGAGTGGGATTTTTCTCTGGTACGTCTGGTGCTATGGCAACTGAAATCGGCATACCTTTTGCTGGAGTGCAGGTCCTGTGTGGTGGGGCTAGTGGTGTGGCTAGTGAAGTATGGGTACAATCAGTTGGGGTCGGTCCAACGTTTTGTGTCACTGGTTGTACAACCAATATAAGTGGGGTGTTGTCTGATTTCTCCGGCACCACCACATTTTTCAAGGACTTTGCTGGTGCTCCTTCAGGTTCGGCAATCACCCTCTCCTTTTTGATGTCTGATGCACAAGAACAACATTTGAGTGAAAAAACATGGTATGATGACAGATGGAATATGTCTTGATAATGGATGGGCACGGCATCTTGACATATATGATGAGTAAACTAAGTAGATGGTGGTGCAACAAAGTAGAAGAAATGCAAGACAACATATGCAAGATACGCACAATCAATAAAACCTTTCCAAATTAGAACATGCACCTTGATGGGTGAACAGGACAGCCCATCTGCCTTTGCCTCCTCGAGGTCAGAATAGTCATTAGGATCATATTCTGAACAAGAATCTATAGGTGTGGAGCGTATGAGTTTCATTGCATCCAGAATGGCAGTCAATGCCTTGGTGCCAATTTTGTAAGTCATTGCAGTGTTCCAAAACTTCTGATGCGCGGATTCGGATATTCACTGTAATTACGTATAATATCTAAGAATCATGAAAACATAAATAGCAGCGATATTATCTTTGTAATGCAGAGGATATCCTAATATAGGGGCGCCCATGTAAACCCTTGTGTGCAATCACTGGATTTTGATGAGAGAGCTCATGTGTGCTGTAATATGGTGCGTGCATTAATATAATCTGGCACAAGTACACACAAAAATAGGCTCCAGAAGTAAGGATCTCCAGAAGTAAGGATAGTTGGCAGATGATAGGTTCATAATACACTGTATAGAGAGTTTATTGCCAAACCAGGATAACAAGAGCACACAACAACTAGGCAGATCATAGTGTACATAAAAGGGGTACACCATAACTGAGGGAGTCCTGGATTAGAGGGTATCCATACAGCCGGACTATATACATCGTCCGGACTATTGAAGCGTGAAGATACAAGACTCAAGACTTCGACCCGTGTCCGGATGGGACTTTCCTTGGCGTGGAAGGTAAGCTTGGCGATCCGGATATTATATTTCCTTCCTTGTAACTGACTCCATGTAAACCCTAGCCCTCTCTGGTGTCTATATAAATTAGAGAGGTTGGTCCTTAGAAGGTCGATCACAATTACAATCATACCATCATAGGCTAGCTTCTAGGGTTTAGCCTCTACGATCTCGTGGTAGATCTACTCTTGTACTACCCATGTCTTCAATATTAACCAAGCAGGAAGTAGGGTTTTACCTCCATCGAGAGGGCCCCAACCTGGGTAAACATCTATGTCCCTTGCTTCCTGTTACCATCAGCCTAGACGCACAAATCGGTACCCCCTACCCAAGATCCGCCGGTTTTGACACCAGCATTGGTGCTTTCATTGAGAGTTCCTCTGTGTCGTCGCTACAGGGCTCGATGGCTCTTCCAGTCATCGTCAACAACACTATCCCGGATGAGACCTTTCTCCCCCGACAGATCTTCATGTTGGCGGCCGCCTCAGGCCAACTCGCTGGCCATCCGAGCAGATCGACACCACGCCTCAGCCACCAGATCAGGTTTGAAACCTGAACTACACGGGCGACATCCATGAGACTTGCTCTTCGATGGATTTGGGCCTATGCCAGAGCGCAGGACGATCCACGACGAGCACGGCTTGACCTGCCGTCCGGACGAAGCTCGGGTATCACCCTTAGCATCCCCGGACCTAAATCCGGAGCAGGCTACGCTGCCTAAGAACGGAGGGGTTGAACCCACCCCGCAGGTCGCGCACTCATCGGCGATGGAGCCGAACACGGTCTCGCCTGTGGTGACTCAGATTCCGGACCTGATTCGATCCGACGGGTTCCAGTTCACGACTCTCGAGCCGACCGAGCCAAGGTTGGGCCCGTAATGGAATTCACAATGCGAGATATCTTCCAAAGACTCGCCCTTTGGCGACATGCTGGACTCATTAAATTTCTCTTTGTCAGAGGCTCTTGGCCAACTATGTCCGCTTGAGTCGGAAGCAAAGCGATGAAGGAATTCGTTGCCCACCCACCACCCACTTCATTGCCACGGTCGATGATTTAACCGAGGTAATCGGACTTCGACCAAGACATCGACGGTATACACGATGATGCAGGAGAAGAACATGAACCACCGCTCATCATGTGGACAGCCACCTCTTCTTATGATATATATATATATATATGGTGGACACTCCGAAGGAAACAAATGGCGATGAGGCAATGGAGGATAAAACCTCAGGGAAAAAAGCAAAGAATGGGCGTCGTCGGCGCCACTCCAAGCCCTGCCACAGCAATACCGGCCCAGGAGACGAAAACAATCCCAATGGTGCTGAAGAAGAGTACAACCCTGATCAGCCCGCCTTCGAGCAGGCCGAACAAGAGGATGAGCAGGTCAGCCTAGAAGAACAGGCGACGGACGAATACCCGGAGGAGGACAGCTACATGTCCCCCCCTCCAAAGACGAGATTAGCCTCGGCGACGACGAGTTCGGCGTGCCTGTGGATCCCGTAGAGCAGGAGCACTTCAAGCGCCGGCTTATAGCCACCGCGAGGAGCTCTGAAAAAAGAAGCAGAGTAACTCTAAGCTGATCAAGACCTGCTCACGATAGATGGATCAAGTCCGGCAGCCGAGGAATACGGACTCGAGCGCCAACGGTGACCGCCCACCTCGTGGCCGGATAAATGACATATCAGTCTGCATACCAGCCGACACCCCCACGCCAACATACTATGGCCCGGGGCAACAAAGTAGGACAGCCAAGATCGATCTATGGATCGCGGGGGCACGCCTCGGCATGCCACGACGACCATCACGCCGGATACACCTTCAACAAGTCCGGCCGGACCGAATATAGCCACCGAGCAATTCGACCATGAGCTACATAGCCGGCATGTAGGCGCCGCACACCCTCTCGCATCATCACCGGTGAAGTAATGGATCATGAATTCGTAAGGGTTCAAACCAGTAAACATCGAATCATACGATGGCACAACAGACCTCGCAAGATGGATCAAGATTTTTCTCCACATTCACATGGCCCACGGAGATGATCTACATGCCATCAAGTATCTTCCCTTAAGCTCAAAGGGCCAGCCCGCATCGCTAAACAGCCTGCCAAAGAAATTCCATTGGCAGTTGGGAAAACTCGGAAGACGATTCTCGACAACTCTGTGGCACACACATGCGACCACCGACCGCCGATGACTTGAGCCACATTACTAAACAACCCGAGAGTCAGCCAGAAATTCGACTCGTTCCTAACTAAATAGAACCAAATAGTCGATCGTCCGGACGCCAAGCCCTGGCGGCTTTAAGCATAATATCCGCGACGAGTGGCTCGCCGACACCTCGCCAGGAAAACCCAGTCCATGGCAGCTCACAACACTAATGACCCGCTTTTGGGCGAGGATAGCTGGTTGGCTCGAGAAAGACCGCGCCACATTCTCGCACTTCGATGGCCGCGATATTAACGGCAAGCCACGGCGAATCCGATATAAGCGACGGAACAACGGCGATAGATCAAGACACGGCAGCCAACGCCGCAATCAGCGGATCCAAGCCCGTCAGCGGAAGAAGCCGCTCAATAGAAATAATCAGGACCGCCCACCGACCGTGATATCGAGCGCTTCGTGCCAAATTCATGGCACTCGACAAGCCAGCCAACCACACCAATAGAGATTGCTGGGTATTCAAACAGGCCAAGCGGATAAACGCCGAAGACAAGGACAAGGGGCTGCACAACGACGGTGACGAGGAGCCCCGGCGTCCGAACACGGGGATGAAGAAATACCCCCCTGTGAAAACGGTCAACATGATCTACGCCGCGACATCCAAGCGGAACGAAGCGGGCACTACGGGACGTCTATGCGATGGAGCTAGTCGCCCCAAAATTCAACCCATGGTCAGCTTTCCCGATCACCTTTGATCGTAGGGATCACCCTAATAGCATCCGTCACGGTGGCTCGGCCGCATTGGTCCTAGAACCGATCATCGACGGATTTCACCTCACGCGCCCTTATGGATTTGGCGCGGCAAGCTCAACTCGCTTATCGTGACACACGGCAAGAATGGGCATTGATCCTTCAAGGATCAAGGCCACCAAACCACCTTTAAAGGTGTGATTCTCGAGTAGAGGCCCGTTATACGGGCTCTATAACATTGGAAGTGGTCTTCGATCTCCAGATAACTTCCGTTAAGAGTTAATCTTCGATGTCGCCCCTTTCCGCAGTGGTTACCAAGCACCGCTCGGACGAACCGCATTTGCTAGATTCAATGCGGTACCACACCACGATACCTCAAACTCAAGATGCCAGGACCACGCGGGTCATAATAAAGTGAACGGAAATACGACCGCCTTCTCCATGAAGAACATATCGCAGCCCTCGCGGCGGAAGTACAATGCGCCTCCGACAAACCAATCCGCACCGCCAAGAGAGTCCAAACACCCCGCAACAGATCATCAGCACGCTAAGAGCGCGATTAGCAGTCCGCCTCCGCTAAGCCCCCATCCAGCAGCATTCGTACACGCATACACAATTACGCACTCAAGATACCATGGGCATAGGCGGAGGCGAACAACAACTCACCAACAAAGGCGGGATAACCGCAACATACCTTCATAACCTGTCCTTCTTCTTTTCAGACAGTGTTTTAGAGCAGCCTCTTCGTAAGAGCCGGATTGTCGGACTTACATAGGAGAGAAAACCAAGGAGGCAACAGCTTCACAAGACATAAGGAAACACCTGTGTGGAATCTATTTACTTATCGTTATACCTGTTTTATATATCCATACGCGGCCCACCTCCAGATAGGACATGTTAAATAGTCCTATTTATCTCCGCTTAATGCATTCATTGTAAACATATGCTTAAACGTATTTTCATCAATGGGAGATTATATATAGCTTCAGCTCATCATTGTTATTTGAACATTTTTTTCTTATAAATGTTTCTTTGATATTGCATCCGTACACTTTGGTACGGTCCGTTTGCCAGGGGCTTCCTATGGTGCCCCCTTCTATGGCAACTAAAGTCTGAACACTTTAAACAGTGCGGCAGCCCGAACTTATAGCACTATATGCATCAGCTCCGAATCATGTCTTGGGTCTACAGTTGGGTTAGCCTTGCTGCCTTGTTTTGGTACCTTACGTCCCGCTATATCGGCTAAGGTAGCGCAGGAGAACTATCGCGATTGTGTCCCTGCATTCCTGACGAGCACCTCAAGAGAGAAAGTCAAAAATGACCGCATGATGTGGCGAGAGCTGGTCGCTGTTCGAGAGGTCTTAAAATCCTTAAAGATTTTATGCTTTAGGCGATAAATCGGCTTCGTCCGATCTAGGCGTATATACGCCCCAATTCACCATCCGATTCTAGGGCTTCACTAAATTTAAAATTGTAGACTTCTATGGCTAAGTGAAAGTTATAAAGTCAATAGTCCGATTGCCTTGTTCGCATGCCGGATACCTCCTTAAGGGACCAAACATTTGGATAAAGAGTATCCGAAGTTTTTCCAGAACACCCCCGCACTAGTTGCATGGGGGCGGAAGCCGACGATCGCCTACTTTGAATATTCTATAAACAGCCGCATGTATGTAATATTTAAATCAAACAAGTGCTACATAGCACAAATAACTTCGCCTTTACATTACAACAGCGCAGAGGTACATATTAATCAAAGATCTGGTCCTTGGAACAATCATCGCCACGAGACGAGCGCCTTTCATAACGCCATCATAGTACTTCTCGACGGCAATGCTCCTTGCCCTCGTGAAGACCGTCCTTCACCAACTTCTCCACATCCAGCTTTGCCCTAATGCACCTTCAAGGGCAAGGGCCTCCGGCACCTCGATGAAAACGATCGCTGATTATTTCAAGCCGCGACAGGCATTCACCACCCGCTTGATCAGCCAAGTAGCTAGTGGGCAGGGGCTCATCAAAGCACATCCGACTATGAAATCTTTCATAGCCACTTCGGCCGACTGTGGAGTTCGACCAACCGCTTCAGCTTGATCACTAAGAGGCGTTCGATGTTCGCCCCAAAGATATCGACCGAACAGCTTCCGATTGAGCTCCCTCTGGGCACGGTAGAACTCCACGGCATCTCGACACGCAGTAAGGCAGATCTGCGAATGCCTCGAGAGCTCGGACCAGTAAGAAAAAGAAACGCCTCCACATGTTTGCTTGAACAAAGAATTTCTACCCGCCGCTATCTTTTGGCCTCCTCGATCTCCTGTTGTGCCTTCTTGGCTTCGCCTTGGCGCCTTTCATACTCACAAGGGCCTTCGCAAGCTCAGCCGCTTATCTCTCGGGTCATGCTCCACTGACTCAACTTCTTGCCGAGGTCCCGAGCTTTGGCTGCTCTCGCCCACTCTAGCACTTTGCTTCATGTCTTTGCATTCCAAGGCCACCTTGTCTTCGCCCTCGGATAGCTTTCTTCAGGGACGCCACTTTGGTGGTGGACCCTGCCACACAGCCATGACGCTTCTCGTTAGACTAAACAAATTTATCTATCTTTACATATATAAGAGCGGAGAATCACTAACCTTTGCTCTCTTCGAGCGCCTCTTCGTGAGATCGAGCTCTCCTCGCGCCGCTCCAGTCCCGCTTTTAGTTCGCAACCTCGGCCAAAGGGCAGCAACGGCAAGCAAGACAGCCCGCTTATTCACATAAACACTTATTAGACTCTCGGGATTATAATTGACCTCCGCTTGGCTTTTCTTTCCTAACACCAAATAGAGTATCGTGGGCTACTACCATCGGGTGGTAATTTCACACATTTTATTACTTACCTCGAAGCCCGCAGAGGCTGTGCAAGCTTTGGTTATCCGCTTTTGGCGGATGAACCTCTCAATCACCGCGACTCATAAGAGTACGGTGCTTCTATCTATGGAAGCACCTCAAAGCGCCCACCAGACTATCCGCCGCACTACGCGCCGACGGAAGTCCTCGCACGATGCCTCTCCCTCCCCAACGAGGGCTGCTCTTCCTAAATCCGGAACCGCCAAGGGTTCCGGAACAGTTGTTCGGTCGGGAGTCGCCTTGCCGCGTTTCACCGACGCGATCCGGATCTTGAACCCCGCGGTCCGACATTTGAGCTCCGCCTTGGGGCGCTCCAGGTCACCTCCCCTACTGGGAACCTTCGACAACACTCTCGCGTCATCCACAAAGCCGAGGAGTGGTGGCCGCTGGGAGCGAAGTTCATCTCGAAGCGCCAGAGACCCATCCGAAGACGACACCTCCGGATGAGCCCTCGCCGGACTGCATACATGTTCGCATTATTAAACAACTATGAAGTAAAATCACGGTAGAGTGCGGACACTTACGATCGCGCCAGGGCTTCCCTCGGGCAGCCACCTTCTCGCTATGAGCGGCCCCGTGGAGTAGCCCGAAGGGACGCCCTTCCTTTGGGCGCCACCTGCCCCCTCCGGCGCTTTCCTTCTTTTCTCCTCCCCAAAGACGGGAGGTAGAATTTCTTCTTGCTTCCCCCGCCCGCAGAGGAGGAATCTGTTTTCATTGGCCATCGGATGACGAGGTATGGCGGCCTTGCGCCGAGGGCCTCTCCCGGCCCCATGGTCTGCTCCTCAGCCCCTCATCCTTTCCGGATGGGAGGCTTCTTCTTCCTCCTCCTCGGGAGGAGGCGCCCGTCGCCTTCGGCGAGGCTTCGGGCACAACCTTACGCCGAGACCCTTCCCGGTCCCCCGGGCCTTTTTCGCCTTCTTCAAAGACCTTGTAGGGCGCCGGGACTAGGCATCTCCGTCAGGAGAGCATCAGCTGGGCCTTCTGGCAGCGGAGCCGGACAGTCAATTTGCTCCATTGTCTCCACATAATCCTGATCAAATATTGTAGGACCTTGAAGTATGTCTAGAGGGGGGGTGATTAGACTACTTGACCAATTAAAAGCTATGCCTTTTCCCAATTTTAGACTTTGGCAGATTTTAGCTATCTTTGAACAATTCTAGCAATCATCACGCAATTCAAGCAAGCATGCAAAGAGTATATAGGCAGCGGAAAATAAAGCATGCAACTTGCAAGAATGTAAAGGAAGGGTTTGATAATTCAAACGAATTGGAGACACGGATGTTTTTGTCGTGGTTCCATAGGTGGTGCTATCGCACATCCACGTTGATGGAGACTTCAACCCACGAGGGTAATGGTTGCGCAAGTCCACGGAGGGCTCCACCCACGAAGGGTCCACGAAGAAGCAACCTTGTCTATCCCACCATGGCCGCCGCCACTAAGGACTTGCCTCACTAGCTGTAGATCTTCACGAAGTAGGCGATCTCCTTGCCCTTACAAACTCCTTGGTTCAACTCCACAATCTTGCTCTGAGGCTCCCAAGTGACACCTAGCCAATCTAGGAGACACCACTTCCAAGAAGTAACAAATGGTGTGTTGATGATGAACTCCTTACTCTTGTGCTTCAAATGATAGTCTCCCAACAATCAACTCTCTCCCACAGGATTTGGATTTGGTGGAAAGAAGATTTGAGGAAAGCAACTTGGGGAAGGCTAGAGATCAAGATTCATATGGTTGGAATGGAATATCTTGGCCTCAACACATGAGAAGGTGGTTCTCTCTAACTGGTAAGTTGGAAGTGTAGGTTTGTTATGATGGCTCTCTTTTCTAATGAAGAGGAGGTGGAGGGGTATATAGCCCACACAAAATCTAACTGCTACACACAATTTACCAAACTCGTGGGACCGAATCATAAAACTTGGTCGACCGATTTAATAAACCTAGTGACCATTAAGGTTTTCGTGGATCGACATGCAACTCGGTAGGACCGATATGGTTAGGGTTAGGGCATAACGTAATCTCGGTGAGACTGACATACAAACTCGTGAGACCGATTTGGTAATTAGCTAACCGTAGAGTTGGTCGTAAACTCGGTGGGACTGATTCGCTCTTTTCGTGAGACCAAATGTTACGTAAAGGAAATAGAGAGTTTACATTGCAATCTCGTGGGACTGACGCCACTTCGCTAGACCAAACGTTACAAGGGAAACAGAGATTATAATCCCATCTCGGTGAGACTGAGATCCCTATCGGTGAGACCGATTTGCCTAGGGTTTGTGGCAAGTGGCTATGACATTTGAACTCGTGGCCGGATAGAAAGAATCGGTAGGGCTGAAGTTTAACTTTAGGTTTAGGTCATATGTGGATGTGAGAAAGTAGTTGAGGGTTTTGGAGCATATCACTAAGCACATGAAGCAAGAGGCTCATTAAGCAACACCTCATCCCTCCTTGATAGTATGGTTTTCCTATAGACTCAATGTGATCTTGGATCACTAAAATGTAAAATGTAGAGTCTTGAGCTTTTGAGCTTGAGCCAATCCTTTGTCCTTAATATTTTAAGGGATCCACTTTCATCATCCATGCCATGCCATTCATTGAGCTTTCCTGAAATATTTGTCTTGGAATAGCATAAGCTCAATGAGCTATATGTTGTTATGAATTACCAAAACCACCTAGGGATAGTTGCACTTTCAAATATACACAAATACTTAAAACTCCCCCAAAGGTATTGGGAAAGCCTAACCCGTGGTTGTCCCAAAACTCACCGACGAGGGGTCAGCATGCATGAAGTCCGCGGTTCTGGATGTGGAGGAGGTACTTGAGGCCTTAAACAACTCCTTCCAGCGCCTTTGTGCTTCATGCCATAGAGCTCTCAAGCGCCCGTGTTCGGCCAGACGAACTCCCACAGATCGAATGCCCGCCTTTGGCACGGCAGAATCCGCGAACGAGCATGACTCGATCACGCTGACAAGCTTGATGTTCTTGTCCTTCATGCTCTTCATGCAGGTTTGGAGTCCGGTCAACTCTGAGGTTCGCCCCAAGTCAGGCCCTTACTTTCCCTGTGAGGTGAGCCGCATGGGGCTCCGGATCGGAACTCGGGGCCGCTACCAGTTGGCGCCGCACGGCTCGGGTGATATAGAACCACCCCGATTGCCACCTCTTTTACGGTCTCCAAAGGAGCCGCCCAGCCAGTGGATGTTAGGCATCTTGCCCACTATGGCCCTCCGATTCCGCTTGCTGGCCACGCATTTATCTTGGCTTCACGCAGAAGATTTGTAGCCACAGTCGGAAGTGAGGCCGGATGCGGAGGAAGGTTTCACATACCATTTACGAACGCCGAGATGTTGAGGATTGAAATTTGGGGCTAGATCGTGGAAATCTCAGCCCGTAGTAGAACATGAGCCCGCGGACGAAGGGGTGAAGTGGAAACCCAGTCCACTTGACGGTGGGCGACTTAACACGACCTCTCGTGGGGTCTCGGGGTCCGATGACTCTGCCCAGCGTCCGCCGTAGCCGGTAGTAAGCGCTTATGTTCGCGCCAAGTATCCGCCACCAAGATTTGCGATATGCTTTTCCTGACGGTGGAAGCCACTCCAGCTTGCCTCCTGCTCCTTACATGTTTATCTGGCAAGCGAGAAGACTTGGGCTTGGGCGCTGGAGCTCGAGGGGGCAAGAGTAGGCAAAGGAGGAAGAAGGGCGGTAAAATGGGGGAAATCTTATCCCTTTATAGAGGCGCATAAAAGCGGTGTGCCTCCCCACTTGCTCATTGCTGGGAATCGCTTGGTTTCCAAGCGCCACGATTGATGATGCGGATTACTACATCTATATTAATGAGAATCCCGTGATAAGGGGACACGGTCTCCGCTTTGACAAGATCGTGGCAAAGAAACCGCCGCAATATGCGCTGTGGCTGGTTGTGGGAAAAACGGTTCAATAATGACCCGACCATAATGACACGTCATGCTGCTTAAAAGGTTGTCAAAGAGATTTCATTTGTAGAAATACCATTTTCTATGGTGGCATGTGAAGATCATTTTGTGGATCCGGACACGGTTCAAGTGTTCGATATTTACCTTGGAGTATTTTGAGGAGGAACCCTACCGCAATGTCAAGACAAGATCATGCCGCTGCACTCATCGCTATTGAAGCCTGGTTCTGTGGCTACCGAGGAGTCCCGGATTAGGGTATCCGACAGCCGGACTATATACATCGTCCCGGACTATTGAAGCATGAAGATACAAGACTCAAGACTTTGACCCGTGTCCGGATGGGACCTTTCCTTGGCGTGGAAGGCAAGCTTGGCGATCCTAATATTATATTTCCTCCTTGTAACCACTCCATGTAAACCCCTAGCCCTTCTCCGGTGTCTATATAAATTGAG